>LNAC01000963.1:55505-312197 GCA_002007465.1 Ailurus styani
GCGGGTGCGTCTTTCCCGAAACTCTTCTTCTTTGGCTTCTAAATCTCCCCTCTCTCTTGGTATTTTTCCATCATATCTCCAGTGGGTTCTTTTTTTTATTTTATTTTTTTTTATTTTTTTTTTAATTTTATTTTTATTNTCCAGTCTTGACAAGAGTTATTTCTGAGGAGTTAAGTTCAGACTAAGTCTGTTGAGGGTTTATTTTACCTCTCGAGTTGGGTCTGCTTTCCAGAAAATTGGGTGATAAAGTATTATAAACCTACAAAGAGCTTTGTAGAGCTTCCTGTCCACTTCTCCCATTTTGTGGGTGAACTGAGGCTCAGAGAAAGGAAGGGTTTGTTCAAGGTTACATGGTGACTTGGAGATAGAGCCAGGGCAAGAACCTGGGGCACACCCCTACACACACTGTATGAACTTCTTCGACTTTCTATTTCATAGTTACTGTCTGAGTCCATTCTGGCTCCTATAAATAAATCCTATAGAATGAGTGGCTTGAACAACAAATATGTCTCACAGTCTGGAGGCTGGAAGTTTAAGATCAAGGTGCCAGCAGATTGCGGTCTGGTAAGGATCTGCTTTCTGACTCACAGACAGGCAGCCAACTTCTCACTGTGTCCTCAGGGTCACAGTGGAGGAGATGAGGTGGGAGGGAGGCAGAAGGTGGAAGGGGTGAGGGAGCTCTCTGGGATCTTTTCTGTAAAGGCACTAATCCCATTCATAAGGGCTCCACCCTCACGACCTGGTCAACTTCCAAAGGGCCCCCTTCTCAAATACCATCACGTTGGGGGTTAGGTTTCAACACAGAAATTTGGAGAGCGGGACGTAGTCTACAGCAGGATTTTCCTTACTTTATCTGTGCTTTCTCAGATTTCAATAGATTTATTAAACTGTAGACATCCAGATGAGAGAAACATGGCATACCCCTAAAATAATTTTAAAATCAATGTACATATCTAAACATTTTAATCGTACTTCTAAAGAGCTACAAATGATGTGATTTCTGGCTTCCTCTAAACTATTGACATTTTATAATAAAAAATGTCCCATCTCTTATTTTAATGTATTTACCGGAATATAAAAACCATAGTGAGTCTATACTCACCATTATTCATCTTTAAAACTACCGTACATGAATAAACTATTTTTTAACAGTTGCAAATTTACACTCTTCCTTTTTCTCCTTGATATTGTATTTCCATTCCTCTTCCCCTTCAGGGTTTTAAATTAACATAGTACATATTTTTACACTTAAAAGTCTTTTATCAATCACCCTACCATACATCTCATTTACCATACAAAAATATGTACATCATTTAAAATATAATTTTCAAATTCTCTTTATTATTAAGGCTCTTCTGTGTCAACATGTTTTTCTGCATTGGAGTACTGTTACAATAATTTTAATTGGCAATTTATAGACATTACACATCTTTGTACTTATTAAGTAAATGCAAAGAGTAAATTTTCTTGGATGTTATGTCTTTGGGAGATGGAGCAGGTGGTTTTAATGCCATGACGGGAGGAGGCTCTGGACACTGACAATTGCCAGGCCTCCTCGTTCTGAGCTCTGAGGCCACCCAGTAGGGTGATCTTCAGGTGGGAAGAGGCATATCCTCCTCCTGTATGGCGGGAGAAGAGTCCCCGTGAAAGGGGACCTGAGATGAGGCGCACCACAAGAGCACAGCTATGCTCTTGGGTAGGATTGGAGGAAAGAGTATTTAGACGCCCAGGACTGAGAAGTTGATCTTGTCAACCTTCTCCATGCCCTGGGGTTGGGTGGACAGTTCCTTGCATCCGCAGAGGCCTCACACCTGACTTGGAAAGTACGGTGGTCAAGGTGAGCACATGGGCACAGCCTCGGTCCGTGAGTGTCCCACCGACGAGAGATGATGTGTTTAGTGTTCAGTGTTTGCTTTCCCCAGCTCAGGATCTAGCCATGTTCTTTCTTCTCACAGCTTTATACAGTGGGGTTGCTCAGTTGCTGGGGGCGTGTTAAGAGCCGACCTCTGTGTTGAGCAGCAAAGGGACAAAGATGAGTCAGACCTGGCCTTTGCCCTCCAGATGCCCCAGGTCAAGCAGGAGGTTGAGGGGGCACCAGGGTGGCTCAGTTGGTTAGGTGGCTGATGCTTGTTTTCGGCTCAGGTCATGATCTCAGGGTTGTGAGACCGAGTCCTGCATCAGGCTCGGAGGCGGGCATGGAGCCTGCTCAAGATCCGTCACTCTCCCTCTGCATCCCCCACACCCCACACCCCTGCTTGTGCTTGTACAGTCTCTCTACTCTCAAAAAAAAAAAAATAGAAGGGAGCTGAGAGAAGTCCACAGTCACCATGATACAGTGATGGGGTCTTACAGAGGCCCCGGGGGATGAGGGGACCTTTACAGCTGTGGTCAGGAAAGAAAGTGTTCCTAGGGAATGCCTCATTTTAACTGGCTCTTGAAAGAGTGGGTAGGGTTTCAACAGTCTGAGAGGGTTGGAAGAGAGTCTTTCTAGAAAGAGGCGAGGGCAAACTAAATCTGGTTTCTCCTTAATTGGTTGTCTGCCATCTGTCAATCATGGACTTGATCAAAGTCCCAGAGTGTCATTCAGGATGGTATCAAGAGATAAGTGATAAAAGCCTGAGACAAATATAGGTGTTTTAATTGCAATAGATATTAAAGCAATTAACCTAATTACGGTGATGGCGTAAGGCCACATGTCGCTCTGAAGAGCAGTCATCTGCAGAGTCAAGTAATAAGAGCGTCTTTCTGGCTGCTTACTTTGGGCTTTTAATACACACAACTCTGGGAGGCAGGTTTCATGATTATCGTCCCTCAAAAGAGGGAACAAAGGTCCCGAGAGGGTCGGGGCTCCTGCCCCAGGTCCCCAGTGAGTCAGCGGCTGAGCTAGAATTGACAGTCAGGTGTGTCCAACTGAGAGTCCTGCGCTCCTGGGCAATCCGTCACTGGTCCTCTTCTCTTCCCTCACGCCTCCATGAAATCCCACTGTGGCTGTCCATCCTGCTCCCATTTCACCTGGCAGCGTGCTGCTCACACAGCTCTGTTGCGGTCATGGACGGATGCACAGCTGGGGCCGCAGACGTTGACACCGTGGTTGTGACTGGCTGAGGTTGGCTGCTTGGAGGACAGTAGAACACGAGGCCACTGTCTTGGAGACAGGAGGACGCGGGAGGTGTTCACTGTTCTGCCAGTAAGTCACCGTACTATTGAGTACATCCCAAATAATTAAGTCCGTCATTCATTCATTCAACAAATGTGTAGTGAGTCCTCATCATTTGCAATGCACTCTTCTAGGTACTAGAACTATGGAGAGAAAAAGCCCATCACCTGCCCTGAAGGGCTCACATGGGGGGAGAACCCAGACAAGGAGACCCTCCCCCAACATGACCCAGTGGAGGAAAGCTGGGGCTGGGCGGGCCCAGAGGACCCTCCCACCATTGCCTAGATTTCTGTCACTCCCTGCCTCCTTCACTCCCATCGTTTGCATTTTTATGAGCCCGAGGTCAGTATCGTGGTCTCTGTTACAGACCCACGAACAGGCCTCGGGCTACAGAGCTTGCTCACATCCACATGGCACCGGGGAAAACCCTAACGGAGCCCAATCCAGACACCCCGGCCGCTGTCTGCCCAGCAACCATGGGGCACAAACCCTCTGTGCCCCTGGCCCGAAACACTCTAGGACTCCAGGTGCCCGCGTGACCCCCTCCATGCTGCTGAGTCCAGGGCCGCCTGCAGCAGCCTCAAGTCCGTAGCCGGAAGCCCAACGTTCTTTCTGATCGGAGCCCAGTCATCTTGATCCCATGTCAGGGGCATCGTCCTGTTCTCCCGCTGTGCTGGACAGCGGCCAGGGCTCAGGGGCAGGGAGCTGTCTAGGCCCGAGCCGGCGCCCCGTGGTAGACGGGACGGGCACGCTGTCCCTTTCTGAAATCCTGGAGACTTTGAACTTTGAAGCCCGTGAGGTTTTGGAGAAAGGACTGAGGCCCTGGAGCCGAGAGTCCGTCTGGTCATAAAAAAAAGAGAAAGTTTTTGTTGTTGTCTTTAAGTATTTTATTTGATAGATCGAGAGAGATCACAAGTAGGCAGAGAGGCAGGCAGAGAGAGAGGAGGAAGCAGGCTCCCCGCCGAGTAGGGAGCCGGATGAGGGATTCGATCCCAGGACCCTGAGATCATGACCTGAGCTGAAGGCAGCGGCTTTAACCCACGGAGCCACCCAGGCGCCCTGTTGTTGTTTTTAAGAAGTTTCTATAAAATGTAGCAGACCTGAGGAGGAACCGCTGTGTGGGGGTCTGCTGCCCCGGGCTGGTGAAGGGACAGCACCTATGGGGGAGCAGCTCCCTGCGCAAAATGGGAAGCCGGTCCCAGAGGCCCCCTGTCCTGTCGTGGGAGCGGCCTGGAGTGCAGGGGGAGGGGACGTCCTGAGACCACACATCGATTGGAGCTTCAGCGGAGGTGACATGCAGGCTGGGGCTCCAGGCCAGGGCCCCCAAGGCCCCCCAGCCCTGCAGCAGCGGGCAGCGGGAGGGCCTGCCCAGCGCCTCTGGGCTTGACGTGCACGCGTGGACAGAGGTTTCCCCCTGCTTTTGTCTGTCTCTTTTTGTGGGCTCCCCAGGTACCTACTGGCTGCTGGGCTCTGTCACCAACTTGTTTACAAGCCCTGCCCCTGTGCTGGGTGCGTGGGGATGCTTGAAGTCCCGGGAGGCAGCGGGCACGCATCTCGGCGGGCTCTCCGCGGGCGCCGTCTCCCCTTGCTTGCGAGTTCAGCACCATTCCAGAGAGCGGAGGGCCTAGGGCTTCATGGTTTAAACTTTTTTTTTTTAAGATTTTACTTATTTATTTGACAGAGCGAGATTACAGGTAGACAGAGAGGCAGGCAGAGAGAGGAGGAAGCAGGCTCCCCACTGAGCAGGGAGCCCGATGCGGGGCTTGATCCCAGGACCCTGAGATCACGACCTGAGCTGAAGGCAGCGGCTTTAACCCACGGAGCCACCCAGGCTCTCTGGGCTTCATGGTTTAGATCCACAGGTCCCGGTGCTCCGGTGCTGGGAGGAACGTTGCTTCCAGGCCTGCCCTCCCCCTCCCCTGCCCCAGAAGGCCCCCCCGCAGCCAGCAGATCTCCCCTCCCCCCCCCAGTCAGAGCTCAGAGGGGCCATGCCCCGGGGGCTGGGGCAGAGTGGATGTGTCCATTGGATCTGGGATCGCAGAGCTGAGCACTGACTGAGCAGCAGGGATGTTCCTGCCTGCAGGGGAGAGGAGAGCCCCGAAGGCCAGGTCCCAGAGAGCACCAGGAAGGCGAGGTAAGACGAGGCCACCGAAACAGGCGGTGGCGTGTGGGAGCCAGGGAGCGGGAGTGCAGTGACCCTGCAGGGGCCTGAAGCACGGTGCTGGTGGGTCTGTGAGCAGGTGACACCTGAGCTCTTGGCAGGCAGGTGACCAGCATCTGGGAGCCGCAGGTGCAGTTGGGGGGTTGGGGCTGCAGGTGTCGAGTTCTGGATGGTTCGAGGCAGCATCCTAGGTTTGGAGAGAGGCTCAGCTGGACGGGGAAGTTGCCAATTCCTAAATATCCCATCCTCTGTCCTCTCTTGGGCTTCTTTCCCTCCCTGTGAGGGCTTTCGCCTGGCCAATCCCCCCTTCCCCGTGGGGATTCAGCTGGGCTGTCGCCTCCTCCAAGATGACTTCTCAGCGCCGCCTGGCCCCTGGCTGGTTGGGAGCCTCTCCTCTGTGTCCTCCAGCATCTTCTTCTCTCTGTCGTACGTTGATTGCCCGTGATTGCCCCAGACAGAGCTCCTTGCTGGAGGAGCGAGCCCTAGCGTGCCGCTGAGCCCAGTCTGTGTGGGACTCTGGGTAAATGCCCAGCAAAGAGACCCGTGCAGGGCAGGGCCGAGCTGCTGGTCCCAGGAATAAGGAAGGCGCTGCAGTGGTGAACCCCGTTCCAGGGCAGAGTGGGGGCTCTGGTGTCAGTGGGGGTCTCTGGGTTTTGAGCCTGGTTGCCTGCAGTCTGACCTGGGACTGAACAGGAGTTAGCACTTGAGGTAGGACTGAGGCTGCAAGTGGTCCTTGGGAGGAGAAATCAGCGAGCAAAAGTCAGTCCTGGGCCGAGCCTGAAGCTCTCCTGCTTCCCGCTGCTCGAAACTGCTGGCAACTCTGCTGCCCTTGGTGCTCGTGGCCTGGGAGAGAACGGAGGCTGACGGAGAAGGTGGACATGCTCTGAGGTGGATGGAGAGAAAAGACGGGGCTGCCTCTCTCGAGGGCCTGGGCCTGCTGCCTGCTGTACCAGGGGCTTCAGGGGCAAGGAGAGAGCATCAGGTGTGGAGGGAGGGGACATGTGGCCGCACAGGCTGCTTTGCTTCCTGGCCTCCCTGCCTCCTCTCGCCCCTGGAGGGCTGGTATTATTCTGCGTGCAGCTCCTTCCCTCCCAGCTCAAGGACTCTTCCTGAACCAGTAGTTCCTGGTGCCTTAGAGCCCCAGAGGGCAGGGACAGTGACTGTCCTCCTCCCTGCCGTGTCCCCACTGCTGGGCAGAGTACCTGGCACACAGGAGGTCTCGGTAGCCGTCGGCAGGGTAGGAGGCCTGCTACTGGCTGCCTACTCTGAGCCAGGCATCGGGCTCAGCCTCTTCTAGACATGCTCTGATTTCGACTGTACAACATGCCTCAAGACCAGGATCCCCATTATCCTGCTGAGGAGACCAGGACAGAGAGGTGAGGTAACTTGCCTGACGTCACACAGCTGGGAAGGTGCAGGGCTGAGGCGGTGACCCAGGTCTCTCGCTGGCAGAGCGTGTGTTCCCTTGCAGGGCACGTCATAGGCCTGGCTGGGACCTGCTCAGCCCTCTCACCTCTAGCTCGGCCTCAGCCGCCTGTTCCCCATTAGCCCCACATCTGTGCGAAGGCGGGGCCGAGGCCTAGTCCCTGAGCTGCTGGCCACCCCGCCTTCCTCGCTCACTAGGTTCAGGCAGCAAGCCATTCTTGATCCTCCGCCTGTGTCATGTCTCTCAGATCTTTCTCTCCATTGTCCTGCCCACACCTGAGGGGGGGTTCACCTGATCGCTTCACCTCTGGGCTCTACTGGTCCCCACACGCATCCAATCTGCTCACCTGATTTGTCCCCTGGAAGCACCTCGCCTGCCCAGAAGCCTGGAGTGCACGCTCCCCAAACCATTGCCGGAGTCCGAGCACTTGGCTCTGCCTTCTGCTCCCGCTTAACAAGCACCTGACTGGTCCCTGGGTCTTTCTGGAGCCCCTTACTGTGCTCCTGGGCCTTCCTGCAACACACCGCCTCTCAGAACCCAGCCCTTCAGAGCCCAGTCACCTCCCTGGTGACCCTTCGTGGACACCCTGGTGCAGAGTGAATCAGGAATTAGAGCTCCTTCACGCAGCGCTTTCCAGGTTATAGCGAGTGTGGAGTCGCTTGGAATAACTCTTTGCTCCACCCTGGACTGACTCCAGCTCCCTTCTGCACGACTAATTAAAAGTGAACTAAAAATAAAACTACTGTCAGTATTAAAGTGGCAAAAAATAAGCTAAATAAAGTAAAAATAGAATGGTTTCTCCATTTCCACACAGGAACAGCAGCTTCTTGTTATTCTGGAAGGGAAACTTTCTGTGGGCCTTCAAATCATTCTCATTTTAATTGCTTCAGGAGCCTAAAGAATACAGAATGTTCACAGTTTGTGTTTGTTGGGTCTGAGCGATTACCCCCCTCCCGATTCTATAATTATGTGAGTACTGTGGTTAGAAGATATTTCTCTGAGTCAGATGTATGATGATAGTTTTCAAGGTTTTTTTTTTAAGTTTTATGATTTATGTGAATTGGAATAAGACATTTCAGTGAAGATAGGTTTTTAGCCCATTCAAATTAAACCTTAAGAACTAAAATACAAATTAGCTGTAAAAAGATACTGAAGCCAGGGGTCCCTGGGTGGCTCAGTCAGTTGAGTATCTGACCCTTGATTTGGCTCAGGTAGCGATCTTGGGGTCGTGAGATTGAGCCCTGGAGTCGGGCTCCACGCTCAGCAGGGAGTCTGCTTCTCCCTCTCCCTCTGCCTCTCTCCTCGCTCGTGCTTGAGCTCTCTCGATCTCTCTCTGGAATAAATAAATAAATCTTTTAAAAAAAGATACTGAATCTGGCCTCCACCCTGGGCTGGAGAGAGCAGGCAGAAGCATCACTACCACCCTTGCAATGAAAAAGGGCTGGACTTCTTTCAAATTCAGGGCTGGTTTTGAATCTGCCGAAGAGCGGGGTTGCAGGGGTAGCGACTTGTGGGACATGGAAGGAGAGACGGTCCCTCCAGGAAGGGGAGGTGTGCCGGCATGCCCACCTGGGACAGGCACCCTGTGAGCAGGAGACGCCCGGCTGGAATGGCTGGCTGACGGTGCAGGCTGCACGCGCACTGGAGGGACAGTTCAACAGGCTGTGTTTGGACAACTGGTAGAGTGGACATCCCTGTCGTGTTCCTGACGTTCGGGGACAAGCTCTCAGTTCACTGAGATACTGTACTTGGTGTGGACAGTCTTGAAATAGTCCTTCTCTCTTCACCAGCCCAGACTAGCAGGGATTTGAAAACATTAGAAATAACACTGATGTATTTCAGACCCTTGCATCTGATATCAGGGAAGGCGTTTTTGAGTGGAGGTGTGGGAAGCACCTTTCATGCTCTCAGATGACCAAAGGAAACAGTGGGGACACTCCAGGGGACGGCCTCCGGGTGGTCAGGATGACGACGGCCCACAGATGTGCAGAGAACGGTTTTCCTCTCTGTGCTCCCTCAGCAGTAGCTCCTCTCACACTGTTCCAGAAAACTTTCTCTTCCTGGCTGGTTTGCTCTTAGCCTATGAGCTCAAGAGAGGATCATCTTGTATTCTCAGCTCTCAGCACAGGGCCTGACCCATGTGACTGGCCAATTCATGCTGCCTGGATCAATGGGTCTAATTGGAATGCTTCCAGAAAGTTGGAAAATACATGCTCGAGATTTTGATATTTATTTGGGGAGAAGACCGTATTTGGAAATTGGTCAGTCTTTGCTAATTGAGCAGAATGAGCTCTTTCTTTTGAGATCTGCTGTCGATACATCATCCTTCAGGGAACTCCTGTTAGCATGTGACATTTCGCTGTTGCGTGCTAGTCTTTCCCCAATTATGTTTTGGTGCTCGCCAACGCATTTATGTTTCATTTCTAACAGAAGGTTCAATGTTGAGAGCAAAACATGGGTCAAATTCATCTTGTAGGGGAAGCATCCTGCTGTCCTTCTGTGAAAATAATTGCTAGATTGTATTGAGAAGCATGCATGGGCCATCGGGTAATGCCTTGCCTCCTTATACTTATCTGTAGTTTAGAAAATGGGGTCACCGTATTAAAACCTCACCACCACTCTGTGAGGTGGGCAGGGCGTAGATACCACCCTCCTTGTGCTGATGAGGGGGCTGAGTCTTATGTAAATAAAGTCTTTTGCTGGAGTTGGGCCTCAGGACATAGGCCTCTGTTCTGACTCCTAGCTTTTTTCTCCCTAGTCTCCATGGCCCCACCAGAAATGAACCCGACTTTCTAGTTCTGCTGTGAAATCTTAATTCTATACTCGGCTGAGCCCCTTGTTGGTATGTTTTGCTGCAGATTCCATTTATTTTTCTATCTTAGGAAGAACCTCATTAACAGCGTTTTGCTCTTCATTCTTCTGCATGTGTAGCATCTATAGGCTTGAACAGAGCTGAAATAATGGACCTCCAGGGGTTCTGAGTTGGGCGGTTATTGTCAAGTCAGGTGTCACCAATTCTTCATCAATATGGGGAACTCAACCATGCACAGACCTTTTCCTTCCTTACCTACGGATCATGCAACATCAGCGTATTAACAGTAGTCACGCAGAATGCTCCTTTGGTTATTTGGAACCTAAATAATCGGAAACACAACTGGGGAATTGTCTACATTGTGCATGGTAGCAAAGGAAGTTTCACATTTTTCTCTCTGTTCAGCCTGACCCTTTCTTAGAAAAAGTCTGAGAATTTCTCTGTTTCCTCATCTGTGAACTTGGTTACCTGGCCCATTCATAATGTCCATCTGGTCAACCACCGTTCACTGTGGTTGGCTCTGTCCCAGGCCCTCAGCCTTGTGCTGGGAATATATGGGCTGGCAAGAAGGTCTTTGCCTGCATGCCCCAAATGTGCTGATGATGGACAGAGGAAAACTTCAGCCCTGCAGGGGGTACAGGAGGGGCTTTGATCACCACACAGATGTGAGCAGGAGCCCTGGAGCCTGCATGGGTAAAGGTCAGAGGCATCCTCTGGTGGAGACCTTGAGCTGAGTGTTGGAGGGCTACCTCACCAGTCCCCTGTGCAGAATGAGACTGAGAAGCCAAGTTTTCTCACCCTTGGGGGATTCTTGAGTCCTCTAAACCTGAGATGGGCAAGTAAGGACACCGTCTAGACAGTAAAGTGCTGTCAAATAGGGTTTGTTATTATCACTGAACTCAGGGGTTGGCAAACGGGGCCCGTGGACCACATCTGCCTTGCCACCTGTTTCTGTCAATAAAGTTTTCCTGGAACACAGCCACACCTGTTTATTTACATCTTGTCTTGGCTGCTTCTTTGCCTTGACGGCAGAGTTGAGTAGTTGACACAGACACTGTGGCCTTGAAATATTTACTCCCTGGCCCTTTACTGAGAAAGATGGCTGGCTTCTGGATTCAGTCACTGGTTATACTTTTGCCAAATTTAATTATTGATCGACAGAGGGGGATTCCAGAATCCCTTGCATTTACTGATTTGACTGCTCTCAGACAGGAGGCTGCGATCCTGTGGGTATCCAGCTTCTCTTGGACCTGGCTTTGTGTAAGGAAGTGGTGGGGGGATGGTGAAGTCACTGCCCTGCCAAGCTCCTCTCCTGTGGAGAGCAGGGACTATG
This sequence comes from Ailurus styani, assembly GCA_002007465.1. Classification (NCBI taxonomy): domain Eukaryota; kingdom Metazoa; phylum Chordata; class Mammalia; order Carnivora; family Ailuridae; genus Ailurus; species Ailurus styani. The sequence goes on from LNAC01000963.1 coordinate 66,395, forward strand.
TGTTCGTGAGACTCATTCCGTTCGTTTACGTTATTTTAGCCTGATTGATATTCATTTCGCCTATTTCCTGATTTCCTGGCATAATTTTCTTTTTCTGCGCCTCCCCCACCCCTTCCAGCATTGTGCTTTCTTCCATTCTAACTAAACTGTAGAATCAAAAAGTAGAAACCAAACCCCATTACGGTCAATCTTGCTGCATTACTCAGCACCAGCCAGCACACAACACTGTCACTTCTTTGGTTCAAACCCCTTTGCCTTTTCTGGCTCTGAGGATGGCAATTACACATTTCGAGACAGACAAGAACCAAGGGAAAAGGCCACCAGCCTTGTCGGTCTGCCTCCCTCCTGGTTATTCCTTTTCTTACCAAAGAAACCAATTTGGACTACGTTTTTATGCTAGGCCTCCAGCAATTCTCAGCTCCAGAAATACCGGTAGGATTTAGAAGCTGCATGTGCTATTAAATATTGTCGATGTTTAAAGCAAATAGAGAAACATGTGAAGCACAAGCACGATCACCTTCATTTCTCACATCACTTTCACTCGCTAAAATAGAGTCTGTTGCAAAGCCTACTTCGCAACGTGTGCTCTCAACCCTGAAAATGGTCCCACCTTCCCAGGCTGTGTTTCCATTTAGTAGCGAGGAGGAAAAAAAAGAAAGGAAGGAAGGAAGAAAGAACTAGAACATGGGCGCTGGCAGAGCCCTCGGAAGCAATGGAGCCAAGGCTTCTCGCTGACCGCTGCCGTCCCGAGCAAACGTCCAGGTCTGGACGCCCCTCCCACGTCTCGGCCTCTAGGACATCCCTCAGTCCCGGGGGCCTCGGTCCCCAGTCCTGGCTCCCCCCAGCCACTCAGCTCAGGTTATTCCCCTTGTAAACGCCACTGCCTGCTTCTCAAGCTGTTCTGGAACTTCCCGGGTGTCGCCTGAAACTAGGCCCTGGGCGCCGAGGGCAGGGAGGGACCCCAGAAACAGGCTGCCACTCCACAGGGGTAGGGGCCAGATTTCAGAAGCAAGGGAACCTACGTGTGAGGCGCGGCTTGGACACCGCGAGGTGAGCAGGGCTCGGCACCTGCCCACCCAGTCTTTAGTGTTTAGATAGAGCCCTGAAGTGGGTTCAGGCATGTGGAGGACCCAGATGGTCTCAGCACCCCATCCCTACCCCCTGGGGGCAGCCTCTGGAACAGGGAGGGCAGCGGGACCTAAGATCCAAGGACAGGGGAGAGGAGGAGGAGCCCCTGATCGCCGGGGCCGCCTCACGGCTCCACCAGTGACACCTTCCTGATGTCTTCCTGGAACACCACGGCCTCCGCTGGGGACTCCCCCCCTCCCCCAAGGGGTAGCTGCCCCATCATCCCTCTGGCCCTCCTGCCCTATCGCTGCTTTGGGGGTAAGGGTTTTTAGGGGGAAAGAACAAATGTGGGGGAGCCAAAGATGCTCCCGAATCCCAGTTTTCTGCCCCGCGTGTGGCTTCCGATGCCCCCTGGGGACGGACCCAGATGTCCCATGAATACCCGCCTGCTTCTCTGATTCCTGAGGAGCTCCGTGAAACCCCCACCGTGGAGGCTCAGCTCTGTCTTCCTGCAGAAAGGCCTCTCCTGTTCACTGAGGCCCGGATCACCATTATGGTGAGACCGTGGACGCGGACCCGCATCCCGACCGCGCGAGGTGTGCTCTCTGCTGGAGGAACACGGGGCAGTTGAGCTCTGCTTGAGCAGGTCATGTGAATACGGACAGAAGACGTCTGACCTGATTCAAAGGGGACTCCTGCGGAAGGGTTTTGGGAAGAAGCTGACAGCATCAAAGCTAAACTTTGGCGAATTTAATCTGCCAGGGATCGGAGGTTAGATTGGAGGGGATTAAGCCTGGAGAGGAAAGCTTCATTAGGCAGGACTTCAAGGAAAACCCATGGATGAAAGAGGGACGGAATCTGAGGCCTGTGAGCATTGAGCTGAATTTACCTCCAGGCAAAGCAGACCAACCTCAGCCTCGGGGGTCAGGCACTGTGGGAGAGGCCTGTGGACTCATTTTCAAGGAATGACCGGGACAGGGGCAAGCCTTACGGCTGATCAGTAGAGGCGGAGGTCTGAAGGGGAGTGGCCGTCCTGAAGAGCCTCCCAGGCCAAAGGCAAATGTGGGCACAGAAAGGCAGAAACTCAGTTTGTCAAGGAAGCGTGGACGGTGGGTTTAAAGAACCCTAACGTCACAGTTCAAGTTGGCTGGTTAGTATGGGTATAGGTCCACTTGCTGAGTGTGGCCAGCACACTTACCAGCAGGCTGTTTTTGGCTGGTTCTGAGCAATTTACCAGGAAGTGTTTGCTCTTGGGGCACGTGGGTGGCTCCGTGGGTTAAGTGTCTGCCTTCGGCTGGGGTCATGATCTCAGGGTCCTGGCATCGAGTCCAGAGATGGGCTCCCCACTCAGCAGGATGTCTGCTTCTCCCTTTGCTACTCCCCCCTGTTCGTGCTCTCTCTCTCAAATAATTTTTTTTTTTAAAGAAACTTTTGCTTTGATTTCCTCCTCGGAGCCCCGAATCTTGCTGTCTTACTCTTAGGGTTCAAGGTCACACATAGGCATACTTTTAAGACTCGGCAAAGATTTCCTTAACCAAACCAACCAACCAACCAGCAACCTTGGACTAATCCGAGATCCCTGGCTGATCGTGAATGTGGGCTCTGTGTGACCCTGGACAAGTCTCTTTATCTTCTCTGAGCCTCAGTTTTCCTGCCTGTGTTCATACTTACCTTGTTGGGCGGTGGCAGGAATGAAACGAGATGAGGACTGTGTCTGACACATAGCCGGGCACACAGGAAATGCTGGCAATGAGTATATGATCTTGCCTATTGCACATCTGCTGTTCGTAGCTACTTCAAGCTCCAGGGAGCCTTCCAAAGGCCCTGAGCTGGGTCAGCCGGCAGCGGCCACTGAGTGCTGGCTCCCCGGCCGGCTCACCCTGCTCTTCTCTCTCCGTGGATCTACCTCTCTCCCCAGAGACGGAGAAGATGGATCACCTTCTTGAAGAGGCATCGCTCATGTCACCGCCGGCCTGACCCGTGACAAGATTTAAACTGTCACTTAATTTGTTCCCTGTTATGTGCAGACACAGACTCACCTTTGACAGCACTTGGCGAGGAAGTGACGAAGTGGGGACGTGATTGGCTTCCAAGGTGGCCCTTTCTGGCTTCTCCAGGCCCTCAGGGGCTGCCGGGCGAGATTGGTTTTCAGCAGCCGGGGCGACGGCACTGAGGTTGGGACCTGGCCACGGGATCTTGGAGAGGATGTAGTGTGAGGGCTGTGAGCTGGGCTCAGCTCTCTGCATCGGTGTTTTTTTTGTTTTGTTTTTTGTTTTTTAAGTCACAGCTTTCTGGAAACCCTTCCCCCAAAACGCTGCTTTTAAGAATTCTGGCTTGTGTATGGAATATTGACCTGTGCTGTATCCCCTTGACTCCTGGGATGGAATTTGAAGTAATCAGCCTTTGAATTTCTGGGAGCCCTTAATCTTCTCTGACCCGCACAGAGCTACAGATTAGCCTGTGAAAAATCATATGTAACCATTTCTTTAAATCCTTCCCTGGCTTATTTCTATTGGGGATTTTGAATCGTAGAATGCTTCTGAGCTGAAGGCACATAAGAAGTTGTTAGCCTAGGAAGCTGAGACTCGCCTTCCGATTATCCGCTTGCAGCCCATTCATTCAGTGTGCAACCCCGGCAAGACGAGTGTGCCCACTGCATGCTCGGTGCTGTCACTGCGGTATGGGGGTTCACCGTCAGGGGGGCTCCTTGGACTGGTATGATTGTTCCCATTTTACAGATTAGGAAACTTATTTTCAGCAAAGGTAAGTCACTTGTCCAAAGACACCTGGCCTCTCGGAGTCAGGGTCTGTATTCAAATTTGCAGCTTCACTATTTCTACTTTCACCAGAGGTCAGTTTCTGCTACAAATGTCTGTTCGTGTATTTTTCATGGAACCAGGCACCAGAGCAGAGATGGATTTACCAAGAGGCCAATGAAGATGAAGCTTCGGGTCCCCTCACCCTAAGTTCACATGATCAGGTCTTTCTGTAAAGTTTGCAAAAGTAAGCCGTTATACCTGTAATTGGTTAAGACCCTTGTTTCATTTCACTCTGATTTCTACTTGATCACACTTGCCCTCAGGTCAGGGGGCTTGGAGTGGTGATAGGATTTACTGGGATGGGCCAGAGTGGACTGATTGGGGCGATGCCTTTGCTTGGGCTCAGTGGGATATAGTCACATGGTCTCTGTCACTCTCAGGGACAAGTTAAGTTACTGCTGCTTGTCCTAGGGCACAGGGCTTCCACCAAACCTCCTGTGCCACTGTGCTGACTCACCTGGTATCAGGACGCAAAGGTGTGGGGTCAGAGGTCATATTGCAGGATGAACATGTTCCAGGGCAGCGGGCCTCACAACTTGTGTGGCTGGCACAGGAAAAACAAGGCATGACGCGTGAGGAGCCAGAAGCTCTGGGAAATCCTTCCAGTCCTGAGATGCATAAAACTCTTAAGTGGAATGTCCTGTTTTTATTCAACGGTCAAATGGAAGTTTTCCTGTTGAGAATAGAGTTGCTAATATATATGATTATAAATTCACTACACTTTTGTTATTTGAGGAGAATCAGGTGAAATGGGAGTCTCTTAGAATAACTATTTGTAGACTACAAACCTGCAGGAGGACTGAATCAGCAAGTCAGTCTGTGCATCGAGTCACGTGTTTTAGGCGTCCTGACTACTACTACTAAAACAAATAAATAATCGTGCTGGAGGAAAGATCGAATTGGTTTTTTATTGTCTTTCTATAAATCAATAGGGCAAATCATTGCCAAAAGAGAAGGAAATCAAAGAGTGTACAACCACAAAATGTAGAAGAAATGATTACCAGTGTTTATCAGGCAGATGGTTATGTTGTTTTCTAGGTCTTGAGATATTGATCATATTTGCCTGCTTTGAAAACTTTGCAGTTTGGAATAATTTCTTTCCAATTCTGAATCATTCATTTTGACCTCGTTTTTATTTGTTACTTTGCTTTTTTTTTTTTTTAGCAGAGGGCTCCTGATGTGGTCAAAGTTCTATGTTTCAGAGAGACAAATCCACAGCCACTCCTGGCTAGAGAGCGAGTCTCCAAAGCGTACAGTGCTGTGCGTGCCTTGGTAGCCGTCGAGCTAGGTCCTGTAGGCGGAGAGAGGCAGGACGGGATGGGGAGACACAAAGAAGAGTAAGATTTGGTCCCTGCTCTCCTGGAGTTTACAAATGGGGGTGACAGGCCACGGTGGGGACTCCGTGCTTGGTCCCATCATAGAAGAAGACCCGAAGCCGCGTGGGACCAGAACCGTAGCACGGGGCCTCAGCTCCCACGTTACTCTCCTGTAGCCCAAATACCAGCCTGTTAACATGAGGCTCCTGAGGGCAAACTCTCAGTAACGGGCCAGAGACTTTAGTGTAGTGGAGGGAAGACAGGGATCCTTAGGGAAGATCAAAGCGTCTTCCTGAATCTGAACTAACATTCCTGCATTTTGGGTGTTGACATGGGGAGGCATCAAACTGCATCTTTGGGTCCCCCTCACCTCATGAGCCTGCCCTTATTCTAGGCCCCTGTCAAGTTCTTCCAGAACCTTCCCAGCTTACAGGGACCTCCCTCAGCTACTCCAAATGTGTTTCCTACCTAGGTCCCCCGTCAGACACGTGGCACTCCTACCACCTGTGTGTTCTTGGACAACTCGAAACCTGTCTGAGCCTTGGGTGTCTACAAGATGGGGGTGGAGAGTCTTCAAACAGGCCCTGCCTTCTCATCCTCAGGAGCTGCAGTGAGTACCAAGTGTGCAGTGGGGAGAGAGCATTTGGTGAATTGTTAGCTATGTGTCAGATGGTAATATTCTCTGAGTGCCAATGCTCCATACTTGTGTCAGATCCTTCTACTTATGCCTAGAGTGGGTGCAGCAGTCAAGAGCGGGGGCCCCCTGCAGCTTCTTGCAGAGAGTATGTGGTCAACCAAGATTTGGGGGTGACAGGGTAGAAGGTGACTCAGTTTCTGGAGTCTGACCTGGGCTGGAAGGTGTATTGCTTATTATCTTGACCTGGAGGAATGTGCTTAATCTTGTAGGGCTTCAGTTTCTCCTGAAACTTCCTATTTTTATAAAATAGGAAGGAAAAATAATGACTTCACAGAACAGTTGAATTAATGAGGAATTAATGAGGAAAGGCATATCAAGTGCCTAGTACACCTCCTAATGTATCATAGAGTACGTGGTTTTATTCTTGCTCTTGCGTTTGGAAAACCTTATAAAAATACTTACTGGTATTGATTTCATACCAGCGACTCTGCTCGACATTAGGGGTGCAAACATGAATAGGACTCGCGGTCATTGGAAGTCAAGAACATGCAAATTAAAACAAAAATGAGGTATCATGAAAAAAATAGGACATATTGGAAAAGTCTAAAATATTGGTACTTTAAATATTAGAAAGGGCACAGAAGAGCAACTCTTTTCATTTGTTGTTGTTGGGAGTATGAACTGAGTTCTTGGAAAGCAATTTCACAATTTCTACCTAAAGTTAAAATACGTATACACGTTTAATGCAGCAAGCCAACCCCTCGGTATTTGCTCTGAGGAAACATTTAAACATGTAAATTATCTATAAGCTCTCATAAACATTTATAAGAATTTTTACCACAGCATTGTTTGAGTGAAAAACTGGAAGAAAACAAACAGACACAACTCGAAATCCTCATCAGCGGGGGAAGGCAATCTGTGTCGCAACGGTACTCTGACATACTGCAGATCCATGTTACAAAAAGAGATTGAATTAGATCTGTGCATGAGCACGTGGGAAGAACTTGGACTAATGTTATTAAGTGAAAAAGTAAAATAGAGAACAATAGGCCTCCCCTGCCTACCGTGTCACCTGGGTAGTTGTCAGCCTCAGATTTCTCAGGCATGAGTGAGTTGTGTCCCCCCTCCAGTGTGGATGGACAAACTCTGGAGATGTGGGACAAGCTCTCCCAGGAGTCTTGAAGGCCCTCTTGTAGGCTTCTGGAATCTGGGAGGAGGTGGAACTACAGAGCACTGATAGCCTGTCCCAAATCCTCTCTCCAGCGTTCCCTGTCCATCTAATGCCAGGTACGGCTGGGATGGGAGCTAGCCCAGTCTTCTACCTCCCGGGACCCCTGGGGGTCATTGGCATTCACACTCTGGGGGCCTCAGCCCCTACTGAGATTGAAGGAACTTCGGGGAATATTCACTGAGAATGTCGTGCAGCTTGATGATGACTTAGATAACAGATTGGAGAAAGTTTGAGATTACGCTCCTTCAATAATTCAGGTCAAAAATGAGAGGATAGAGGCTCAGAGGCGCTAACAATGTGTCCAAACCCACACGGCTACTTAGGGACAGAGTTGGCAGTTAATTATAGGAGATCCCAGTTGGTAATAACCTCTGTAGCTCACAGGGCCATGTCAGTTCTCATAAATGCTAAGCCTAAGATCCTTCATGCTTTTTTTTGATCCTTTATACTTTTTGACTATCAGTGATTGGTATGTTAATATAGACTCTGTCATCTCTGTATCTATGATCTACATATATATAGATATAGAATATATATAATCATATATAATCTATATATGAAAACATTTTGAAATATAATTCTTCTTGTATATTTGTAGCCAAATGATGGAGTGGAGGCTTCGTGGCAGATCTGAGGCTCAAAGCTAGGTTTCTGAGGCAGTTGGAGGGACCAAGGAGAAATGGCTGTGGTCCCTGTCCCCTGGGATTTTACTTCATAACTTGAGAGGCCAGTGTGACCCACACAGTCTCTAGCAGTGATTCTCAACCAGGGGATATCGGCAATATCTGGAAGCATCTTTGGTTGTTATAACCGGGAGGGAGAGAGGCTGGGGCATCTAGTAGTTAGAGGCCAGAGATGCTGCTAGACCCCCTACAGTGAACAGAACAGCCCCACAACAAAGAGTCTTTTGACCCAAAATGTCAATAACACTGAGCTTGAGAAGCACTTCTATAGCATGAAGGCTAAGAGTTGTATCAATATCTATACACAAGAAATCCAGAGGTGGAAAAGGTTGGGGCATGAGCTGGCGTCCTATCTGTAACCCCCACACAGACCATACCTCTTCCTTCCCTCCCATCCTGGCAAAGAAAGGGATTCCCACATCTGCTCCATGGAAGTGGCATCAGGAAAGGAATGTACCACCAAGGGCAAGGTGGGGTGCAGGAACTCACGTGTCTGGGCAATCTGTCAGTATTCAGAGTATGTGCCTCTGACTTCCTTATTTGGATTTACCCTGCCCAACCCTCTACTGGTCATTCCCTTTCTTAGAAAGCTCCAGTGTCTTGACTTTGTACATGACCATGGCCCATGGAGTTTGGACCTTGAGATTCTCCCTCTTCCCTGACTTCTGCTGTCCCCTAACCATCCTGTATACCCCACCACCCTGAATGAGCGGTTCCAGAATATGGCCTGCTCTTTCTTCTTATTAAGATCTTCCATGTGATTTTTGGGGTGAGAATTTGGGCTTAAAAATATCAACTTGCCCACTTTCCCAGAAAATGATTTTCCAAAGACAAAGACAGATTCTTAAATTAATTAAGAGCAGAAAGAGCTTGATGAAGAGTTTCCTTCCCTGTAGGCTGTGGAGGCTATGAGATTGCATTTTTTTCATGCTAAGAAGATTGCCTTTCAGAAGAATAAATTACTAACATTTTTTTGAAGAATGGATCCTTTTAAGGCAATATCCTTCTTGAATTCTCATCTCTGTTTGAGAGCATACTGCAAATATTTGACTTGAAGTCAGAGCTGAAACTATCTAGCAGCCCCTCTTTCTCTCCCCCTCCTAAGTCTCCCCTCCCCCTCCTCTCTGTCTCCCCTCCCCCTCCACTCTCTCCTCTCCCTGTCTCCTCCCGCTCCTGGCTTCCCTCCCTCTCCCCTCCCCTCCCCTCCGTCCCTTCTTCCGCTGGTCTCTCTCTTCCCCATGCTGACCCTTACCCTTTATTTAATACTTAACACCGGGAAGGACCCTGGTCAAAGCTCTCAGACAGTCAGTGGCAGACACGGACTGGAAGACAGGTCTGTACTCTGCCTGCTTCCTCTCCATCCTTCTTTCTTTTATTTTTTAAACAAAAATTGTTTATATTTAAGGTTTACAACGTGATGATTTGATATCCATATACACAGTGAAATGATAACTACAGTCAAGCTAATTAACGTACCATCTCCTCATATAGTCCCCCCCACCCCGGCTTTTATTTTTAATGGTGTTGAGAGCACCTGAAATCTAGTGTCTTGGCAAATCTACAGTATTTCGCCCAGTATTATTAACTGCGGTCATCATCCTCTTTTCTGAATGACTCCGCTCTCCCACGTCCGGCCGGCTCTGTGCTTAGGACTTATGTGGACACCAGCAGGTCAGCAGAAGATCTTGATCAGACACCGTCAGCCCTTCCTGTGTATTTCTCATCGTAACAGGCTCAGGAGTGCATTCCACAGCCCTGGCATAGGTTTCTTCAAATTCCTTTATCTCTCCCAAGAGTTTGCTGAAATGACTCCAGCTCAGCCTCTGGTTTTTACTTCCTTTTTGCCTCCTTCCTAATCCCAAAGTCTCTGTTTTCTTTTGTTACTAACAAGCTCTATCTAGAAAGTGAAGATAACGAGGGTGAGCCTGAAGGCAGACGGTGTGCACCGATGACCATTTACAGCTTATTTTGGTGTAAGATTTATAGTTCAGGTATGGTTCTAAGGGTAGTCACACCTTTGGGGGAAGATACTTTGATGAGAATTTGTAGCTGGACCCTCTGAAGGACCTTCTACTTAAGGCCAGTCTTACCTCCTGTTTCTTAAAGAGTTGTCAGTTAAAGTTGAAGCCTTAAAAGCAGTATTTTAAAATCAACAGCCCTCTATTAAGAATCCTTTTGGAGCTGAGTAAAAATCAACAAGCATCATTTGCTCGTTCAGCTGATGCTTCCTGAGCGCCTGTGTTGTACACAGGCTCTGGGGTTATAGACATGAGCCAGACAAAACGGGGTCTTCCTAAAGCCTACAGACTAATGAAGGAGTAAAGTAATTCACTCAGTGTATCGGGTATTATTTTAAGTGTTGGAAGTTTGGCGGTAAATAGGACGGATGCGCTCCTTGCTATTATGAAAGTTATATTCTACCTGGGGGGAGAGGGAGAGAAGGAATTAACAAATGGGCAGATATATAAAAAGAGAAAACATCAAGTAGTGATAAGGACCTACTTTAGGACTGCAATTAGGGACAGACTCATTTGCCCTTGCTGATACTGATGCTGCCAAGAAGGAGTGAGCATGTCAGCATCTGGAGGGGCGTGTTCCAGGCAGAGGAAACTGTGAAGACCCTAAGGTGGACCGATCTGGTGGGGTTTGAGGGTAGAAAAGCTGTGGCATGGAAAGCATGGGGGTGTCAAAGGATTACAGCATGCCAAAAGTTATAGGGCATCACAAGCCACAGTATGGAATTTGGGTTTTATTTCAGGGCAATGAAAAACCATTCAAAAGTTTTAAGCAGGAAATTGACACAATCTGATATACATTTTAAAAAGATAAAAATGCCCTGCCTTTATTCGATTTTGGTATTCAAGTTTTTCGGGCTTCAGAACATGAATTGGGAACTTTCTAAATGGTCTAGAACAGAAGTTCTCAAATATTGATGTGTCTCAGGATTCCCTGGAAAGCTAAATCAAAGGATGGAGTCCTACGCTTGCTGAGGGATGGAAGGGTCTGGGCCTTTGGGTGTTGTTTTTGTTTTGTTTTGTTTTTACCTCATTTTCTGGGTGATTCTTATTCATACCAAAGTTTGAAAATCAGTGGATTAGAAAACAATTCAATTTTCTGTTATTTAAAGGTTAGATAAAATTCAGCTGTGAGCTCATAAGTTCCTGATGAGTTTTCCAATGGCAGGCCTTTAATTGTCCCTTGGTTTCTTCTGCGGTAACTGATTTACTCAACAGAACCATAAAACAACTGCACTCGTACCATAAAGGCAAGCATCCCAAATAGTAGTCACACATCCCAGGAACATATCAAAGGAATAATATGTGATGATGAGGCAGAGTTGTTTTCCAGCAAAGTAAGTTTCAACATCAATGAAATACATCAGCAATTTCTATTACACCCACAAACTGCAGGAGAAAATCTGCCCGGTTGTAATTAATAAATGCTGAGAACGTACTTGGCTGGATTCAGCAGCAATTCCTAATAAAGTTTCAAATAATGGGAACTAAGTAGACTAGGTAAATATGAGAAAGATAAAATACAACAACAATGGCATTATTAAGAACAAAAAGTTGGTAGTAAACATCATTCTAAAGGTTTTATTTTTTTTATATTATTATTATTTATTTGAGAGAGAGAAAGTGAGAGAGAGCCCAAGAGAGGGGGAGGGTCAGAGGGAGAAGCAGATTCCCTGCTCAGCGGGGAGCCTGATACAGGCCTCAATGCTGGGACTCTGGAATCATGACCTGAATCAGAGGCAGTTGTTTAACTGACTGAGTCATCCAGGTACCCAGTAAACATCTTTCTAAATGGAAAAATTATTTCGATCAAAATTAGGAACTGTGGAGCTTAGCTGCTGTTCCTTTCGTTACTTAACGTGGTCAGGGAGGTTTTAGTGAATGCACAAACACAAGTAAACCCACCACAGAAATACAAAGGATTATAGGAGAATATTATAAGGGATTATATGCCAATAAATTGGACACTCTGGAAGCAATAGGTGAATTCCTAATATCATAGAACCTCCCCAGACTGAAGCAGGAAGAAATAGAAAATTTGAAGAGACCGATCACCAGCCATGAAATTGAATTTGTAATCAAACAACTCCCAACAAACAAAAGTCCAGGACCAGATGGCTTCACAGGTGAATTTTACCAAACATTTAAAGAAGAGTTAATACCTAGTCTTCTCAAACTATTCCAAAAAATAAAAGAGGAAGGAAAGCTTCCAAATTCATTCTACAAGGCTGGCATACACTGATTACAAAACCAGATAAAGACCCTACAAAAAATTACAGGCCAATATCTCTGATGAACGCAGATACAAAAATCCTCAACCAAATACTAGCAAACTGAATCCAATAATATATTTAAAAAATCATTCATCACAATCAAGTGGGATTTATCTCTGGGATGCAAGGGTGGTTCATTATTCACAGATCAATCAATACGATACATCACATCATCAAGAGAAAGGATAAAAACATATGATAACCTCAATAGATGCAGAAAAAACATTTGACAAAGTACAACATCCTTTCATGATAAAAACTCTGAACAAAGCAGGTATAGAAGGAACATACCTCAACATAAAACCAAATGAAACAAAACAAAACGCAAGAAAGGAAAATAACTGCTACAAACATTTGGGAAGAAGAAACAAAACTATAATGTTGAGCTTGTGATATATTTTGTTTGAGAGCCCCAAGAAACTCTGGTAAAATTATTGCAGTTATTAAAAGAATATAGCCAGGTGGCTGGATATAGGAGCTACCTCTAAAAATTTGATGCCTTTCTCATTTGATATGGAAAAAATTAATTTATAGTACTAAAAATCTAAGGCACTTAAGAACAAATAAAACAAAAAAAGGCAGTTCACCTATATGAAGAAAACTATAGTAATTTTATTTAAAGATGTAAAACCAGCCTAAACCCAAAATATACATTATTCTTGGTTAGGAAGACTTCCTATCACCAAGTTGTAAATTACCCCATGTTAGTATTAAATGCTAATGTCATGCCAATTAGAGTTCCCCATTTGGAGGTGGGGGGATTTGAGAAAAATGGTCATAAGTTTACATGTAGGAAAGGAGCCTGTGAAAAATTATGCAAGAGAAGTATGAGACAGAACAGGGAGTAGAGATTTGCCTTGCTAGATGTCATTAGACCATAAAGTCACTGTAATCAAGTCAGTATGAGGTTGGTTTATGAATGGACAAGTAGATTAATGGGACACAAAATAGAGAACTCATAAACATGCCTATTTTACATGTGAGACTTTACTATTTAATAGATGGTGCTGAGCAACCAGCTGTTCATCTGAAAGAAAAAAACAGACACCCATCCTCAGCCCTTTTTTATCCTATGTCATGTATAAAAATACATTCTAGGTGAATTAAAAAGTTTAATGCACATTGACAAATCTAGAAAATGACATGTACAGTGTAGGAGTTGGGAATACCCTCCTAATTAATACTGAACCCCAAAAGCAGTATAAGAATGCAAAGGCAGATTTGAATATATGATAATTAAAATTTTGTATATACAAAAAAACTCCACAAGTGAAGCCCAAAGATATGCTTTGATAATATCTTTATTTCAGTCATGAACAAAGCATGAATATTTTTAATATTCAAGGATTTCTTACAATTTGACAAGAAGGCAAGTGACCATTAAGAAAATGAACAAAAAAAGCACAAATTGTCAATTCAGAGAAAAGCAAATACCAGTGCCCAGTAAACATTAACTGATGTTTAAATGAGCTCTCAGTTTAGGAAATGGAAATTAAAATCACAATGAGCTGTAATTTTACACCCATTGACTGGCAAAATTAAAGGGAACATAAAACCAACATTCGGCAGGTATGAAAGGAAAAGAGTACTTTCAGTTTTAACTTGGAATTTTGGAAATTTATAGCCCTTTTATAAAGCAATGGACAGCATCTATTAAAATTAAAAGTACATATATCCTTTGACCCAGTCCTGGTGACCTTTCTTACAGAGTTTAAATTCCCAAGACACGAGGACTCCTAAATAAAGGTGATTCATGTGGCATGATTAATAATGGCAAAGCAAAACAAAACAAAAAAAAGAACAAAACAAAATAAAAGTGAAAACAAATTGGTGAACAAGGGAGTGAATAAGGGACCATCAATTAGGGAATCACTGAATAAACTATGGCACATAACTGTGGCACATATGGTACAGACCATGGCCATGATATGCTGTGTGGTCTTTAAAAGAATGAAATTACGTATTCAGTTGACTTGAAGGACCTCCCGCTAAGTACTGTTGAATGAGAAAAGCAAGGTAGCATGAAATATACATATTAGAGTTCCATTTTGTAAATCAAACAGACAAAAATGCCTTCCATATATATACAGATATATGTATGTGCACATGTATCTCACAGGATTGAATTAATGGGAAATAACATGGGTAGAGACACGGAGAAACATAGCTTATCAACATGGGCTATGATGTTTGGGAAGTGGGGAGGCTGACATAGTAGAGGGGAAAGAGGGGAGAAACGTACAACAAAGGAACAGAAAAAAGACTAATTGAGGGGCACGTGATGGGATGAGCATTGGTGGTATATGCAACTGATGGATCATTGAACCCTACATCTGAAACTAATGACGTACTATATGTTGGCTTATTGAATTTAAATAAAAAAAGAAAAAAGCATATGCATTGGGGTACCTGGGTGGCTCAGTCATTAAGCATCTGGCTTCAGCTCAAGTCATGATCCCAGGATCCTGGGATCGAGCCCCACATCAGGTTCCCTGCTCAGCAGGAAGCCTGCTTCTGCCTCTCTCATTCTCCCTGCTTGTATTCCCTCTCTTGTTCCCTTTGGGAGCATGTCAAAAGTTTGAGATGCTTACTATAAACCAAATGGGAAAGGTCAGGTAAGCAGAAGGACATGGACTCCAAGGAAGAGGGACTGTCCCTCCCTTAGGTCAGTGGGGTGCATTGTTCTGTTTTCTCTGAAAACCAAGGCACCCTTTCCCACAGTAGCTCTTGATGTCTCAGACTCATTCCACTTGTCCCTCTGCCTTGTCCTCTTTCCTCTTTCTGTTCAGGTGACATTCCCGAGAGCAGTCCCCAGTAATGAATTAATTCAATCAACAACACAGCAATGTAGATCCTACTACGGCTCAGGCCCTGGAGATTCTGTAATGTTACATACTCCTCTGTGACCCTCCCCTTTGTGTTGCCTCCTCTCTGCCACTCATCATGGGAGAGAATTGTTTATGTTTATACCTTAGCCTCTTCCATGGGACTCTGCTTCTCCAGGGTCACCATCTTATTTATCTCTGCATTACGAACTTTTTGTAGAGGATTTGGTGCAGACTAAGCACTGGGTAAGTGGTGGTTGACTTTAATCTGTTAGTGACTTTAAACTCATCTTTCTGCTTCAGATTTCCATAGTTTCAGAGTCGAATACTAGCAGGATTATAATGCTCTCCCCCTGACCCATGTCAACATGGGGCTTCATTCAGGATGTCTCAAAATGAAGGAGACACCATCGAGCACTTATTTTATCTATAAAAGCCACTTCTCATGTCTCAGCTCTGAGGACCCTAAGTCAAGATGAACAAACCCTGTATTCTCTCTATGTTCCCCATCTCCGTCTTTCACCTTTGCTCTCAGGAATGGGGTCTTCGCCATTTTCCCCTCCATCTCAAACTCCCTCTCTGCTTTAATTGGCTCTGTGTTTCTGCCCAACCCTCTTCCTTCCAGAGCCAACTACCCCCCACCAGAGCCTTTGCCCATCCTCTGGAATCCTGTTCTATCTATTAGCTCTGCTCTTGCTTTCATGGCCACACCCCCAACCCCCTTCAGCCTCCATACTCCCATCATGAAGGAGGCTCTCCCAACTCCACTACCCTCTGGTTCCTCGTGCCTCTTTTCTCCCCTCTCGCCACCACACCTCCTCTTTTCCCACCCCATTTCCCCCTTTGCATCATGTTTTCCTTACTCACGTATTCGAGGCACCAGTTCCTGAAAATGTTACCAAGAATGTCATAGCTCTTGGGGCATCTGGGTGGCTCAGTGGGTTAAGCCTCTGCCTTCGGCTCAGGTCATGATCTCAGGGTCCTGAGATCTAGCCCCGCATCGGGCTCTCTTCTCGGTGGAGAGCCTGCTTCCCCCTCTCCCTCTGCCTGCCTCTCTGCCTACTCATGATCTCTCTCTCTCTCTGTCAAATAAATAAACAAAACAAAACAAAACAAAAGAATGTCATAGCTCTCAATTCAAGTCTTGCCTTCATGATCTTCAACCACTTTGGGACATTTATGTCTACTGGCCCTCTTTCCCTTCGGAGACTTCCCCCTGGATAAATGTCCGATAGTGTGGCAGAGGGAGGAAGAGCATGGAGCTGGGAGTTAAACAAAATGGAGTTTGCCTTTTAGTTCTGCAGTAGTAGCTGTGTGACCTTGGACAGCTCCCTTAACCACTCTCTAAGCTTCGACTTCCCTGTCTGTGAAATGGGGAGATAATTTCAAAGACTCAGAAGGATTATCATGTTAAAATAAAATGATGTATTTATGATTTTCCTGGCACAGAGTCCCTCAGAGCACCTCACTGCCTCGTCAGTCCTTGGTTTCCACGTCTCTGCACAATCCTGGTTTTCTTTCTCTCTCTCCAGCTGCAGCCCCTTTTCCTCTGTCTACCCTCTAATGAAGATTTCCCTGAGGAATGATGACTCGAAGGATATAAAGGAAGTACTTTGACCCTTTCCCAAAGCAGATAGGCAGCTTTGAATATAAAACTTTTGATAAATAGGTCCAAATTTTGGCCTAATTTTTCACCTCATGTATAATTATAACAGAAAAAAAAGAACAAAAATAAGTGTTCCACATTTACATGTTATACCTCATTTCATATTCCTTTGCCGTAATTTCCAATAATATTGCAACAATGTCTGTATCAGGACTCTGTAGAAACTGCACTTAATCTATTGCCAATTAGGCCATTTATTTGTTTTGCATTCAGAGGGAACATAAATTGTCTTATGTTCCATGGAAGAAATTAGACATGGCTTGATATATTAATGAAATTATTACTGTTTCATTAAACTGTATGTTTTGAGCCTGAATATTCTGTGGCCTTTTGGATTGCAGAAAGTGCATTGTTTCATATGCATAGTCACCATTGATGGACAGACTGACAGCATTCAAAGGCTAAAACTTTTTGCATGAAATACTTTCCCATACATCCATGAAGTTCTGTGCAAAACAACTAACAGTCTGGTGCATTTAAATAAAGAAAAAAAAAACCCATGCAAAACAATTGCCAGACAACCTTTATTTCAGGAAAAGAAGACAGTTTTTATCTGATTCTCAGGAACTAATGTTGTGTGTTTTGGATCTATGTTTAAATTATTTGTAGAATAACTTTCAACTTGCACACGTAAGAACAAAGTTGAGGAACAGTCTTGCATAGGGGTGCCGGGATGGCTCAGCTGGTTAAGCATCTGACTCTTGATTTCAGCTCAGGTCCTGATCTCAGGGTTGTGAGACCATGCCCTGCATTGGGTTCCGTGCTAGGCATGGAACCTGCTTAAGATTCTCTCCTGCTTCTTCTGCTCTTCCCTCCCTGTCTCTAAAGAAAAAAAAAAAAAAGTCTTCCGTAGCTACTGACATTATTAACTGATTAATTCCTTGATTAAGAAAGGAAGATAAAATGTAACCCAAATTTTTTATTCATATGTCAATGTGAAATGTTCAAGCTTCACAATACCAAAGTTACCGTATGATTTTTAAAATATTTAAAGCAATAACAACCACAATAATAAAATTAGCCAATGATTTAGAAAATAATCATACCTGTCATTTAATGTTTTTAAGGACACAAGAAGGAGCCAAATTTATGAAATCTTAACATCTCAGGGTTGTATTGCTCTAGTACGTGTATGACGAAGTGGTGTTTTATTAGCATGAAATCACAGATCCTCCACACAGGAAATGGGCTTACCTTCTGTTTCTACCACTCCCCACCTGTGCGCAGTCCTGTTGGTTCTTGGCTCTTTTGGAGCTACATTTTATTTGCAGCTATGAAACAGGTCTGGTTATGGCTGTGGCTCTACCAGTTTCACAGGGGCGTTTTGAGTAACGAAGGAGGTTGTGGATGTGAATGTTTGTTGTAAGACTGTGATTGGCCGTGAAACACGGGGGGGCGGGTAAGCATCCATACTGGGGAGCCAGGCTGAGCTAGGCCAGTGCTCCAAGGCAGGCTCCAACCTGAGAACCAGTGTGACTGACAGCTTGCACTTGGCTGGGTGTCCTTTCACACTGGTTGACTTCCTTTTAGCTCTCACGCCAGGCAAAGGGTATGGCTGAGGTGTAGTAAGTGAGGAGGTTCCCGGTTGCCTCCCTTTCTCTTGTGGAGGCAGAGCAGCCTGTGTTGGGCCCAGCAGCTCACGTGGAGCGAAGAGTCCTCTTCGTCAGAAGATTCCCAAATCAAGGGCCTTTTATTCTTCCCCGCCCACTCCCTCTCTTCCTCTTTACTCTGCTCCCCTTCCTCCCCCTCCTCCTTCCTCCTCTCCGCTCCTCCTTCCCTCCCTTCTCCCCCTTCCGCTCCTCCTTCCCTCCCTTCTCCCCCTTCCTCGCCTCTTCTTTCTCCTCTGCTTCTCCACCCTCTCCCCCTCCTTCTCTCCTCTGCTTCCTCCCCTTCCCCCCACCCTCTTTCCCCTCCTTCCCCTCCTCTGCTTCCACCCCTTCTCTCTTCTTCCCCCTCCTCCCCTCCTCTCTCTCCTCCTTCTCTTTGTTTAGGCTGGAGAGAGGTGTACAAATCACTTCATATCACCTGGTCCAAAAATACGCTTCCTGGGTTTCTAGTTCCTTGCTAGGCTGATTAGTGTTGGACCACCATCCTCCCTGGATTTCCTGGTGTTCCTGCACATTTCAGGCCTTGTGTGCAAGAGAAATTGACCACTGCAGAGAGAAAATGCTTCCTCTCCTGCACAGCCAGTCACTCCCCTCCTAAGGATAATAGCCTTTAGAGACACCTTTTCGCCTCCCCCAGAGACAATTGCTTATATTCTGGGCTAAAGACTTGCCTTCGGCTTCCATGCCAGGATTTGTTTGCATTCCAGAGTAACCTGTAGGGTATCTCTGTTTTTCTCTCTCTCTCTGAGACGGAGAATGGAAGCTGTGTCAGCAGTTCCTACGTAAGCTCCGAGTTTCCTAGTTTTGGGGTTCTTCTCCTGTGTGCAAACTGCTGTGTGTACTGGCACATCTGGCTCTCACCACACGTGTGGTAGCATCTTCCATCCTTCACAGTGTGGGCCTTAACGATTACTTCCTGCATTATTTATTGAGCCTCCTCGAAGAAGCACCACAAAGACCTGCAGTGTGGGCTCTAGGAATGATTCGTATTCGTAACAGCTCAAATTTGGGAATCTTGGTCTAAGAGTTAGAGGCTTTTTAAGAAACAGGCAAATCTTTTTCTAATGGGTATTTACTACACCAAGGGAAAAAGTTGAGGCAGATGGTGTACTTTTTAAAATTAGTTTCGGAGGTAGAATTCGGTGATTCCTCAGTTGCATACAACACCCAGTGCTCATCACATCACGTGCCCTCCTTCATGCCCATCCCGCAGTTACCCCATCTCCCCCACCTCCCTTCCAGCAACCCTCAGTGTGTCCTCTATAGTTGAGTCTCTTATGGTTTGCCTCCTTCTCTGTTTTCATCTTATTTTATTTTTCCTTCCCTTCCCCTATGTTCATCTGTTTTGTTTCTTCAATTCCACACACGAGTGAAATCATATGGTATTTGTCTTTCTCTGACTGACTTATTTCACTTATCATAATACCTTCTAGTTCCATCCACGTCATTGCAAATGGCCAGATTCCATTCTTTTGGATGGCTGAGTAATATTTCATTGTATATATGTATCACATGTTCTTTTTCCATTCATCTATTGTTGGGCATCTGGGCTCTTGCCATATTTTGACTATTGTAGACAATGCTATAAACATTGGGGGTGCATGTGACCCTTTGAATCACTATGTTTGTATATTTTGGATAAATACCTAGTAGTACAATTGCTGGGTCATAAGGTAACCCTATTTTTCGCTTTTTGAGGAAACTCCATGTAGATGGTGCACTTCTTACTTGTTGATCTGTGAGGGAGTCCTTGTCTTCTCCATTGGAGAATTTCTTTGGAGATAGATTGTCATGTATGCTTGGGATGGCTGGATACCAGTTAAGAGAGTGGTTACTCATGGTTTCTTGACTATGTTGACAGACCTTTGGGAAACAAGGACATGATTTTTATGTGGTGGCATTTATGACATCTGTCACTAGCCACGGGTCATTCTTGATAGACAGTTGAATATTCCTTCAGCTATTGATGCTTTAGAGAGAACATCGAACATAAGAGCCAAACATGCCTCCGAACTGGATACTAGTTCTGACCGTGCTAATTAGACAGCCTTGGGAAAATCACTTCAGTTTGCTAATCCTTAGTTTCTTCACTTAAATTAAATTAGGATGACTGAACAGCTGAACAGGAATTTTATGATGATCAAATGGGCCAATGGCTAGGACATGTTTTTGTAAGCTATGAAGTGGCAATAGCTAGACCTATATGAAGGTTTTAAAAAATTTTAATTAAAAATTTTTTTTGGCTACTAGAAAAATTTAAGTATCTGGTCTGGGGATGTACTCCTTTGTACTATACTTCAAGGCAGGAAGTGAAAATAATACAGTATGTGCCTGATTTCACCCATTTTTAATCTTCTTTATAAGTTTCAGGGAGACATTTAAGAATTATGATAGAAAGTGAAATCATGTTACACAGTAAGCAAGTAGCCCCTAATAGAGGTGTCTGTACCCTGAGCTTGAGAATCTATGGGTATCCAGAGATTTCTGAGACACAATTTATCAGTGAGCTATCCCACCTGGAAGGGATAGGAGAAAGAGGAGTTTAGACTCTAGTCAAACCTGGGGTGTTCAAATGCACTGAGTACCCAAGGCACTTCCAGGAGGCATGAATGGGCCGGTGACTTGGAGAGAGGGGGTCTCATGGACTTGGGTTGGTATGAGGGGACCATGGGAGAGAACTGGAGGTACATCAAGATTTTCCAAGTGGATTAGCTAAGGAACCCAGGAGGTAGGAGATGATGAGGCCTCAGGGGGACGCTTCACTGGTAACCGTTGCTCACGGAGTTGCCACTGCTGAGGGCTGTGAGAGGGTGGGATCACCTCTGCTGATCATCATTGCTGTCGTGAGTGGTCCTTAAGAGTCCTCGTTTTTGTTTTTTTTTTTTGTTTGTTTTTGTTTTTTTATTTTGTGTATTTGTTTGTCAGAGAGAGAGAGAGAAAGCACAAGCAGGGGGAGCAGCAGGCAGAGGGAGAAGCAGGCTCCCCACTGAATAAGGCACCTTATGTGGGACTCAATCATGACCTGAGCTAAAGGCAGATGCTTAACCAACTGAGCCACCCAGGAGTCCCGAGAGTCCTAATTACTGGCAGATATTGCCTCGGTAATAAGGAAAGTGTCAATGAGAGAGTCAGTGTTGGCCTATCTGTTGCACAGGATTTCTCACTAAGCTGGACGGACCAAATAATGTCACTTTAAACTTCCTGTTATGTTTTTGTCACTTTTTAAACATTATTTTATAAATCTCCGTGATAGCTCTATAATTCAGGTATTCTTATCTGTATTTGACAGAGGTGGAAACTGACACTTGGAAAGTTTAAATAACCTGACTGAAGTCGTGCGTACAGTAAATCATGGAGCTGGGATTTGAACTTAGATTGAATGCCAAAACCCAAGCTGTTTTCATTTCTAACATATCTTGTTACTTAATATTCTTCAGCCTTTACTATCATCCCAGTGAGAGTCATGCTTAATATCTGGCGTTAGGTAGAGGTATTTTTTGTTTTCAATATACTCTCTGTTGAAGAGAAAGAAACACAGTTTCTGAAACACAGAAAATCTGATGAGATTGGAAACTCGGAAACTCCGGATTAGGGCCCAAGCTAAGTAACAGGAACCCTTTACGTTGTCTTTCACTAAGATTTTGGCAAGGTGTACAGCTCACAAGGGGGAAAAAAAACACTCATAAGAAAAAAAACCACTTCAATAAGAAAAAAAAACCCTCCACCTTCTTTAAATAAACAGAATATGCTTAAAAACCAGGACTGCAAAAAAAGTGAGAGATTATAGGATGTGCTTGGATTTTAAATTCATGAATAAGTGAGACCAATATTAGACGGGAAAATCAAAAACATTGATAGAATTGGCTTCCTACCTATCAAACAGCATGGGACTGAATGAGTCTCAGCATCACTGCTGGCTCCTAAGTGGAATTACCCATTATGTGGGGGGTGAGGGAGGAAGATCACGGCTTCCCTCAGTGGCTGGCCTTAGATAATTGGCTCACCTAGTGTATCCTGATAATTTAGTTTTAAAATGAGTTCAAATTCTATGAAGATGAAATCAGCACATGTATTGCAAATGCCCTTGGAAGAAAGCAAAGTGAAATGATAAATGGTCCTGTGTCCTTGCTTGGCATCTTGTCCAAGTTCCCCCTAGGGTGGTGAGAATTCCTGACTGGCTTAATGTCTGCCTTAATGATGACAAAGAAGGACTGAATAGTGTTTAATGATGTTTTAAGTAGATCCTAAGTGGAGGCTCATGACCAACATCAAGGAGTAGAGAAAATACAAATGAATGTCAGAAACAGAACAACTTCAAACAGAATAACCATGAATGTCCTCCTGCTGTCGCCAGGATTAATAAAACTCAGCTCATGAGACTTGCGAGCATGTGTGAGGCTGGAAGTATTTGTTGGCCTGTCCCAAGGACTGCAGTTGGCTGGATTTGCATATCCAGGTGGCTTCGGTGGATGTCTGAGTTTGCAAAAAGAAAGCTCCTGGAAAGCTGGAAAAGACACTTCAAAGATGGTATTTTTAATTATAAATATACTTGTTACAAGAAGTTTGTTTTTTCATAGACACAGAGAAAGGAGAATGAAGAATGGGCTTTAGTCTCACTATGGAACAGAAATCATCTTTGACTTCATCATGTGAATCCTTCCTGTCTATCCTAGTATAGATTTTTAAAAAAAATTTTTTAAATTTTTAAAGCCTAGTTGTAATCATATTGCATATATAATTTATATCATATTTTTCATGTATTATTTAGCAAGCATTTCCTTTTTAAAACCATCTTCATAATTACATATTATAACAGATTTATAACTCCTCTTTGAAGAGCTGTGCCATAGTAAACCATGTCGATATTATATCTAGTTTTTTTTTGTATAATTTTTTACTTATAAAAAATGCCATGATGAACATCTTTGTGTATAAAAATTATTTCCTGGCTTTCAAAGAACTCCTTTGGATTCATTTCCAGAAGTAGAATTTTTGGATCAAAGAAGATTGTAGGTTCTTGGTACATACTAACAAAAGAACTGTGTGATTTTGTCTGCTACAGAGTATGCTCATCAACACTAGGTATATTTATTTTTGAACTCTGTTAATTTAATTTACAAAGTACATATTAAGGGACGCCTGGGTGGCTCAGTTGGTTAAGCAACTGCCTTCAGCTCAGGTCATGGTCCTGGACTCCCGGGATCGAGTCCTGCATGGGGCTCCCTCCTCAGCGGGGAGTCTGCTTCTCCCTCTGACCCTCTCCCTTCTTGTGCTCTCTCTTAGAAAAGTAAATAAAATCTTTAAAAGAAAAGTATATACTAATTTCATTTAAATTTATTGGATTGCTTTTAAAATGGAATATTTCCCCAAGTTGGCTGCCAAATATATTTCTTGACATTATTTGCTTTTTTCATGTCCTTTGCCCATTTGCCTTGCATTAAATTCAAACTGGTCTCCCCGACTCTGGTCTAATTGTCCTGCCATCCATCCTCTACATGGTACTGGAATTATTCTGAAATCAAGACCTTTGTCACGTCACCCCATTCTCAAATCCTTTTTTTTTTTTAAAGATTTTATTTATTTATTTGACGGAGAGAGATTACAAGTAGGCAGAGAGGCAGGCAGAGAGAGGAGGAAGCAGGCTCCCCGCTGAGCAGGGAGCCCAATTCGGGCCTCGATCCCAGGACCCTGAGATCATGACCTGAGCGGAAGGCAGAGGCTTTACCCCACTGAGCCACCCATTCTCAAATCTTAACAAAGGTTCTCCATGTCTCCTGAAGTAGAGAAGATTCTTTACGCTCCGTGGAAAGCCACCACAACATGGTGCAACACTACCTGATTCTGGGCAACTGCTTGGTAAATATGGAATTAAATAGTCTCCTGAGATTCGTGCAGTGAGTCCCTGCCTCGTTGAGGGTCACACATTTTCCCAGGTTCTAGCAGACAGGCAGCCAAGGATTCCCTGGTAAGAGAATGTCAGTGGAAGAAATACCACAAGGACATTCCACGTCTTACTTTCCCATTCCTGTTGGGAACGCAGTACAGTGCGAAGCCTCTGTCTTTGAGTTAGAACTTCCCAGGCTCCAGTCCTGCCTCCACCACTCATTTGCCCATGGCCTGGGGCCATAATGCAACTTCCTTCCATGGGATAATGCCCACCTCTCAGTGCTGTTGGAGGATGACATGGAATGACAAAATGCAGAGCTCACCTGAGGTTGTCGGTAAATGATTAACTCTTCTAAATAAAGAAGCTTACTCCTTTTAAGTGTGAAGTATCTAAAATAGCCAAACTCATATTGAGGGTAATGGAGGGGGGGAGGGGGGATGGGTGAGCCTGGTGGTGGGTATTAAGGAGGGCACATATTGCATGGAGCACTGGGTGTGGTGCATAAACAATGAATCTTGGATCACTGAAAAAAAAAAGAATAGAATGGTGGTCGTCAGGGGCTGGGGTGGCAGTGAGGATGGGTGGGGGGGAGGGGCGAGAAGCAGCTGCTAATCAAGGAATACAATGATTCCGTTGTGCAAGGTGAACTACACCCAGAGCTCCACGGTGCAACATTGCACCTACAGATAACACCGTGCATTTACAAATTAAGAGAGTAGCTCTCATGCGAGGTGTTCTTACCATAATAAAATAAAATCGTAGAGGAATTTAGTTCTCAGGATTTTATTTTTCTAAGCACAAGTAATTTAGACTTGCCAAAATGCGGATCATGGGTTGTAGCAAGTACGAGAAAAACAACGTTTAACTGTTGTGGGCTTTGGTATTAAGGTCACTCCTCAACTGGCAGGCGGTTCTTCTAGCTTTGCCAGGAGAATCCAGATCCCGGCTGTCTTATTAACATCGTTTTACTGTTGAAGTATACACTTCATCATAGGATAAAGTCTGGTGTTTGGCCCTCATGGTCTGATCCCTAGAAACATTTTTTTAAAGTAATCAAAATAATAAAAACAACAGTGTCTCCTCACTCAGTGTGGCAAGCGATACATTACCAAATGCCAGTTCGGGGACGCTCTCAAGGATTCTTATTTAAAATGTTGAAATGAATTAAAAAATCTAGCGACAAAAATATTACAAAGGTGATTTGTGAGCAAAACCCTTTTGTATCTCTCAGTGAATGTTATTTTAAAAAATCTCAGAAACAGTAAATTGTTGGTATACATTTGCAGATCTAGAAATCACTTATTTTGGAAAACTTGGCATCAAATCAGATAGCTCAAGCGAAAAGTAGGACAAAGCCAGGGCTGTGAGAAGTGAACTGGATGGTAAAGAAACTGTTTTATACTTTGAAGGAGACTAAGTTTATTAGTGACCGGGGGCCAGGAATCCAATTTGTGAGGATAACTCGAGATTATACATACGAATCTTTGGCTCTGAAACACTCTCCTAAATATTATAGATTCAAGTGACCTAAAGATAATTTAAAGTATGTCCCAATTTTTTATGGCATTTAAAAAATAGATATCTGGAAATGAGTGGAAATTTCTCAAGTTGATTTATCTTGGAGGAGTCACAGGAGTAAAGCTGATCTTCTGATACTATGTCCTGCATTTATCTTTCAGGAGCAGGGGAGCATTCTAATTAAAACTAATCCAGTCACAAACTTGAAATATCAGGTGCTTTAATGTGATTTGCTTTTTAGCGGCCAAGACTATCTTGCCATAAATATTTTGCCCCTGGTTGGTTAGAATCTAATTCAGTAAAGTGACAGAGTGGCAGTGAGTTCTGGGAAGCTGGAGTCTCCGGTTTTATCAGAAGAGCTGGGGATCTCTTGGGGGGGGGGCTCAGTCTAGGAGATGAAGAAATGGGGGTCTCTGGGTCCCTTACACCCAAGAAACCAGGGCTCGGGGTAATCAGACAGCAGTCTAAACAAGTGTCTCATCTTTAAAGAGAGAAAGAAAGATCTTCCTCAGCCTGTCCATATAAAAATAGCACCATGCATCCCTTTCCTGGTGATTCTTCTTCGTAGCATTGATAACTGGGTGATGCCAAAAGAATGTATTGATGATCTCTTGTCCCTGCCTTAGAATGTAAGCTTTGTGAATACAGGGAATTGTTGGTTTTTTTTTTTAAGATTTTATTTATTTGTTTGACACAGAGAGAGAGAGAGATCACAAGTAGGCAGAGAGGCAGGCAGAGAGAGAGGAGGAAGCAGGCTCTCCGCCAAGCAGAGAGCCTGATGCGGGCCTCGATCCCAGGACCCTGAGATCATGACCTGAGCCAAAGGCAGAGGCTTTAACCCACTGAGCCACCCAGGTGCCCGGAATTGTTGGTTTTGTTTGCTGCTGTATTTAGAGTACCTAGAAGCTTACCTGCACACAGGTGCGGGCTCCCTGAGTACTTGTTGCAAGAATAAATGAGTAAATGACACAGTAAGGCATAGCACCCCCAAACTATCCTCACACATCTAAACTTTTTCTGATCATCCAAAAGGCACTGGACAGGGAAGCAACTCCTTGTACCTAGATTGTTCTTCCTCCTTCCCTTTATCAGTACTTACATCCTGAAAGCCCAGGTAAAATCCTATACCCACCAAATGCCTACTTTGATCTCTGCTCCGGAAATTAATTTATCTCTGCTCTGAACAGCTTGGGCACTTTTAATACTTTATACTATATTGGGATATGTGTGTGTGTATATATATATATGTACACATATATATATAAAAAACATTAGCCACAATTTGATTTGATATTGCTTTGTGTTGTATTATATTATATTGTAATATATTTGTTATAGTTTTGTAGATTTTGTCCTGTTAGACTCTGAACTCCCTGAGGTTAACAGTTGTAATCATCATTTTAGTCCCCCAAAATGTCCAATATCTTGTATCATATATAATGGATATTCAACAAATAATTTTGGAGTAAGCAGCCAATTATGATAGTATACACATGAAAGTCCTGTAAGAAAGATCTAGATAGTGGACAGTTCCATAGCAAAGAGTTTATGTAAGGATTCGTCGGTCAGCCTTGTGCTCCTCGTAAAATACCAAGTTTCCCAGGAAATTCATAGCATGTTACATAGCTTAACTAATTAATTAATTAAGTAAGTAAGTAGAAAGAGGGGAGGGTGGGGGGAGGGGCAGAGGGAGAGAGAGAATGTTAAGCAGGCTGACCTGGGGCTTGATCTCACAGCCTGAGACCATGACTTGAGCCAAAATCAAGAGTCAGAAGCTTATCTGACTGAGTCACCCAAGTGCCCCTCTATAGCCTATTTTATTTGAACAACTTTCAGACAAATGCTCTGTTCTCCCCAATGCCCCCCATCCAGGATGGGGATCAGGCACCCTTGTACTCAAGTGTCATGCCCTTCCTTTGCCGGCTCCGTTGTGTGCACTGCAAACCTCTGTGAACCTTGGTTACTGTGTGTGCACAATGGGGAGAGGAATTCTTACCTCCCCAGGTCCTTCGCAAGGTTAAGTGGGACAGTGACTGTCGAGTGCCCCAATGCGTCTGGCCCACAGTGGGCTCTCAGGGAGCAGTGGCCCCGATCGCCCTCTTCGTTAGAACGGCAGCCCTTCCAGACGCCTTGCGCACTTCTTGTCTTCACAGAACGTTTTCGTCTGAAAGGAAATTAGAAATGCAGTTTATTTATTATGCGTCACCACTGTTTATGTAATAGTCACCACCAGCTCTTTTCCAATTTCTTTGCAACATTCATTCTCATCATATTACCTGGGAGAAGCTGACCCTGAAGGAGGCGGGCCAGGAGTCAGCCTTGGAGAATAATCAGTTTCGGTTGACGTTGTAACGAATGCAGTCATCAGTACTGGCCTCTTCGGTGCTGCTCTGGGGGTTTTCCGTACAGTTTCTCCCCTTCCACCAACTGTTTTCCTGCCCTCTGCAAAGTGGCACCTCCCACCTTCTTCAGACAACAGCTCCTTCTTTCACCTAGTCACAGGGCTGGGTGAAGTAGCAGAAAGGGTGGATTTATGACCTGAACCCCGACTAGTCTGGGACTACCCAGAAGTCCTGGGGTTGTCGCTTTCTGTGTTTCCATTAAGCTTCTGCACTTTCCTTTCAGAGACAGATGACACTGGCTTAAAGCTGCCAACAGTCAGGCACTCTGCTTTGATGACTTGATAAGGAAGGTTTGATCCCCGCCCGGTCTAGCTAGCACAGTACTCCAGCCAGTCTCCCTGCCCCTGTGGAAACGGGCCCTGCTATTTGTTAGCCACTCATCGTTTGATCCCTAAAAGCATTTTTAAAGCAATAAAAATTATGAAAAGAAGAAGAGCCGTGATTCCCAAAGTCATCCCAGGTGGTCAAGCAAGTTGTACACAGCTGTTGTCTGTGGGCAATCACTACAATAAAACCAACTACGGTGCACGTTTTGCAATTGGCAGGTTCTCCCCGTCCTTAGTTACCATTGCCGGCATTCTCTGGTCTACACCGTGTGCCTTATTAGCTATTTTCCACAGGAAGAGTTGGTGGCTCCAGGAATTTAAGTCATCCATGTGTCCACACAGGTGGCCATGCTGGAAAGGAGATTTGAACCTCAGTCTTTTGGCTTGTAGCCCAGTGCTTTAATGAATGGATAAGAATGATTTTAAATGATCACATCTGTGTGTCCTTCTATCTGCTTATTCAGCAATTAGCAGGTACATTTGTAGATGGGCTCCTTAGAGGTGCTTCAAAACAGTGTATTTACAGGAGTCACTGGCAAGCCTTGTTCTCCTCAGAGATCAGGGAGGGAGACTTCAGTGGAGCCGTTCGGAGAAGCCCCTCAGAGGCAGACTTCCCGCAGCCCCGAATGAATGGGCATTCGCTGCCCCCTTCTTCCTTGTTGCTGCTAGGGGTGCAGGGAAGTGGCGTGACTGTGGGAGGGTCACCGAGGGGATGTGTGGAGCTGTGGCCACCAGGCCCCTCCCCCCCTCCCCCAGATCCACACCTGAACATGAGTGCTGGCCTCAGTGTTCATTAGGGCTGCCTCAATGATGGCCAGCATGCCAGCAATCTCTGGAAAGATAATCAGATTTGCAGAAATGCAGCCTGCTCATTGGAAATGAAGCCCATCAGAGCACCTTCTTCTCACTGTCCTCTTGTGAATGAAAGTGTGTTCCACTTCCAGAAGACGTGAGGGTGAAATTTTAATTGAATAAAAGATGGGACGTTCCCAGGGATGGTTCCCATAGCAACTGCAGCATGTGTGTGTATGTGTGTGTGTGTGTGTGTGTGTAATATATGCATTAGAAGAGAAATAGCAGCTCGTCTCACTGAGCAGGTCTGGCATGGGCATCTGGGGAGGGAATGGAATCGGAGTCCCCAGAGTGGCCTGGTGCTGGATTTGCTGGTTTCCGTGATTTGTACATCTTCTCTGCAACATGGCAATAACCAAGGGCATTCATTTGTCTCCTTTCTCTCCTTGGCTTCATGGAGGCCATGTGCCACCTTGCCCAAGGACACTTGGAGGACAAAGCCACTGGCTTCTAAGAGTTAGGGTCTTGTGACAGTCCCAGCACAGTGGCATTTGCTCCTGGAGAAGGTTCACTGCCCAACCCCCGAGTGCAGTGGGAGCATGGGCTTGTTGGCAGACAGCCGGGGTGGAACCCCAGCTCTCACTGACCCGCTCTGCAGCCTCGGACGTACCCCTTCCCTAACCAGAGCTTCTGTCTTCCTTGACGTGTTTCTTTGATTTTTAGATCCATTAAAGGCAGGATAAAATAACTTCCCCAGAGTGGTATCGTGTTTGGGAGAGAGGACATGGGGAATAGAATCCAATCTTCTTCATTTCTGGGGACCTGCAGGCAGGCGTGAAGGCCAGCTGGTTGGGGGTCGCACTGTTTATAGCAGCCCCCGCATCTGTGACTTCACTTTCTGGTTCAGTCACCCCCCATCACTTGCCATCAGAAGGTGACGACCCTCCTAACCCGTCAGCAGAAGGTCAATAGTAGCCTAACGCTACCTCACATGCCTACGGGGCTCACCTCACTCCGACCGATCACGTAGGCCTTTTGTCATCTCACATCATCACAAGAAGTGTGAGTACAGGACAGTGAGATGTTCCGCGTGCAAGAGAGGGAGAGACCACATTCCCTTAACTGGGATGACCGTTTATTGTTATAATCGTTGTATTTTATTATTAGCTATTGTTCTTGATCTCTTACTGTGCCTAATTTATAAACTAAACTGTATCAGAGGCATATAGGAAAAAACACAGTGTACATAGGGCTTGGTACTGTCGGAGGTCTCAGGCACTCACTGGGGGTCCTGGAACCAATCTGCTGTGATTGGGGGGGGCACTCTTGCCATTCAAAGTCATGCACTGGAAGGTTGTAATATTTGCTGATTACAGGTAGTGTGTAAAGAATAGTTTTCCATTGAAGAGGCAGCTTCCAGGCGGGGAGAAATGAAGAGAAAGGCACAGAGAGCAAATACAAAATGAATGAATGAATGTGAGAGAGACATTGCTTGGTGCCCAGAAACGTCTGACTAATCCCCTGGACCCAAGACCAAGCCCGGGGGCTGGCACTTGGACAGATACTGGGCAGATGTGGAACTTCGCTGAACGCGACCTAGTTTATTTGGCAGGAGAGCCAGCTTATGTGTCCGACTAGAGAAGAGAAGCAGCTTACGATTTATTAAAGTATTTGGCATCCTGTTATTTTTCTAGACAAAAGAATGGAAGTGCTATTATAGGGTTAGAAACTTGGATTTTGTGTCTTCAAGCAGAGGCTTTTTTTTTTTTTTAATCTCCGTTGGTATTTTCCCTGTTTTTTGGACAAGAATCTGTCTGAAAATTCCAGCGTGTCTCCACCGGGTTCCTTGGGGCGGCGAGGAGGGGCCTTGACTTTGCACACAGCTTTGCTGGAGAGAAAATCAAGGAGGTAGCAGCAGCCTTTTCCTTCCGAGCCCTTGAAACATTTTGTACTTGGTTTATCTAAGGAGTGATTTTCTTATAATACCAGCATCTGCTTCTCTGCCCTTTGGAAAGCAGAAAGGAGCTCCAGGGTCGCTGGCAGACTGTTCCTTCCCACAATATTAAATTCAGCCCTGTCAGTTCAAGGTTGCGCATGTTGTTCCCAGCACCCGAGGGCGTCTGTCATCTTGAAGAAGCAACAAAATCTTCCGACAGCCTGGAGCAATTATTTTGGAAGTGTTTCCCTCTGGGCTGTGACATGGGCAGGTGGACAGGGCCAGAGCAGATGCCCCCAAGTTGGAGGGGGACGCGACCTTGGAGGGCAGCTCTGCAGGGTGGTGACGCGTGCGCAGTCTGGCCCCGGGACTCTCCGTATTGAAATCCGGACTCCGCCACACATCTGCTCTGTGATCTTGAGTAAGTTCCTTCACCCCTCTGGGCCCCGGCTTCTTCATTTGCAAACTGGAATCACAGTGGCACTTTGCCGAGAGTCACTGGGATTAAACACGCTGGTACACATAGCAGTCTTCAGACAGTGGCCGGCACATCGTACGCCGACATAAATATGAGTGGCTCTTGTCGTTATCAGTGTCCCATGATTCTGTCCATCACGCAGACCTGATGGGGGCTCTTCTGCTGTCCCTCGATGCAGAGCCATTGATGTGTGGTGATCTACTGTGTGCCAAGCACTGGGACAGGCAGTGACTTTCATTGTATCGGTTCTCAACCTCCGAAGGAGACCCCAGAGAATGTCACTGTCGGGTGAATCTGAGCTGACTTCACGGGGGATCCGGGGGGTCCCAGCTGGGATGCTTCCGTGCATGTCCTTTTGCAGGGAGGAGGGCAGAGGGGGGCATGGGGCAGGGGGCTTTGGGTTGCCAGGCGGGTCATCAGAAGATAAAAGGGAAGGTCCAGGGGGCAGAGCGCAGCCGTGAGCGGTTGAACAGCAGAGTGCCGCAGAACGTGGCGTCCAGGCTAACGTCGGGTCGGGCAGGGGCAGGCGTTCTGCGTTTGCTGAGCAACGAGCCCGGGCTGCCCGGGAAGGCGGGGGCGGGGGAGCGTCTCTCCAGCATGCCGTCGTAGGCTGCCGACCTCTCCCAAGGCGGGGTGTTTCCTCTCCAGTCGCGGGCTTGGCGCAGATGCAGCAACGGCGGTGGCTTCCGAACCTGGCTGTTTCTTGGAAGTCTCCTGAGAGCTTGTTACAAATGCAGATTCCGTTGCAACAGATCCGGCCCACTTAATCAGAATTTCTGGGGGTAGGAACTGGAGCCGTCTAGTCCCTGGCATTGCACAGGGAGCCCTGCCTGGCCTCCAAGGACGGGGATTTAGTTACCCCTGGGGCCGCCCATCAGGGAATAAGCCAGGGAGAGAGCAGCTCTCTGCTGAGAGGCCACCTGGTGCCGGATGTGATAATGCCAGGATCTCAGGGTGCTGAAGGGCCTTCAGCCTGTGCAGAGGGCAGGTTAGGGAGACAAGGAAGGAAGCTTCGTTCCTGGCAGCCGCCTCCAGGTGGCACCGGCAGCAGGGGAAGGGGGGGCAGACCAGACAGACCGAAGAGTAGATATTGGCCTCAGGACTGCAGCTACCACGGGTGCAGTCACACCTGGCAAGCACTTGTCCCCGGAGCAAGGGTCCCTTAGGGTCCCGCCAGGCTGTGACTCTCCAGGAACCTTGTTAGAAGGGAACGGAAGCAGGTCAGCCACCTCCAAGGTCCCTCGCTCTAGGAGGGGGCAGCGAGGGTTCTGTATGTCCTCCCCCCTGCCTCCCGCCCCCAGACTCCATCCTGGCATCTGCAGGGTGGGCTCTCTGGCCCGTGAGTGGCTTCAGGCTGCAAACCCGGCTGGGCCTTGAGGGGGTCAGAGAAGTTCAGCAGGGCTGAGCTCCAGCAATGAATAGAGCTCCTTATCTTTTCTCTCTCTGTTCCCACTCCTGGGAATAATCCCTTTACCATCTCTCAGTAGTTGAAACCTCCACTTTCCTTCAAGGTTTACTTCAAACGGTGACCTCTCAGAGGTTGCCAATTTTTTATTGCCCTCAGTTTCAAGTTTAAGGCAATTCGATCCAGTTAAACACATACTTATTGAGTCAACGTTATGAATCAATCCTGGAGTCTGGTGCTGGAATGTAAAAGAAAAATTAGGACAAGTTCCCAGTTTTTAGGAAGCTCAGTGCAGGGAAAGAAAAATGCAGGTAAACAAATGTACATCAGGTACTATGATAAGGGTTAATTCCAATTTCCAGAAAGGCCTATACAATATTTATTTCTGTGCATGTTTTAATCTCCTCTATCTAATTTGTATAGATGACTAGGGACATGGCTCATTCATTTTTTTTAGAAGATTTTTATTTATTCATTCGACAGAGAGAGTGAGAGAGCAAGCACGAGGAGGGGGAGCTACAGATGGAGAAGCAGACTCCCCGCTGAGCAGGGAGCCTGACACAGGGCTCGGTCCCAGAACACTGGGATCATGACCGGAGCCGGAGGCTGACACTTAACCCACTGGGCCACCCAGGTGGCTCATTCTTTTTTGATTCCCACCCTCTGAAACAGCAGATAGAACATGGTTTGTGTTCAGTAGTCACTGATCTGGTTTGAATTGAATTCAACATTCTATATGATTACTTGATTACATTTAAAAGATGTTTAGGGATATATTATATACTGCCGGGCTGTTGGGAACACGGATTCAGGAGAGCTGGGGATGGATTCTCTTTTACTTCTAGCAGTGCCTGGGCTTTGAGTACACATGCTGACTTCAAGGAGGAAAGATAAAGTATAGTTTGAACATTTTCGGACAACTCTGCATTAGAAGAATCTGCCAGCACTTTGAAAGGGCAGACGGTGACACACAATTATTTGAGCCAATTAGAGGACTGATACAATTGAATGAGATGATTTTCCTTGGGGCGAAGTGTCATTCTAGAAAGAAGTACTGTGTCCACATGCCCAGTGAGAGAGGAGTGGCCAGAGACTGTCTTAGGAAACACCGAGGTTTGGAGCGCGGGACAAAGGGAATGAAAACACAGGGTG
Organism: Ailurus styani; assembly: GCA_002007465.1. NCBI lineage: Eukaryota > Metazoa > Chordata > Mammalia > Carnivora > Ailuridae > Ailurus > Ailurus styani. The sequence continues at coordinate 100,431 of LNAC01000963.1, forward strand.
AAAGGGCGACTCCTCAGATTCTGCCCTTTTGTTCCCTACAGATGTTGTAGAATAAGCTGTCTTCCATCCGGTATAAGTAAAAAAGTGTGGGGCAGATCTCAGTTCAAGCATAGGTCACGGTACACTAAACTGTGACCTCGAGCAATTTAACCTCCTCTGGCTTCATTATCCTCGCATGTAAGACGGCAAGCCTGGTCCACTGGACACATGTCCATTGAGATAATGAACATGAAGTGCTCTGCAGGATACCTTGCATGTAGGATGTGCTCAGTAAATAGCCACTCCCTTCCCAGGTCCCTTCCCAGAGATCACTGTGGGGAGGTTAGGGGCAGTTCAGATACCAGAGAGGAGTTCTCACAAACATTAGGAAATTATTCCTCTGCATGACCCCATGAGCATTACTACTGGCTTCCTTGGGAGCTGAGTTTGCAGACATGACTACGGGACTGACCACGTGCTAGGTGGTGGCAGCTGGAGTCTCTGGAGAAGGGGACAGACATGGCAGAGATCCTGGGTACACATGGAGGCTTGCCTGAAGGGGCATCGTTGTGATTGATATCGTTCCGTCCCTCACCTTGCAAGACTTAGTGGCCAAATCAGTGACTGGTGGGGTCCGTCACCACCTGCAGATTGCTCACCTGGAAGCCTTTGCTGCTTCTCACTTGGGCCTGTTGGGTCAAGGAATTGGAGTGGGACACGTGTCACATCTGGGGCTCCTGGGGCTGGTTGGAGCAAAAAGACTACTCAGATTTGGGGCCGAGTCCACACGAACCTGGATATTGACCTTGCTGGGGTAGCCCTAAATGAAAAATGAATAAATCTCATTCTTTTTTTTTTTTTTTGCAACCTTAATGGGTCCAACAGAGGAGGGTCATATGTATTAATCATCCCAAACAGGACACCTTGGAGAATGAGTGGAGGCATCGTAAGGGTCATGCTGGGATGACAGGCGTAAACTAAGACTGTCCTGGCCAGAGCGGGCTGTATGTTCACCCTTGTCAGGCAGCCTGAGCAGAGTGTGGTTTCTGTCCGGTAGAGGTGTTGGGAATTGTTCTCAGTGGACTTCAGTACCTCGCTGAATATCCGTCTTGATTTGATGATTCCCTTTAGCTACAGTTTAGTTTAGTTTAATTCCCCGAAAACTTTCTTATGAGAAAGACCACTAGAACTTGTGAGGAATAATATGTTCTCATTTGCATAATGATTTACAGTTTACAGAGCATTTTCACACACATTATGTCACCCATCTGGACCTCCTCAAACCTGCAAACTGCAAGCCTCCGCCTCTAACGTGGTCTCCACGGAGCTCTGCAGTATCTGTCTGTTCCGCACCGACATTCCCTCTTGCAGGAAGCCTCCCCTGATTGCAACTCACCATCCCCACCCTCTCAGAGAAAGGTGCCCTTCCTCAGTAACCCGTGTGCTTGCCTACCTTGCTTACTAAAAAGCATCCTTGAGAGGGACTGGCACAAATTCTCTTTGAAATTCTGACAGCCAACTCAGAGTAGAAACAGTATTTGCTGAATGAATGAATCTGGCTAGAACAGGGCTTCTCAAACTTCAGTGTATGCCAGTCAGCTGGAGAGCTCAGAGCTCATTAAAAGAAAGGTTCTCCCGTGGCAGGTCTGGGTGGAGACTGAGAGTCTGCATCTCTCCCAAGCACCTGAGTGATGCTGATGCTGTTAGTTCTTGGACCATGTAGCCAGGTACTCAAGTGCCTGAACTTTAACTTGACTGTAGCTTGGAATCACTTGGGTAAGTTTTAAATTGATTTGTGCCTGGACCGCACCTGTGGAGTTTCTGATTTAAAAAATAAGGGTGCAGCTGGGCATCGGGTGTTTCTAGTATCCAGGAAAGCTTGAGAACCATAGTTCTTCCGGGAAATTTGCCATGAAGGGTGTGGTTCCCTGTCATACCAGGAAGAAGAGTGTTAATGGCACCTCACATTTTTAGAGTTCACCAATGACTTTGAGGTCGTACTTGTTATTCCATTAGTTCCATACAAGCTGTGAGGAACCCTTTTCTTCACATGAGAAGCAGACTTTGCAAGGTGATCCTCATAGAGCAGAATCATGAATCAGGCTTTTTTTTTTTTTAATTCCAAATTTAACTTTTTCCCCCCTGAGACCGATAGAGAAAGCCCAAAGCCCAAATCCCAGCCCTGACAGTTGAGTTGGGTGTCACTTGACTTTGAACCTCCCGTTTCTTCTGTGTCCCCCCAACTCTTTCCCCCACACATACCACTTGGATGTCACCGGTCCCTGCCCCTGGCAGTGTGGTCTTTCAGCCTCTCTGGTCACATCCAGGTTGAGGATGAAACATTCCTGTGTCCTCCTCCTCCAGCTGTCAATTTCCCACTCCCATGTCCAGACCAGGCTTAGATGCCCCTGCGTCCCTTGGGCGGGTTTCATCCTCCCATGTCCACCTCCCCTGCTGCCAGGAATGTCCATTTCTCCGTTTGCTTCTTCCTGCTGGTGAGCTCTTCAAATTCATGAACCATGACTTATTTTCTTGTATTCCCTACACACAACACAGGGACTGATGCATGATGTACTCAGCAAGTTTACGGTGAATAAAAACGGGTGGTAAAACGACTTAATCTGCTTTAGAGAGATGTTGTAAGACTATAAGGAACTGAAAGATTAAAAAAACTACTTTGGAAAGTTAAAAGCCTGATACTCAATGTAAGGTACCCCATTATTATTAATAGTAATATCATGGTTATTATCAATTTTATTTTAGCCTTCCAGGATGCAACCTGCTTATGCATTTTGTTCTGGACATTTTCAATGGACTAACAACTATTCTTGCTGTTTTAACAATGTAAGAATTACAGTGAGAAAATGGGTCATTTAAAATCAATCAGAAGAAAGGGAATTAAAAAAAAGAAGAGAGAAAAAAGAAGTTACCCCTAATCTTATCACCCAAATAGACACTGATAAAATTGTCATGTATTTCTTTCCGGTCTGTTTTATGCACAGAGTGTTTTTTAAAAGAGTTGTCATGATGCTGTTTGTGAACCATTTTATACCTTTCTTTTTCAATTGAAGTTGTAACATATTCATTCCCTCCTATTATTACTACTTATACAAGCGTTTCTTTTAGTGGCTGTGTAATATTTTTTTTTTGAAGCGTGTATACCACGGTTTACTTGTGCATTATCCAGATGTTGGACATTTAGGTTTTATTCCATTTCTTGCCCAGGTTAAGTGATCTTGCAGCAATGATTCATGATAAAGACTTGTTCTTCTGAATTTAGGATTTTCTGTCTGGGATCAATGTCCAGAGGAATGATTCCCAAATTTATTGCCAAGTTCAAGGAATTTGACATTACAAATTACAGTGTATTTTCTGCAAATGAAACAGTTTATTATTAATTTCCTTCAAAAGGCATGAAAACTATTACTGTAAAATATAAGAATAGTCTTAATAGGAAACGCTTCTGTTAGATTATTTTTTAAAAATCAGGAAATTAAGAGGAATTAAAGAGATTAATGGAATGTGTGATGTATGAAAACCTCCTTTTCTTTCCACTGGATGAAGGTATTACAGTGCAAACCAGAGTTTATGCAGTGTGTCCTCAGGGGAGGAGGCTCTGTGTGTTAGACTAATTTTTTTAATAACATTCTACTTGATGGGTGTTAAATGTATGGGCCAGTCTATATATTGGAAGGCGATATTAATATGGGAATTATAATGGAACATTCCAAACCCGTATCTTTCATTGGAGAGGTGAAAATAGCTTCTCCCCTTTCCCCTGCACTGATTATGCTGCCCAGAGATATACCTGTGAGAAATTTAAGCCTCTGAAAATGAGCAATTTTATTCTGCTCTGGGATATTTGTAAGGTAACACCTAGCAAAAGACACACTCCAAGCAGTATCCTATTAATAGGGTGATTAACATCTACAATTTACATGAGAATTCTACCCTACTGTATGGTGTTTAAAAAGATCTTTAATTATTTCAAATACTCATGGGGCTGTGGCTAACATTTCACTTACCTACCCTGAGAATTTCATAGAAGATTGCGTGGTTAATATCAGAAACCGACTTTAGATCATCAGTAGACTTGAGATGTCCGAGTGTGCCCTGCTATACGGTATGTGAACACATTAATTGCCACACACCACTGCAGAATTAATCATACAATTCTTGACTGCATTTGATTTTTTTTTTGTATTCAAGCAGTCTCAGAAGAATCCTTTGAGATTCAGAAGTCAAAACGGCAGCCATTCATATATTACTTATTCATATAAGAAACATTCATTGAGCACCATGACTGACTTTGGTTAGGTAACCACCCAGCTTCTAGACATGTACACCAACAATTCCAGTTCCTCTCTATACCTCTAATGCAGATATATAGAAAAGACTCCTGTCCTCAATAGATTTCTGAATTGAACCTACAGCTGTTCCATTGCCTAAGCTCCAGGGGCTCAGAGAGAAACAATTTATCCTTGTTATCCACCCTTCTGCAAAATCTTGCCTTATCTCAGCTTTCTAGTTGTACAGACTTTGTCTATCTTATTCCACTTTAATGCAACTTAGAAGCTTCATTTTTTACCGCCTCTATGTTGGTAGTGATGGGATGTGTTTCTAGGGCTCCATGTCTCTCTTGGTACCCTACTTTGTTCAAGCTGTCCTAAATCTGTTTAAAAATTCTGACCCACTTCTGAAGTTGTCCTTTATCATGGGTCGGACTGGTCGTGTTTCCTGGAGGAGGGCATCTCATCTCATCTTTCCTTCTTTGACTACAGAACAAAAATCTGCTTGCAAAACTAGAGCTGTTTCTTCTGTTTCTGCTGTTCCCTCTCTAGACAATAGTTTCCTGCAAATATACTCATTCTGAAGCTTTTCCACCCTCTTACCATAGTTTTACCTCTGCCTTTGACAGAGTACATTCTTTGAATCATAATATTCCAGACTATAGGGCTTTTAGATTTTAGTCTTATGTCTTAATTTAAAAAAATAATGAAATTTTTCTGCCATCATAAATTCCAAAGGTGACACATCACTAATATGAAAGGAACCCTGCTCATCTGTTTCCTGCCACCTCACAGTCTGGGTCTCTCACCCACGCAGCCACCTGGAAGGAGGCACGAAAAGAAATGTCCATATGGATGCGCATGACCTTTAGCATGATGCCCATGACTAGTCAGTGTTCTGGATGGAAACTGGCCAAATCAGTGATCAAGGCAACTCCCTCAGGAGGGATGGAGATGGGATAGGGAAAAAAAAAAACATATAGACAGAGTTTGTGGTGGCCTACAAATAAAATGGAGGTCTGACTTTCAATCTAGGCTTCCATTATTTATAATGATAGTATTTTCTTTCATTTAATTTTTATTTTCTTTGGACAAGTAATTGCCTCATTTTTCATTTGCTTTGCTGACTATGTATCTTTTCTTATTTTTTCCCCATGCACTCAATCCAATGTCATAGGCTGTTTAATATTTTTTTTCCAAGTGTTCAATTATATTAAAAGGCTCATCAACTGTTTTGCCTCAAGCTCTCTGTCCTGAAATCCTCACCTTCCCATTCCAGAAGTGACCATTGGTCTCCAGCTCTGCTATACTGCTCTCACCCTGGAACCATCGACAGCAATCGTTCTTACTTCCTGGACTCCATATCTTCCTTTTCTCGATTTACCCCCTTGCCATGTGACGCAAGTGTTCCAGTTACCTACTGCTGTGTGACAAACCTCGCTGGCTTGAAACAGTGTGTTACCCACCACTATTTAGTGGGTTAGCGGTGTCTGCTCCATGTGGTAGCGACTGGGGAGCTGGGTTAAGGGCAGTCATCTTAGGGCTGGGTTGTTCTGGTTCCCTCACTAGCTGGCAGTTGATGCTGCCTGTTGGCTCAGGTATCACTCAGCGTGAGCAGTCAACCCCAGAACCTGTGTGTGGCCTCTCCATGAGACTTGGGATTTTTACAGCATGGCAGCTGGGTTTTGTGAGGGCACATCCCAAGAATGAGCTTTCCAAGATGCCCACAGGGAAACTGCAAGTCTTATTATCTCACTCTAGAAGTCCTAGAACATCACTTTTGCTGCATTCTGTTGTTCAAAGAAGTCACTAAGGTAAGCACAGAGTCTAGGAATCAGACATCCTGTCTGGATATGAGGAGGAGCATGTGTGTAGAGACGTGGAAGGACTTGTTGGCGGCCATCTTTGAGACTAGCTACCACTAGGGTAATGTTGCTGTTATAAGTAAACCCTAGCATTTCAGTGACTTAATACCATGACATTTTATTTTCCACTTAGATTTATCTTCTCTTCCATCGTATTGCTCCACGTTACCCTAGAGCTTTGGTGCCCTCTGCTTTTAGCTGGAGGAAGGGGAAAGAGAGGACACAGAAGAAACCTCTACTTCTTAATGACTTTGGCCCAGAAATAACGTACTTCACTCTGGCCCCCATTCTGTGGTTGATAATTAGTTCCATGGCCAAACCCAGACAAAATGGGGGCTGGGAAAGGTGGTTCCTGGCTGGATAGCAGATTCCCAAGAAAAAGTCTATGGGTGGAAGGGAGATTCTGATTTCTGGTGGATAGCTCATTATCTCTGCCATGCTTGGTTGTATGAGCACAATTTCTAATAGCTTCTTGTGAAAAAAATTCTTGGGAGAAAAATACTTTGATCTTAGCAAATCAAGAAATATATTTAATCTAGCCTTCCATGTGATTAATAGATTGGCTATATAGAGAGTTTTAGGTTAAAATAATTTTCCCTCTTATTTTTGAAAAAATTGTTTCACTGTAGGCCAAGTTTATACACCTGATGCCATTTTACTTCTTGTTCCTTGAGTGTAAATTGCTTTTTTTCCTGCAAGCCTAAAGATCATCTACTCATCCCTGGGGTTCTGATTATCAGTTCACTATAATTTAACATGGTATTTTCATTGATTGTGCTGGACATTTGCCGGGCAGTTGGTGGAGACTTATGTACATGTACTTCGTTTATGGGAAAATTTCTTACATTATTTCTTTGATATATTTTTCTCTTCTATCTTACTTCTTTTCCTTTTTTTTTTCCTCTTTCACTTTGATTAGGTGTTGGATGTCTTGGATTCATTATCTAATTTCCTTATCTTCCTCTCTTTCTTTTATATCTACTTTCAGAGAGATTTCCCCATCTTTGTCTTTCAACACTTCTACTGAATTAAAAAATTTTGGCTACCAAATATTAAATAAACTTCTAGATTTTATCTTTCTATAGCATCTTGTCCTCATCAATAGGATGTGTTATCTTATTTCTCTGAAGATATTAATCATATTTTCTCAAAAAATACATTTTTTATTCCTTGCTTCTTCTATGTCTTCTAGATTCCTACTTTTTTTTTCTTTTGGTCTTTGTCTTTCCCATTAGAGACCATTTTCACATATCTAGTGTTCCCCTCCCCACCCCAACTATTCACATTTTGAATAAAAAAATGAAGAGTTATAAAAACACAATCTAGATCTCTGAGTGGCCATAACTCCCTGTAATAAGCTTCCCTATAAAGTGGTTGGGTAACAAGTTGTCCCTTTTGTTGGGAAATCTTCTCAAGTCAGGATCCAGAAGTCTGGCCTCTCATCAACATTCTTTTCTGAAGAATTTAGTGGATTCCTTCACTCTGCTAAGGCAGTCACCACTCCTCCATCTGCTATGTGCCTCACAATTTTTTGCAGTATTTTACATGTTGATATTTCCTTTTCAATTTAGTCTACTCTTGCATATTTATAGCTCTTTTGTACCTTTACTTTCATTTAGCAAGGTTTTGAGAGGCACAGGAGAAAGGGTGATCCCCTTATCTGTAGGGTTTTACATAAACAAAGGAGACCCACACTTATCTACTAATACTGTTATTTTGCATTAAAATTATAGGCCTAGACTTTGCCCCAATACACTTAAACCTAGGCCCAAAGGGCCTTCCACCACATCTACACCATGTACTGGGATCATCCTTCTCCCATCTGTATTTAATTTATTTAATTTTAAACTTCTTTTTTTTTTTAATTTTCTGAAGACAATGAGAAGTTGCCAGATATTTCTGAGGATTGCAATTGGAAATCAGATTGTGAACAGTAGGTTAGGAATCGATGTTACTTGGTCTTCTACAGACTAGTAATGGAGAAAGCAAAAGGTTTTGGAGTCAGGAAGTTCTAGGTATGAATTTCAGCTCTGCCACTACTTGCTATGTGATTTGAGGTAATTTGCTCAAGTTCTCTGAACGTCAAGTTCCTTATCTATGAAGTACTAATAACACCTACTCTACAAAGAAGTTGTGAAGATTTCAGATAACGGTGGTAGAAAGTGGTCTTGTAGTGATGCTTAATAAATTGTCATTGTTTTTACTCCTAAAGTATTATCCTGACTACCAATAGATAAGATTCTAGAGCTACTGACAATTATACTTTCTCAGTCCCAAACAACAGGACGCTAGCAGACAGTGACTATTTAAAGAAAACCTCATTTAAATACTTGAGAAAAGCTATCTCCTTATCTTTCCCATAAATCTTCTTTGCTTCTCATAATGCAGAAATGAGTTCCAGGCCTGGAGATAGCAATATCAGGGCAATATTTTATAGTGTTATTGCACTTTGTATCCAAACATGCCCTGAGGATTTTATAAGCAAAAATGAAATTTCTTCACATCCCAGTGGCATAAGCATTTCATTACTAAATTTATAGATAGATAAACAGTGACTCACAAAAATGAAAACTTTCTTCCCCAACCTTGGCTATGACTAATGGAATTCAAGAGAAAATAGCTCTCCATAAACTTCCATGCCCCTCATATTCAAGTTTTGCAATCTGAATCCCCCACCATGCACCCTGAGAGTTGTCTGAAAAGTGAGATTAAAGGGGAGTCTTCTCATACAGATACTAGGTGTTATACTGGGGCTGGAGTGGGGGAGAAAGGAGGAAGGGGCTGGAGGGAGCATCATTGAAATGTGGTATCAAAAGACGTGGTTTTACCAGAGTACAAAGAAAAGAGTATAAATGATGAAGAGTCTATCTAATACAAAGAAAGGGCATCCAGAGACTTGATCCTTCTGATTAGCAGCTCTGGTCCAGGTCATGCTATTCAATTTAACAAGTTTTCATTGTCTACCTACTATGTGCCAGCTACACTCAAAGCCAGTGTTATATTAACTTGTTCTCTGTACCCAGAAAATCAATCCCAGTTTTTCAACCTTTCTTTATAGTTGCAATATGTGCATAAATAAAATTCTTTGAGATGTCTTTACTAATACAAAATTTGATTGAATTGAATAAATATAGATTAATCATTGTATGTGCAGCATCACTGGGTAGAATCAGTGAGTGTTTCAAAGATAAATAAAGACACAATTTTATTCATCCTCTTTCCCCACCCCCAAAGCCCAGAGTTCAAGCAAGAAAGGTAGATATCAACAGAATGAGCTTTAATTCAAGACATATGATAATACACACAAAGTTCTGGAGTAGAGAGATGAAGAGAATCATTCTGCCTTGGAAGGACCAGGGAAGGTTTCACAGAGGAGATGATCTTTAGACTGAGTGTTAAAGTGATAAGTAGAATTTTGATAAGAGGAGAAGAGAAAGAAAGGAGTTCTGGGTGGACCTTTGCATAAGCAAAGTTGTAGAGAATGATGGAATAGGGACCTTTGGGAAAATAATGAGTAGCAGTATAATGTGTATGGTAGAAGAAGAGCAGGAGACAATTGAAAGAACTGCTTGGTCTTGGAGGTTTTTTTTACTATACCCAACTTCAGAAGAGGGACCATAAAAACATTTACGCTAAGACCTTTTCAAATTCTGCAACTTTCGGCTTTAGTAAATAGATGTAGATCAACTTAAAAATGCCTATTGAAGAAAAGGAGTAAGGCAAATCAGGCACTGGAAAGAAGAGCATTACTTAATTAGAGATAGGGGAGTTTCTGACCAAGAGAAACTTGACCTAGGATTGGGCTCCCTGCTCAGCAGGGATTCTGCTTCTCTCTCTGCCCCTCCCCCTGGCTTGTGCTCTCTGTCTCACTCACTCTCTCTCTTTCTCTCTCAAATAAATAAACAAAATCTTTTAAAAAGTAAAATAAAATACTGTATTTTTAGAAAAATTTATTTATTTATGTTTGAGAGAGAGAGAGAGAGAGAGAGAGAGAGAAAGAAAATGCATGAGCAGTGGAGAGAGGCAGAGGGAAAGGGAGAAGCAGGCTCCACACTGAGCAGGGAGCCTGATTCGGGACTCCATCCTAGGACCGTGGGATCATGACATAAAAGGCAGACGCTTAACTGACTGAGCCACCCAGGCACCCAGTAAGATTAAATTTAAAAGAAGCTATGTATAATCGAGAAATTGAGCACTGGTGTATTTTTTAGTTATAGAATTTCCATTGGGTTCTTTATTATTGCTTTCACTTCACTACTGAGATTCTTGTTCAATTATTGTGTGTATCCTTTTCTTTAAATCCTTAAACATATTTAAAATCACTGGTTTGTAGTCTTGTCTGCAAAATCCAACATGTCTGCCTGCCTGCCTGCCTGCCTGCCTTCCTTCCTTCCTTCCTTCCTTCCTTCCTTCCTTCCTTCCTTCCCTCTTTCTCTTCCTTCTCCACCGTCTCTTTCTTTTTCTCCTCTTCTTCCTTCTTGTTATCCTTCTCCTCCTCCTTCTCTTCCTCTTCCCCCCATCCTCCTGCTCCTCCCCATCATCATCGTCCTCCTCCCCCTCCTCCTTCTTCTTGTGATGGGTCACATTTTCTTGCTCCTTTGCATGTCTAAGTATTTTTATCATATGCTGGATATGATAAATGTTACATGGTTGAAAATCTTAATGTTATTGCCTTCTTTTAAAGACTGTTGAGTTTCTTCAGGTGGCATATTACTATTGAGTCAGCTTGACCCTCTTGATGTTTGCTTTTCAATTTCATTAGGGTGGCGTATTATTTTCCTAGGTCTGCTTGAACAAATTAAAAAAAAAACTTGGTGACTGAAAACAACAGAAATGTATTATTTCACAATTCTGGAGCCCAGAGTTTGAAGTCAAGCTGTTAGCAGGGTTTTACTCCCTTACCAGACTCTAGGGAAGAATAGTTCCTTGCCTCTTCCAGCTTCTGGTGGCTTTAGGCATCTCTTGGCTTGTGGATGCATAACTCCAATCTCCATCTTTATCTTCTCTTGGTCTTCTTCTCTGTTTCTGTGTCTTCTCTTCTCTCTGTTTTAAGAATACTTGTCATTAGGTTTAGGGCCCACTCAGATATTCTAAGATGATCTCGTCTTAAGATCTTGAACTCTATTACATCTGCAAAAACTCTTTTTCCAAATAAGGTCACATTCACAAGTTCTAATGGTTAGGAAATAAACAGATCTTTCTTGAGACCACCACTCAACCCACTACAAGTGTGTCTAAAATAGACCTCTCTCTAGAGATAGAGTAGTACTGCTCCTAAGGTATGGACTTTCTAGCAGCTCAGATTAATTTTCAGCAAGCTCAATTCACTCTGGTTAGTTGGAGCTCCTTATGTCTTAGTAGACCTTGTGATTCTCTCTCTGCATGTACCCAGATCAATATTCAGCCAAACACTTAAGGGAACCCCTAATACAGAATTGTGGCACTGTTCTTCTGTGCTGCTCCTTCCTCCATGGTACCCCGCCCTCTGAATTCTGGCTAGCCCACCAGCTCCAAACTCTGATCCCTGCTTCCTCAGCTCAGCCAGACTGCTATGCTTCTGCTTGGGCTCCACCTTCCTGCATTGTAGTCTGAGAAATGCCTTCAGGTTGAAAGCCAGGGCAAGCAGGAGGTTCAGCCTGTGTTCCAGTTACCAGCTATTGCTTCTTCCAAATCTGCCTCCGTAATTGCTAGGACCCTGACTGTACACCTCCTGTATTTCTTTCTCTCAAGGATCATTCACAGTCCAGTGCTGTCTATTGTTCAGTGTCTGAAGAGAGTTGCTTAATATATTTCATTTCCTGGTTTTATGGTTGTTGACAGTGGGAGGGCTACTTCAGTAGCAGTTACTCCATCATTGTCAGAGGGATGTTCCTTCATAAACTGCACATATATTTAGGTGGCTGCTAAGTAAGAGCCTGAAAAATCAGACCCTTTCTGGGCCATTTTTTTTTCTACCAGTCATGATAAAACAATGGCTGACCCAAAGATATCAAGGCAGTTTTTCATTGGAAGCTAAAAGATAATGCATCTTGTAATATCAGCTATCCATGCACATTGGACCTAGGCTTCAAGCTAGAGAAAGTTCATGGTGCTGACCTCAGACATTCAGAGGTGGTGTAGTGCCAACAAGGAGTACATTGATACTATATTCTTCAGGATTGCCTGACTTTATTAGTCACCTGGATAAATGAGGCCATGTGCATAGGATGATGAACAGGATGGCAAAAACCACTCAAAAACATACAATATAAAGCAAGCTGTAAGAGACTAAGGATGTGACTGTGACATGAGAAACATCTTTAATTTTTGAAAACCTGTCATGTGGAAAGATTGAATTTGCACCAAGTGAGCCAAATGATAAGGGTAGGATCAATGCATGTTATGGGGAGGAATAATTTGTTGAATTGAGAGAAGAACTTTCTACTAACCAGAGTGCTCTGAAGATAGATGAGGTTGTCACTGGAGAAGTACAGTAATCACTTCATGTCAGTGGAAGAGTATTTGTTTTCTACTGTTGCCAAATTACACAGATTACCAACAATTTAGCAACTTAAAAAAAACACCATTTATAATCTCAGTTATGTGGGTTGGAAGTCCAGGTGGGCTTAGCAAGTTCCTCTGTGTCGAGTTTTGCAAGGTTGGACATCAAGATGTGGTCTGGACCTTTTTAGCTGGAGGCTCTGTGGGGAAAATCTACTTCAAGTTCACTCAGGTTGTTGGCAGAATTGAGTTCCATGGGGTTGTAGGGCAGGTCCTCATTCCTTGGTGGCTTGTCAGGTAGGGATTGTTTTTAGCTTCTAAAAGATACCTACGTTTCTTGGTTTGTGGTCCCTGCCATCTTGAAAGGTAGGAATGAAGCGCCGAGTTCTCATGCTTTGAATCTCTGACTCCCTTCTGCCACCAGGTGGACAGAGTTCTCAGGTTTTCAGGGCTCATGTGATTAGATTAGATCCACTCAGACAATTTTCCCTTTTTGAGATCAATTGTTCCATATACTCCCACACAAGATACAGGGTTCAGGGATATAGGATATGTAATTTAGGAGGTTATTTTTAGAATTTTGCTTGCCATAGGAGATAACTCAGAAGAGAATGGATGACTACTCAACAGAGATGTCATCCAGTCTTCTAAAACATAGACTGGACCTCAAGACTAGATGAACTTTAAGGTACTTTACAGACTTGAGATTTTATGAGTATTTTATTTAAATAGGGTTCATAATAAAACATTAATTGAAAATAAGGACTGCAAATAGGGACATACTGGAAGAAGCCATTGTCCTGGAATAGTAAACTTAATTCATTGCTGTCCTAATATTAGCTAATCAACTTGCACTGCAAGCATATTTTCTTGATTATTTCGCTGGGTTCACAATATTTCTCTAGTTTCCCTCACAAGCAAAGTCATTTCTTGCCCCAGACTGCTTCTTCCTCACTACACCAAAGAGTCGTATTGTACACTTTTTCTACCTTTCTATGCATCAAGAATGCTTATAGGCACTATAGCTTTCATTCATTCACTGGATTTTTTGAACTACTTCTATGTGACAAGTTATTTCCTAGATAATTTCAGGGTTCCAAAAAGATATGGATGATGTGATGTCTTCCCTTAGGGAGCTCAGTGTGCAGTGAGGCAATAAATAATAATAATTTATTTAAGACCGAATGTGATGTTTTTTTAAATTGGTTGTGAGAGAGAGGGTATGGTTAAATCCTGTGGAAATCAAAAGGAGGAGGAGAGATCCTTTCCCTTGGAAGAATCTGAGAAGTATGCTGGGAGAGAGTTGGCTTTTAATCTGGGTGTTGAAGGATGGGAAGAATTTGGACACATAGAGAAGGGGGAATGGCATTTCGGGCAGAGGAATTTGTGGTAAAAGTCTAGAGAAATTGGCTAGGATCATTTCGTAGGGTCTTGAATGAGGCTGAGGAGTTTAGCTTGATTCAGTAGGCAATAGGGAGCATTATACCAAATGTGTATAATAATGACGATCACCTCTTTGCAACAAACTTTACTGAAACAAAGCAATTCAAATATTCATAAAGAACACATGCCCAGGATTTTAATAGCATACAGTAAACTTTAACAATAAGTAATAAACTAAAAATATTCCTGGGGAAGAAAGAACACCTAGCTTTATCCTGTTTGTTCATTTTCCTTTGCCTTTGATTTTCATTGTTCCTGTTTTGTGGTTTGAAGCTTCTTTTTTGTGTGTGTCAATGAAGCTCGTACGATGCTTTGAAAGCCCTGGATAGATTTTAAATTCTACTTTTTTTTTCTCAACTGCTTTACCTATGTCTGTCACAAACATATTTTGAATCAGATGAATGCACACATTCAAAGCCAGTTTTTAAATTCCTTCTTAAAATAAAATCAAATCATTTTACTTCTTAAGGTATTCCCAAGTTGTCATTCCTTTGTAGAGGCTTATTTTATATAAGAATTTTATATACCATGATTCAAAAGCAGTCACATAGGTTTCAGGTCTCTTTGATGCAACAGGGTTTATAAATTTGGGGGACTAGGTGTCTACCAGTGGGCGGCCATTTCATGTCCCCTGAGAAGGTTTTAGCTCATCCTTGATCTTCACATGCAGACTCTAGGGTCACCGATGCTTCTGAAGTTCACACATCAAGGCCTGAGATGCATTACAGCTAACACCTTTATGCTGGGATTAGCCACTGACACCTCAGTGTGACCACAGTACCCAAGAGTGGTCTAACAAAGAGTTTCACAAGAATACTGAAAGGGTAGACTGAGTCCTACCAAAGGGTGTGGGGAAAGACCCTTTCCCATCATGGATTCGTTGTTATAGCCAAGTATTATTCAAAATTATCATTTATCGGACATCACTTCTGATTCCACAAACACTTGGTGACTCAGCAAATGCCAGCCCTGGGGCCAGCTGAGGAGTTAGAGGACAGCTCAAGTCTTTCTTTATTTTGGCCTCTTACTAGTCTGGGATGCAGAAATGTAGCCCCATCCACCATCTCCTATTTCTCTTATCTTTGAGGGTTCTTTCCACATGCTTTCTCTGAGAGGCAGCCCTGCCTTTAGAATTCTGGAGACTTGGACTTAATTCTGATTCCACAGCTTCCTAGCTATGTGACCTAAGGAAATCACCTAACTTCTTTTAACCCGTGAGGAAAAATTGGATATCATCATGTGTGTGAAGGTTTGGTCCTTATTAGATATTTAGTAGTGTTTGGATTAATTTCATTACATGGTGAATGAATTTTAACTTTGGAGGCCTCTATTTTTTATCTGCCTTCTTTAACAGAGCATAGCATTTGACAAGCATTGATTGACATTTTTTTCTGTGTACGGATCTCCGTGTTAGGCATTGTGAGAATTGCAAAGTTGAACTAGAAATGTCCCTATCCTTCTATAGATACTTTATCACAGGCATCATTATAAGCTCTGGTGATTGTCATTTCTGGTTGATGGAGATGCAAGAGCCGTAGGGATGGACACTTAGCTTATCACAGGGAGATTTTATTCAGTAGAGTCTTGATATTTGAGGATTTTAGCATTCGTTGTTTTGACGATCCATGACCCACATAAATCCCAGGATCTGTATAGTCATGTATAATCTAGCTGAGATGCAAATATGAATTTCACGAATCCATGAAGTGGCAAGTAACCATGGCTGACTGCTCAGCATCCACATCTCAGGGTGGCATCACTCTTTCATACTCATTGTTAGTAAGCAGTCAGGTTTTTGATGGGGTGGAATGTTCTTTGTGGCATGTACCAGAAAGAAGGCCAGCAGGTTGCTAGTGGTGGTGGAAGAAGAGAGAAAATGAAGGATTTCACAAATGATTGCTCTGTCAGTTTTTGATCAGTAAAACAACCAAATAATGAACTTGGTGGTAGTTTTTATATATTAATGAGTTGAACCAAATTTTATGTAGAAATAAGAAAACAATTCAAGACACTGATTCAGCAAGAGCTAAAATTTATAGCTATGAGAGAAACAAAATTTAAACCCACATTTTTGATAATGAAGAGAGAATAGGAAAGGGCTAGTTGATTTCATGCTGCAATTCTTCCTAGAGATTCACTTTCCCTTGGAACGTTGTACCAGTTACAGTCACCACCCTGTTGACCCTCAGGGAGAAGTTCTCTCTCTTAAATGAGGATACCAAATACTGGGCAACAGAACTTTGCTTTAATACCGCCCCTCCCCCCCAACCCGGGGCACTGCTAGGTTGAACCTGGATGAAGTTTTATTAAAGGATTGGTGAAGGTAGATGGGAAATGAATGATGCCTGCTCTTTATTCGATCTCACAAGGGATAGCTGACTTGTCTTCAAGTTTGGGGACACCTAGCAGAGGTCTTCCAACCTGACTTCCAAACCACCTTCATCTGGCCCAATTCATCTTTCCACTCCACTTGGAATGCCCCCATGAGTATTAGATTCTTCAAATCCAGGCCCAAGAGATTGAGGTCCAGAAAGGATTTCTGTTTTTGCACATCTAAGGTTTGCCTACTCTAGTTTTCTATTAGAGAATCTTTCTCTTTCTTGGTGTTTTAAGCCAGGAATACCTGTTCCCTTCATGGGAGAGTCTTACCTTTATCTTCAGGTATAGGGCTTTGTTGATGGGACAAATTTCATTATAGTGTTGTCATATTAATATAGGGCTTTTTGGAATACCAGCAAACTTATTTTATTATTTTTATTATGACCCAGTGCTTCTTAACACCCACTCCTTGGAACCTGTGCCCATGTCTGGGGCTTCCCACTGTGTCAACTCTATCAACATAACACTACTTTCCTACTCCCCTTACACTGTAGAGGTTCAGGGACGCCTGGGTGGCTCAGTCGTTAAGCGTCTGCCTTCAGCTCAGGTCATGATCCCGGGGTCCTGGGATCGAGCCCTGCATCAGGCTCCCTGTTTAGCAGGAAGCCCTCTTTTTCCTCTCCCACTCCCCCTGCTTGTGTTCCCTCTCTCGCTGCGTCTCTCTCTGTGTCAAATAAATAAATAAAATCTTAAAAAAAAACCCACCAAAAACATTACAAAAACTCTAGATGTTCAGAAAAACCTTTGTGATCAATTTAGAATTTTTATGTGAGAGACAGAGGAGTGAGTTTATGTCATAATTCCCCAGAAAAATGTAAAACTATATACTAGACATTTCTGTTTCTCAGAGACCCTTCTTGGATGGACTGTTCTCTGAGCATGAGGAAAATGGGGGGTAGGATTCCCTTTGCCCCTTTCAACCATGTTTGGCCTGGCTCCTCTCCTTATAATTTCTTACCTTTTTATTAAGAAGAATTTATCATTAGCATATCTGAACTGACTAAAGGGGGTTGCAAAGCAGATAGGGGTTCCATCATTCTTAGAAGGCAATTGACAGTTGAAACAGAGTTTGGGGGGAAGGTTTTGTTGTTCTACAATCATGATATGAACTCTGGTTTATGGAAAGTTTACTACTTGTTAGGCACTCTGTTAAATGCTTTTCATGGAGATGTTTTTCCAGTCATTGCTCACAAGCATGTTAGATGCTTTTATTATTCCCATCTTGTTGAATATAGATTTAACTTGTCTGGTGGCAGAGTGTGAGTGTGAATTCCAGCAGTCTAGCTTTTTCAGCTGAACACCTTACTGTATGGCCTTTCGTATACAAATGAGTTTCATACTGTACATTGGAATCACTAAAAATCCATATATGTCATTTAAAATTTTATAGTTCTACTTTGTATTCACTTACAACCAAAAATATAGGCATTGGGGCAGCATCTCCTAATCTTCCCTGAACAACAGGGCTCACATGGGATGCAAATTAAATTGTCCCATGGAGAATCTGATTCAGTAGGGACCTGAGTTACCAATTCTTAAGAGTTTATTTTAAGGGGTCAGTCTGGGTGATTCTTGTCTTTGGGCAAGTTTCAGAATTTCCACTAACGAGTGTCCCTGGTTCTTCTGGTATTAGGGGCTCTTCTGATGCCCGTACTGTCTCAATAGCTATTGCCTCCTCCCTAGCCTTGACTTTTCTTTTTTCCTGATCCTTTGTTGCTGGGACCCATTTTGAGTTAACTTTTGTATTTGGTGTAAGGAACTATAGATTGAATTTCATCTTTTTGCTTTTGGATATCTAATTTCCCCAGCACCATTTATTGCTATAATGATCCTTTCTCCATTAAATTGCTTTTTATCTTGTTAGAAAGCTTCATTTATTGAGATATAATTTTCACACTATATAGTTCACCCATTTGAAGTATATGTTTCCATAGTTTTAGTGTATTTACAGTTACCCAACGATCAGCACAATCAATTTTAGAACATTTTTGTTGATCCGAAAAGAAATTCCGTCCCCATTAATCATTCGTGTCATGGTACCTACTCCCCTAAGCCAAAGGCAAACCCTAATCTCTCTGTCTCTATAGATATGCCTATTCTACACATTTCATATAAAGGGAATTATACAAAATGCGATTTCTTTTGTGATCGGTTTCTTTCACTTAGCATGATGTTTTTAAGATTCATCCAAGTCGTACCATGTATCTGTATTTTATTCCTTTTTGTAGCCAAATGATATTTCACCATGTGGATAGACCACATTTCTTTCTTTCCTTTTTTTTAAAAATTAATTTATTTATTTTAGAGAGAGAGCAAGAGCACATAAGTACAGAAGGGGCAGAAGGAGAGGGAAAGAGAATCTCAAGCAGACTCCCTGCTGAGTGCAGAGCATGATGTGGGGCTCAATTCCATGACCCTGAGATCATGGCCTGAGCTGAAATCAAGAGTCAATCGCTTAACCAACTGAGCCACCCAGGTACCCCTAACATATTTCTTTTCATCTATTCATTAGTTGATGGACATTTGAGTCTGTACATTTTGGCTATTTTGAATAATACTGTTATGAACCTTTTTTATAGGAGTTTTTGCATGGGTGTATGCTTTCATTTTTCTTGGATTGGAATTTCTGGGTCATTTGTAATTTTATGTTGAAATAATTTGAAGAACTGTCAAACTGTTTTCCAAAGCAGCTGCACCATTTTACATTCCCACTGGCAATGTATGAGGCTTCCAATTTTTTCTCATCGGTGCCAAGACTTGTTATTGTCTGTCTTTTTTACTATGTCATCCTGGAGGGTGTAAAGTGGTATATCATTGTGGTTTTGATTTGCATTTCCCTCCTGACTAAAGATATTGGACATCTTCCATGTACTTATTTGCCATTTGCATGTGTTCTTTGGGGAAATGTCTATTTAGATCTCTTGCCAATTTTTAAATAGGGTTATTTGTCTTTTTATTATTGAGTTGTAAGATTTCTTTATATATTCTGTGTTGTGGTGAGCCTATAGAAGTGGAATGGACCTCTCACCCAAAATTTAATATGGATGTCAATACTAGTAACCACATGCACCAAGAGGATGTGGAAAGCTTTATTACTCACATAATTAGCCTTTTTAGTGGGGAAGAAGGCAGTCACTTCCTTCCCCCACCAAGCAAGTCTACATCTGGTTTGGGAGAGTAGCGAAAGGGATTGATGTGTCTTCCATTGTTGTTGGGGTAGAGGCGGGGGGGTGTGGGGGGGTCTTGTGAACTTGTCAGAGCTTTTATTGCTTGAACTCTTGACAGTGCCAAAGGAGGGAGCGCCTGTTTTTTGTTTTTTGTTTTTAATCAGAATGTCCAATGTGTGACAGAAAGGGAAAGAGGAGGGGTGGGGTTTGAGAGCTGTCCAACATGAAACATGGAATCACTCTTTTTAACCTTCTGGATACAAGTCCCTTATTGGATAAATGATTTACAGGTTTTCTTCCATTCTGTGGGTTGTCTTTTCAGTTTCTTGATGATGTTATCTGCAGCAGAGAATTTTTTAATTTTGATGAAGTCCAGCTTTTGTTCTTTGCAGCTGTGCTTTCTTATGTGATTCTAAGAAACTATTCTTTGATTTATTCCTTTTTCTTCTGAGAAATTTATACTTTTAGCTTTTACCCTTAGGTATGTGATCAATTTTAAGTTATTTTTTCATGAGGATATTTCTCACTTAGATGATGTTATACCTTTGTCAGAATTTGGTTGTTCATATAGGTTCTTTTTTTTTAAAATTTTCTATTCTATTTTCTTGACCTATTTGTCTATATGGCAATATCACTTTGTTTTGGGTACTGTAGCTTTAGAAAAAGTCTTGAAATTTGATAGTATCGGCCCTCCAACTTTGTTCTTTTTCAAATTGTTTTATCTATTCTAGGTCTTTAGCATTTTATGTGAATTTTGAAATTGTCTTGTTAATTTCTATTAAAAAATATGTTGCTGGTAGGTTGACTGGAATTGCAGGAATTCATAGATCAATTTTGGGGAGAATCTGCACCTTAACCATATTAAGTATTCCAACCTATGTACACAGTATATTTCCCTAGTTTTTAAGTTATTAATTTATCTCTTTAATTATCTTTAGTATCTTTAATTATCAGTGTTTTATAATTTTCACTGTATAGGTCTTACTCACTTGGGGCAGATTTATTATTAAGTAGTTGATATTTTGTATGATATTGTAAATAGTATTTTTTGTTTTAATTTCTGAGTGTTCATTGTTGGAATATAGAAATATGACTGATTTTATATATTGATTTTTTAAAAGATTTTATTTATTTATTTGTCAGAGAGAGAGAGAGAGAGAGAGCACAAGCAGGCAGAGTGACAGGCAGAGGCAGAGGGAGAAGCAGTCTCCCTGCCGAGCAAGTAGCCTAATGTGGGATTCGATCCCAGGACCCTGGGATCATGACCTGAGCCAAAGGCAGCCGCTTAACAGACTGAACCACCCAGGCGTCCCTGNACCCAGGTGTCCCTGTATATTGATTTTTTTCCCCATAACCTTGCTAAACTCACTTGTTAGTTCTAGTAGCTTTGTTGTAGGTCCCACTAGATTTCTTTTTGTATAGATGATCATATTATTTGTGAACAAAGACAATTCTACTTCTTTCTTTCCAATATGTATGGCTTTTCTTTTTCTTAACGTAATGTACTGACATGGTCTTCCAATATGATGTTGAACAGAAGTGGTAAGAGTAGGGGCACATGGGTGGCTGAGTTGGTTAAGTTTCTGCCTTCAGCTCAGGTCATGATCTGGGGTCATGAGATCGAGTCCTCCTTCAGGCTCCCTACTCAGCAGGGTGTCTGCTTCTTTCTCTCCCTCTCCCTTCCCCTCCACCCCCTCTCATGCTTGCTCTCTCCCTCTCAAATAAATAAATAAATAAAGTATTTTTTTAAAAAAGAAGTAGATATCATTATTTTGCTACTGATCTTGGGGAGAAAATATTCAGTCTGTTATGACTATGTATGATATTAGCTATAGGTTTTTGAAATGGGGTTGAAGACATTCCCTTCTATTCCTACTTTGCTGGGAGTTTTTATCAGGAATAGATGTAGAATTTTGTCAAGTGCTTTTTTCAGTGTCTATTGAGATCATCATTTTTTAGAGAATGTTAATATGATAAATTACATTAACCCATTCTTGCGTGTTAACCCACATTTGAATTCATGGGATAAAACATTTTTCTCATTATATTTAGTTTCATAGGGGTCATTACAAGGTGCCAAAAACTGGGATACTTGAAACAACAGAAATGTATTCTCTCCACAGTCCTGGAGGCTAGAAGTCTGAAAAAAAGATATCTAGGGACATGGTGTCTCTGAATTTTCTGGAGAGTATCTTTCCTTGCTTCCTCTTAGCTTTTTGTGAATGCAGGCAATCCTTGGCTTGTTGATACATCACTTCAGTCTTGCCTCGATTGTTATAAGGAGTCTTCCCTGTGTGTTTACTGTCTCTGTGTTCAACTTTCCATTTATTTATACAGACATCAGTCATCGGATTAAGGCCACCCTAATGCATCATGACCTCATCTCAACTTGATTACATCTGTATAGACCTTATTTCTAGATAAGGTCACATTCACAGGTAATGTGGGTTAGAACTTGAACATATCTTTTCAGGGAACACAATTCTACTCATTGAGCTCATGATGTACTACTTTAAAAAAAAGATGTTATTGGAAGCAATTTGTTAAAACTTTGTTTAGAATTTTGCATTTGTCTTCATGAGGGATATTATTCAGTTTTTTGGAAGATTCTTTATTTATTCGTTTGAGAGAGAGAGAGAGCAATAGCACAAGCAGTGGGGAGAGGGAGAGGGAGAAGCAGACTCCCCGCTGAGCTGAAGGCAGAGGTTTAACTGACTGAGCCACCCAGGTGCCCCATTCATAGTGTTTTTAAAATACTATTTTTTTGGGACGTCTGGGTGGCTCAGTCAGTTAAGTGGCTGCCTTTGACTCAGGTCATGATCCCGGGGCCCTGGGATCAAGGCATTGGGCTCCTTGCTTAGCAGGGAGCCTGCTTCTCCCTCTGCCTGTGTTCCCCTGGCTCGTGTTCTCTCGCTCTCTGACAAATAAATAAAATCTTTAAAAAAAACCCTATTTTTTGTTATTGTTTTGCTATCAAGGCAATTCTAGACTTAGAGAATGAGTTGTGGAGTATTTCCTCCTCTTCTAATTACTGCAGTTAGTTGCTCAGCATTGGTAATATTTCTTCCTTCAGTGTTTGGCAGAATGCTTCAGTGGAGCCATTTGGCCATGAAATTTTCTTCTTGTAAAGGTTTTTAAACTACAAATTCAGTTGCTTTATAGATATTGGGCCATTTAGTTGACCTCTGTCTTCTTGGGTGGACTTGGTTGTTTGTGTCTTCCAAAGACTTTGTCCATGGAAGTGGACAGTGGAAGATGAATTGTCCATTTCATCTTAATTATTGAATTTATTGGCATAAGATTATTTTTAGCATTTTCTTATTATCTTTTTTTAAAGATTTTATTTATTTATTTATTTGATAGAGAGAGAGATTACAAGTAGGCAGAGAGGCAGGCAGAGAGAGGAGGAGGCAGGCTCCCCGCTGAGCAGAGAGC
Source organism: Ailurus styani (assembly GCA_002007465.1). NCBI lineage: Eukaryota > Metazoa > Chordata > Mammalia > Carnivora > Ailuridae > Ailurus > Ailurus styani. The sequence goes on from LNAC01000963.1 coordinate 123,468, forward strand.
CCGATGCGGGGCTGGATACCAGGACCCTGAGATCATGACCTGAGCTGAAGGCAGAGGCTTGAAGCCACTGAGCCACCCAGACGCCCATCTTATTATCTTTTTAATGTCTATGGAATCCATAGCGATTCTCGCTATTGGAGATTTATGCTTTGTTTTTCTTCTTTCCTACTGACTAGTCTGGCTAAAAGTTTCAATTTTATTACTCTCTTTAAAGGACTATATTGTAGTTACATTGATTGGCTCTATTGTTTTTCTGTTTTCAAATTCATCAATTCCATTATGTTCATTATTGCTTATTTTTCTCTACTTTCTTTATGTTTGTTTGCTTGTTTATTTTTTTTAGTTTTTATTATTTATTTATTTATTTTAATTTTATTTTTTCAGTGTTCCAAATTATTTATTTATTTATTTGTTTTCTTAAGTTGGAGGCTGAGGTCATTGATTTGATACCTTATTCTTTTCTAATACAGATGTTTAGTGCTATAGATTTCCCTCTCTGTACTGCTTTATCAGCATAATATACCATACCTTTTGATATTTTGTGTTTTTATTTTCTTTCAATTAAAAATGCTTCCTGATTTCTCTTTTGATTTCTTCTTTGATGTAGAGGATATTTAGAAATATGTTGTATAGGGACTCCTGGGTGGCACAGTTGGTAAAGCAGCTGCCTTTGATTCAGTTCATGATCTCAGGGTCCTGGGATAGAGTCTGCTAGCAGTTTCCTTGCTCAGCAGGGAGCCTGCTTCTCCCTCTGCCTCTGCCTGCTTGTGCTCTCTCTCTCTCTCTCTCTCTGACAAATAAACGATATCTTTAAAATTTTTTTTTGTAGAAGCACTTGGGTGGCTCATTTGTTAAGCGGCTGCTTTCTGTTCAGGTCATAAGCCCAGGGTCCTGCGGTGGAGCCCTGCGTCGGGCTCCCTGCTCTGCGGGAAGCCCACTTCTCCCTCCCTGCGGGAAGCCTCCACTCCCCCTGCTTGTGTTCCCTCTCTTGCTGCATCTCTCTCTGTCAAACAAATAAATAAAATCTTAAAAATGTATATTAAAAAAAGAAATCTGTTGTATAGCTTCCAAATATTTAGGAATTTTTAAAAAGATCTTTCAGTTATTGATCTAATTTCATTCCATTTGTTGGAAGAATGTACTTTTATGACTTGAATCCTTTAACCTGTATTGAGATTTGTTTTGTGGCTCAGAATGTGGTCTGTCCTGGTCAGTCTTTCTTACATACTTAAAAAGTGTGTATATTGCCCATTGTTGGGTAGCACATTCCATAACTGTTAATTAGGTCAAGCTGTTTGGTCTTATTTTGAAGTTATCTATCATCCACATAGAGTATTAAAACATCCAACTATAAATGTGGGTTTGTCTACTTGTCCTTGTAATTCTATCGGTTTTCCCTTCATGTATTTTGACTTTTCTGTTGTCAAGTACATAAACATATAGGATTGCTATGTACTCTTGATGAATTGATTCTCTTTTTCCTCGGCATTTCATTTTGAATAGTTACTGCTGCTATGTCATTGCAATTTATTCTTTAATACTTAAGATGCCATTAATCCCATTCAATGTATTATTTTTTTTAAATCTCAGACATTATGGTTTTCATTTCTAAAAGTTTGATCTGGATTTCATTAATATTATCCATGTCTCTACTAAACTTTGGACATATGGAATGGTTATAATAATAATTATTCTAATGTCCTTGTCTGCTAATTCTAACATCTGCATCAGTTATGGATGGTTTCAGTTTATTGGTTTATTTTATCTTATGGGTCCTATTTGCCGTCTTCTTTGCATGCCTGGTAATTTTTGATTGGAGGCCAGGCATCATGAATCTTTCCTTTTTGGGTGTTGGATATTGTACACCTATAAATATTCTTGATATTTGCTGTGGGAATCAGCTAAGTTACTTGGAAACAGTTTGATTTTTTCAAGATTTGTTTGGTAGAACAGAGCAGTGTGTAGTCTGGGTAATTATTCTCCAGTACTGAGCCAAGACTCTTCTGAGTACTCTCTATCCAATGTTCCATGACTTATGAGGTGTTTCAGTCTTGTTGGTAAGGGAGTGGGCATTATTTTTGTCCCTTGTGAGGACTGAGTAGTATTTCCTCTGTCCTTTCTGCTAGTTCATTCCTTGAGGTGATTTCATCATACAGATGCATTGATTTGCTGAATACTTGAGAAAGAGCTCTGCAGATTTTCAGATCTCACTGTACAGAGAATTCTCCATATCTCTCTTCTCTGGGATTGTATTTTGTGAACGCTAACTACTCAGGTCTACTTGAACTCTCAGCTCGATCTCCTCAACTCAGTAGGTCAGTGAAGTTCTGCCTGGATTTTCCCTTTCTGCACCACAGCTAGAAACTTTCTCCAGGGAGTGAATTGGGGCAATGATAGGGTTCACCTACTTTGTTTCCTGTCTATCATGGACTACTGTCTTTTGTTGCCTAATATCCAGTGTCTTGAACTGTTGTTTTATGTATTTTGTCTTTTCTTGTTGTTTTAATCAATAAGGTAAATCTGGTCTCTGTTCATTTTGGTTAGAAACAGAAGTTCCCATATGCAAAATTTTGTATATGTATGTATATGTCCTTTTTTTTTCTGGAGAGAGATTTTATAGCTTTCATCAGATTTTCTAAAGGGTATATAACCCTCTGTAAGAGCAAGAAACATTTATTTACAGTAGTCATATATTTTGTATTTTATTATATACATATTTTTATTTTTAAAATATTTTATTCAAATTCAATTAATTAACATACAGTGTATTATTAGTTTCAGAGGCAGAGTTCAATGATTCATTAGTTGCATGTAACATCCAGTGCTCATTATAGCTTTAAGTTGTATTTATTTCCTTATTTTTATAGATCTGTATATTCCTTCACATATTCCTAAATTTTTATAAATTCAAATTCTCAACAAATTATAAATACTGACATGTTAAAAATAAATCCTTTATATCACTCTTTGAAATGTATCCAGTGGATTCTAATATCACAGCAAATTGTTTCCCATGATTCTCCATTTTAAAAATGGTGAGCAAGATTTTCTTCAACAGTTGAAAATCTCACCTTACTCTTTTTGCTCTTTAGAATTTACCTTCCCATTCCCTTGCTATCATAGAATGTTATCCTAATGTGATATATTTTATGCTTGAAAGTCTTTTTATTACTCTGCTGTGTCTGAGGTCTGCCAGACTGCCCCCAGGTTTGATGATTTGCTATGAAGGCTCACAGGACCCAGCCTATTGTCATATCCACAAGTAGGATTTATTTCAGTGAGAGCCTACAAAGCAAAATCAGCAAAGGGAAAAACACATGTGGAGAAGTCCAGAAGAAATGCGGAGCCAGCTTCCAAAAGTCTTCTCTCAGTGGAATCACACTGGGTGTACTTAATTCTTTCAACAATGAGTTGTGACAATACGTGTGAAATATTGTCAAAGAGGGAAGCTCATTAGAGACTCAATACCCAAAGTTTTAATTGTTGGCTGGTCATGTAGGTACCCTCTTTCTAGCACACACCATAATTCCAGATTCCTAGAAAGAAAACAGATTTTCAGTAGAAACTATTTTAGTCCTTCCCTACGTTAAAAAAAAAAAATTGAAGCTACCTGACATGTAAAGGGATGTGTTACATCAGAGGTTGGCAATCTTTTTCTGTAAAAGGCCACAGACTGAATATTATAGGTTTTGTGTGCCAGACAGTCTTTGTCTCAGCTACTCAGCTCTGTTGTAGCATGAAAGCAACTATGGATAATATATACATAAACGAGTGCAGCTGTGTTCTAATAGGTACAAGGTTGGGTTTGCCTGCATACTCTAGTTAGGTGACCCCTATGTCACACAAGTTTAGAATCTATTTCCTTTTACAATCGCAACACCAATTTATTATGAGCTGGCTAGAAAAGCCAGTCCAGAAAATTCAGTGGCACATAATGATGGTCTATTGTGACATTAATGAAAAGATGAGCTGTGTCTGATGGAAAGGTGGGAGTCAATGGCTAATGACCTGATATCTGATTTTTCACTGTCATGGAGACTGTACACTGTATTTTGAATAGGTTATTTGGTGTCCTGGTGGTTTTTATACATGGGCAAAGCACTATCTTGAGTTTGGGAAAGAGTGAGAAATACACTTACTTTGATAAAATGTGAGAAGAGCAGTTGTGTATGAAGAGGGAAAGAACCCAACCCTCCATCACAACCTTGATTGCATGCATGCCACTTTAACACAGAGCACGTTGGAAGGTGAAACAGAATCTGGAGTGATTCCTTTGAAATTTCACATACCCACTGGTGATTCTTCTGTGATTCCAGAGGTGCTTGAGTTTGAATCCCTTTAGATTTAGAGAACATCCTTTCTGTTTCCCAGAGGTTCAGTCAATTACAGCGCCCATGTGTAACCCTCTCCCCTATGCATTTGCTTGGTGGTGGTTATTCTTACAGTCATAATGTGTGTTGTCATCTCAGTTCTTGCATGTCCCCAAAGACTTGTACTTACAGATGCTCCAGCCTCGTCTTCAGATTAATTCAACCAACACCTGAAACTTAGAAATGATACTTGCTTTCAACAAAAATATCCACAATATGATACTCACCTATAATTTTGAGAAATGTTGATAAAAATTTGAGAAATTTAAGAAAATCACAGGGAAAGGAAATTGCACATGCTTCTGCCAACGCGACCTTGCTGTGCCTCAGTTTCTTCATTTCTAAAATGGGAATAATACTAGTGCCTATGTCAGAGGGTTGTTACAAGGACTAAATCATAATTTCCAGTATTATCCTGGTTTGCTTCTTTCCCCTCTCACCTCTCTTCCTCACCCCCATTCCTCCAAGATTGATTTCCTGGGAGCAATGAGTTTTTATTCTTCTCTTTAGCTCTCCTTTGTAGAAGCTTGGGGGCAGCTGACACCCACATCACAAGGAGACTTTGCTTCTCTGAAGAAAACGGCCTGCCTGAGGGGAATTCTGGACTAGTGGTTGGGAGAATAATGTTCCGTCCATCTGTTGCCCTGGATATCACCGGCTTCCTTATGTGAGTCTTTAAGTCTGACATTGTCAAGGTGACCTGCTTATTCTGGGATGTGGGCCTCTGGGTGGGAACCTCTCCTTACCTCAAACACAGTAATATGATCGAGGATGTTGCTTTGGGTGATGGATTGGAAGGAAGCCAGATTTTGTTCATTTTTTAAGAAGCAATGTGAACTCATCTCAGATTCCCCCCTGAACCTGGGACAGATATTTGGCACAAAGTGATCACTCACTGAATATTGACTAAATGAAACAATTGAGCATTTAGACCTACCTATCTTACTTCTTTCTCAAAACTGATGAAAGGCTAAGGAACTCTGTTAGAATGGGACTCCTAAGGGGTTTATTTATTCCATAGTAGAGGCAGGGCAGGGTAGTGGTGGAAATGGACTCTCTTGCCAGATGTTGCAGTTCTACGTGAGGCTTCTGCACATATCTGGGGACTCAGTGTTCTCATCTTTAAAATGGGGATAATTAATTAAAATGGGTCTCACAGGGTTATTGTGAGAATTAAATGAGTTAATACACAGGAGATGTTTGGGACGGTGCCTGGCACACAGTAAACACTCTATAGATGTTAGGTATTATTATTCATTCCATGGACATTTCTAAATTGAATGCTAACCATGTCTCATAAACTAGGCTCGCTACTGCGAGTATGGACATAAAGACAGAGTTCTAGGTCACAAAGCATTTAGGGTCTTCTAGGGAAGGATGAGTAGTGGATAGCAATAAGTCTAGCATAAAGGTTCTGCTAAAGCTGTGCGTGGTACACTGGGAAAGCACAGAAGGGAATCTGGAATCAGACAGTGACTCTCCAGAATTTACAAAAGCAGGTGACTGCCCCTCTGTGAATCTCTTAGGTTTACAGAAATGTTCCACACAGCAGACGATGACCTAACAATCGTATCCATTTCTTCCCACGTCCACTTAGCCCTACCAAGCAGTGTAAAAGAAAAGAAAACATTATTTCTGAAATACTGACCTTGGAGCTGTCCGTAAGGTAGAATTTCAGGGTTATGAAGGAAAAAGCAGAGAATCAAACTAAAAGAGAAGTTGATGGAACACTTTTTTCCTCTAAGGGAAATGGTAGAAATTCCTGTCTCAACATATAAATGTTTTGGTAAAAATCAAAGGTCACAGAAATATTAAGTGCCTGGGAAGTTGGAGAAAGTGTCTCAGGGCAGATTGTTTGGACCAGGTCTTGAAGGATGAATTGGAGCATATCAGATAAGAAGAGCTGGTCCAGGAAGAGGAGCAAGCATGTGCTATGGCCTGGAGTCGTGAGAGATCAGGGTGTCTTGAGGGGATTCCAAAGAGATCAACGTGGTTGCAGGAGAGGGATTGTGACTGCAAGTGGTTATTGAGATTTGGAAAGGGAGGGTTTAGGACAATTCATTAAGGGTCTCATATGCATCCTTAAAGAGCTAGAAGTGCAAGCTGAAATGATGAGAAGGGTTGTAAGAAAGGGAGAGGCTTGATCACCCTTGAAATTTGGAAAGATTCTTCTGTCAATGTTGGATTGAAACCACAAAATGGGAGGTAGTTCTGATGGCCAACGTAAGGCTCATGAGGTCTAGAGAAGGGCAGGTGCTGTGGAGCCTGGTGAATTGTGGGGTCTGATGCTACCAGAGAGCAAACAGGGTGAGTCTCTGCTGTTTTAAGACACTGTGGATTTGTATGGCACATCTCAGCTTCCTGATCCGTTAGAGATTTTACCTGCTGCTGGAGAAGCTCCGTTAGAGCAGGGAGGTAGTACATCTCATTTTTTCAGAGGAGGAAACATTTTTCTTTTTTTCAGGTAAAGGGACTTGTTCAAGGCCACAGAGCCAAGTGGTTGTGGCAGAGGAAAGATGGGAATGAGTATCTGGAGCCCCACTCCAGCGCCTTTTGCCACATGTGCATAAAGTTCCTCACAGTTCCTTCCTTCCTTCATTATCCCAAAAGGGTACCTACAATCCTGAATTTGGACATCCAAATCTTTTCATGTCCCTTGTCATTCCCAGTCTTCCTTCCTTCTTGATTCCTTTTATAAACTCTGGGACTTACTCTTCAGTTTCCAATACTCTAGGTTTTCTGGTCTGTGATATCAAATCCCCTAAAATTTCTGACCTAGTAGGACCCATTATATCCTCAATATGGGGCCCCATCTTCATTTTTAAGGTCAGAGCATTCAGCCTATGTATTCCTTTGATTACTTTTCAAAGTCACTCTCTGTATATCATCCATCCTTCTTTCCATAATTGTCTACTTTTTCAAAAGCCAAGCCCTATAAAAGTATTACATTAATAACCACCTTTCAGAGTAATTAAAGGTGGAAGATTTATAATAGGTATTTATGTCCCATCACTCCTGAAAGATTTTTTCCTCTTTTGGGTCTCCGCCCTTCATTTTTTATCCCTCTAATATAATCTCAGTAGCCAAGTGATAAATTTGCTCCATTATTGCCGTTCAGGCCCCCTTGGCTCCTACCCTTCTGTTGTTACACTACTCAGCTGGTTCCTTGGAGCCCCCTTGTCTGTGAACAGATCAGCTCTGATGACCTTAGCATTTGCTCTCAGAGGTGTTGCAGATTTTGTTGTCAAATACCAAAAGGAAAGTTAGCTGTCATTAAGCCCAAGGCTTTACAGACGGGAAAACAAAGAGACCAGGAGAGAAAGTGACCCTTCAAGAACACATGGCATTTGGTTGCTGGGGAGAGCTGTGTCCCAGGTCTGCTGCTCTCAGTCTGGACTTTTCCCACTGTTTCACCCTGCCCTCTGTTCTGCAAAGAAAATATTAACTTATGTGGCTTGAGGGCAGTCACAAGAAGGAGAAGGTATAGTTCCTGACTTCACAGTCTGGCTTGGTGACAAGTTTAAAACGTGGCAAGTTGAAGGACAAGGCCAATTTTCCATTTGTGAGAACACGGTGGAGGGTCAGAGAATAGACCCAACTGTGTAAGTTAGATAGGTTCAGAGGAGCTGACCCCAGACTCCAGGATCAGCATGACATGGGTTTGGATCCAGATCTGCAGCTTATCGAACGAGTGAACTTGGCATGCCCCCCGAATATCACCGAGCTTCAAGTTGCTCACAGTGTTGAAGACAAGAAGTAACAGGTATTCTGGGACTTAGCTAGCACTCAATAAATGGCAGCCCGGAGGCTTCCTTCATGGGGAGGATGGAACAGGTACAGAGGGCTGAATTATATAGTCATGAAGGACAGAGGAACACAATCATCAGGTAGGGCCAAGGCCTGGAACCAGTGGGGGCTGAGAAGACATGGGTGTAATGATGGGTCAGGAGCCCAACCTGGTTGAATAGCAGGGTTTGGAAGAGGAGTCATGGAGTGTGGCCACAAAGATGGGTACAAGTGGGATTGGGGAAGGATTGGAACCTTCCCCAAGAAGAGTTTGAAATCCAATCTATCAATTCTTATAATGTTTGAATTTGAGGTGCCCAAAAGACAACCTCATGTGCTGATCCCCTATCTAAGCCTTGTGTCATGCTGGAGTTTGATGCAAAGCGGATAGGTGTTTTGGGGTCAAATATGCTTGGAAACTTCCAGTTTAAACATAGCTAAACAAGGTTCTTCACTCAAAACTTCTTTTGAAAAGTTAATATCTATTATAAATTGTCAAGAAAGAAAGAAGAACATTGCATTTCCAGAACTTATTTGATCACATAACTTTTTTTTTCAAGCTAACCACCAATAAGATTTTGAGTATTGTCCAGAGAAACAGGGTCAGTGCCTCCTGAATAGCTAGCTCCCCTCTCTCTGGACCACGGAAATGCTGGTCTTAACTGCTCGGCCAGCTCTTGTTTGGTCACAGTTGCTCAGTGTGGAAGGGATGTCTGTCCCTCAGGGCTCCCAGAGATTTCACCTTGGGCCCCTGCTTCCTGGATGTTCTTCGTTTCTTATTATATTCATGTCGAGGATTGCTATCAGTACCACAGACAGGGTGGCTTTGAGAACAGAAGTCCGTTGTCTCACAGCTGTGCGGAGCGGACGTCTGAGATAAAGATGGCAGCAGGATTAGAAGGGAGGATTTTTTTTAGGTCTCTCTCCATGGCTTGTAGGTAGCTATCGTCTCTGTGTCTCTGTGCACCATCTTCCCTTTCTGCATGTCTTTGTGTCCAAATTCCCCCTTTTTCTAAGGACACATGTCCTACTCTAGCAAACTTACTTTCACTCGATTACTTCTGTAAAGACCTTACCTCCACATAAGGTCACACTGTCAGGGACTGGGAGTTAGGGCTTCAATATAGGAGTTTTGAGGGGAACACACTCTAATCTGTAATACTTATTGACTTTATGCCCCACAGAAGGCCAAAGGGTGTTTCCAAGTAAAGAAAGGAAAGAAAAGGTACACAGCAGACTGACAGCCAGCACCCTGCTTACAAGCTACTGGGCTGCCAAATGGAGGTGGTGATTCTCACTCCTCCCCAAATGCATGGTGAGTACTCCTGCTTTGATGCCTTTGTTCTTGCATCCTGCATCCCTTGCCGCCTCCAGGACGCACATGCATGCGCTCATATGCAGGAGGGACTTGATTAGTTCATTGTAGCACATTCTAGTGAAATACATGGCACATGGCCTTTCCACTCTTAACATTCAATTTACTTTTTCAGGAGCTATTTTCATAGTGATTACAGGTTCATGAGATAATTTCTGCCTTTCCATCAATCAGCACAAGGTTTGTGCACAAAGCACTTTGACATTTGTCATGTCATTTCTGCTTGTTCTGACAATTTGTGGAATGAAGTGGGGTAGGGATTGCGGCTCCATGTTCTTGCTGGGGGCACTGAGTTTCAGGGAAGTAAAGTATCCTCGCCTAGTGTCCGACCCAGGTTGCTAAGGCACCTGTTTAGGCCATCCCATCCACGGCACCGTATTGCTTTCTGTGAAGTATCGCCTTCCATGGTTCTATATTCTGAGGCATGTGCCTTTTTATAATTTTCATCCTTCTGTCTTCTCTCTCTCCCTCTGCCTACTGCCACCATGTCCCACAAAACATGGTCCTCCTTCCATCTCAGTGCTTCTAGAACAATCCATGCTAGGAGCCAGGCCAATGCACTTCCATTCCTCATTCTCTGTGGGAGTGGATTTTAGGCAGGTCTAAAGCCTGGATGTATGGGGGGCATGGAGCCCCTAGGAGACTGGTCTCAGTAATGGGCAGGGGTTCTCACTGATTTTCTGTACCTGGGGAGGCAAGGGAATAGCTAAGTCTAGGAAAATTGGGGGGTGTCCCAAAACAGATATGGGATGGGGGATGGGGTTAGGGCTCTCATCTCAATCAGCAATCTTGCCATCAGTAGATACCATTGTTGGGATCTGGAATCCCAAAGAGGGAGTTTGACCCTTCAAGGTGGAGACCCTTGCTGAGGCACTTGCCCTGAACAGTGTTCGTTGGGTAGTTCTTGTACCCTGTACTTAAATGGATGTGGATCCTCCCCTCTGTCTGCTGGTGTCTTTCTGATCACCCCAACTTCAGTCAACTGGTCCCCTCCAATGCCTTCTCTCCATCTCCACTCTTACCATCTTGGTCCCGACTCCATCTTTTTCCCTCCATCAGACTTGCCTTGCTCTGGTGTGCATGGTCTCCTGGCCTCTATGCTTTGCTCTTCAGTTTTTTTGTTTTCCTGTGGCCATTTCAGTTCTGTCCTGTCCATTGCCCCAGCTTCCTGTCAGCTCCAGCCACACTAAACCTGCCGAGCTGTGGACTGAGACTCGCTTTCTCTTGCCTCTAGCATTTGTGTATGCAGTTTTTGTCTTCCCAGAACATTCTTCACTGCTTATCTACACCCAGTTGTGCCTCATTTTTCTGGTTAACTGGTACCTCTCCATCAGCCTGTCTGGGCACCTGGGCTGACACTCTCTAGACTGGGTGAGTTGCTTCTCCCGAGTGAACACATCATCTCCCGGCACTTAGTAGCCTGTTTACGTGACCGTCTCACTCTCTCAGGGCGGAGACTTGATGGCTCCAGCTTATGTGTCCTTAGCCTGGCCGAGCATAGGGACTCTGTCAGTGTTCCCAGAACCACTGACCTCTCTGTCGGGTTTTCTGCTGAGTGCTGGGTGTTTCTGACCTTCAAAACACTCACTGCTGGAAAGATTACCCTGACGCACAACTGACCAGGTCATTTCTCTGCTTAAAAGCATGCATTCCCGGCACCATGGAGACCAGTGCGGCTCATGAAATGCCCTGACCCAGCAGGCTGGATGAACCGGTTCCTCCTCCGTGTGCCCACGGTGCTTTAGGCAGGCCTCCCCCCTTGCTCTTATCCCACCAGCCTCAATTTTCTGTTTTATATTCTTTCTCTGACCAGACTCTAAATTATCTCTTGGTTTCTCTTGCTTAGCATGGGGCCTAGAACCAAGCAGGTGCCAAATAAGTTCACATGATTAAATTTCCAGAGAGCCAAATGGAGAGGAAGTCCTGTTATCGACTAAACGTTTGTGTCCCCCACAATCATATGTTGAAACCCTATCTCCAGGTAATCCTATTAGGAGGTGGGGCTTTTGGGAGGTTATTAAGATTAGATGAAGTCAAGAATCCTGGGGGTGTCACATACAATATGGGGACTATAGTTATCCATACACTCTACCAGATACATAAAGTTGCTAAAGAGGGTAGATCTTTTTTTCTTTTTTTTAAAATTATTTGCCCCAGGGGAACAGGTCTGTGAATTATGAGGCTTACACATTCCACAGCACTCACCATAGCACAAACCCTCCCCAATGTCCATAACCCAGCCATCCTATCCCTACCCGCCCACCCCCCAGTAACCCTCAGTTTTTTTTGTGAGATTAGGAGTCTCTTATGGTTTGTCTCCTTCCCCATCCCATCTTGTTTCATTTTTTCCATCCCTACCCCCCATGACCCCCCGCCCTGCCCCTCAAATTTAAAGAGGGTAGATCTTAAGTGTTCTCACCACACACACTCACACGGTAGCCAGGTGAGTGATGGATGTGTTAGCTAACCTTTCTGTGGTGATCGTTTTGCAATATATACACATATCAAACCATCATGTTGTAAACCTTACAGTTGTACATCATTACATGTCAATTGTATCTCAGTAAAGCTGAAAAAATTTAAAAAGTGAAAAGAAACTGGTTTATTTTGAGGTTACTTTTAACATATTTGAGAAACTGATTTTAAAAATGGAAGGGATTGTATGAGAGATACAGTTAAGAAAAGTGAAAAAGTAAATAAAAATGACAGCAACTCACCACCTAAGTTTAAATTCTGAATCTGACACTCTGTGAGCTTGGGTCAATCACAACTATCTGAGACTCAGTCTCCAGATGTTAAGTAGGATTGAGGATTATTAATTAATTAATAATTACATAAAGATATCTTGAATGTTTACTATGTGCAAGGAACTGTGTTAATTACTGGAAGAGGAGGGAATGCATTAATATATCTAGAATACCCTGAATATTTTTCTTCCAAATATTAGATTCTGCGATGCTATGAACTCTCTAGGTTAACACTGCAGTAGAATTATGTAGCTTTTAAGAACTACCATCAGGGGGCGCCTGGGTGGCTCAGGGGGTTAAAGCCTCTGCCTGCGGCTCAGGTCATGATCTCAGGGTACTGGGATCCAGCCCCGCATTGGGCTCCCTGCTGAGCAGGGAGCCTGTTTCCTCCTCTCTCTCTGCCTGCCTCTCTGCCTACTTGCTATCTCTCTCTGTTAAATAAATAAATAAATAAATAAATAAATAAATAAATTCTTAAAAAAAAAAAGAACTACAGTCAGTAACTAATTTTATAGCATACACACTCATTATTTGTCACTAAAAAATGTTTCCAACTTCAGAGATAAAGTCGGGTTCTACTATGGAAATTTACATGAAGTTGCTTAGAAATTATACTCCTAGTGGCCCTTTGAGCTCTGCTCATGCGTAGAATTGAGGGAGTGGAGAGGCTCTTTGATACAGGTATAGAAGGTTTGCTGTGAGTTTATCTGGCAGCCCTTCATTCTGAAGGTTTCGGTGAGCCATTGAGAGTCCCTGATTACGAATATGACTAGAAGCTCTGCTTTATAGCATTTCATGTGATGACTTACGCAGGCATTTCCAAGGCAAGAGCCTGGTAAATATGCTAATAGCCTCATGCCGAGAATGAGTAAAGAAGAAACGGTGTTCATTAGCTATAATAAAACCATGAAGAGACCCACTTTGTGTTTCCTTTGTTGAGGTTGGTGTTTCTAGAGACGGCAGCTCTGCTGAGGGGTCCGTGGATCCATGCTTTCGCACTAGGAGAGGCTAGGTCTTACCATTCTTTATTGGGCTTGAGATTCCAAAGAAAAGGACCACACCACTAACCACACTTTCAGCATAAATGAAATTCACCTTCCACTTTAGGTTCAGACTCAGATGCTATGAATTGAGCCCCTCCTAGCTCCTTGGGTCAGGCCTGACCACACCGGGTCATGTCATCCTTCCTTTCTCCAGGCCTTGTGCTCTAGAGGGTTTGGACTCTAGCTCTGACAGTCCACATTTCCCTGTGGAAGTGGGACTCAGGGTCCCTTAAAGACAGCTGGCATCCCCCCAAACTCTGGGAACAAAACAGTCCTAAGTGAGGCAGCAAAATTATCTTGGCTTTAGCTTCAACTCTCTGGGGAACTTCTGGAAAAAATCACCTCCTCTTTCCAGGACTCATTTTCTATATGGTAAAGTAGGGAGTTTGGAAGATAATTTCTTGAAGAAACATGCTCCAATGTAATTTTCAGTGGTTTGGGGTCTGGAATACCTTCACTGCTGCCTGAGAGAAATAGCAAACCTCCAGTTAGATAAAAGGAACAGTGGCCATTGCAAGCCATCTTCAAACCAGTAGAAGGTATTTCCTCTTTTCTGTGTGGGAATTATGTTTTCCCATTGAAAAGCAAGTGGAGAAAGCAGAGACCAGAATAAGCAAGAATGCAGAAGGGACTGGAGATACTAAACCTACAGTCCCATAACAATCTGCGGCTGAAAATAGGAGACCAATTCCCAAGACAAAAATCAGCAGAAAATCTTGACAATCAGATAATCTGTCGCTATGACAATTGAGTTTCAAGTCTCCTAATTGAGCGCAGCCCTTCGTGGGAGTGGGTGACACACAGCAGCAGCGTGAACAGCAATCACCCTGCTTTCTGTGCTCCGGGAAGTATTTTGAGCCCGTCAGCAAACCATCCATCTGCTCTGCCTTCTTCCTTCCTGAAAAGTGCATCTGCCAGAAAGCCCAGGGCTGAAGGCCAGAAGAGATGTGCGCTCAAAGCTTCCAGGTTCCTTTGCACTTAGATGAGGGTCAGCGATTTCTAAAACGGGCTTTTTGTTCTTCCTGGGAGTAGCCTTGGAAAAAAAGGCAAATGTTTCTTGAAGCTTGCAGAGGTGTACATGGAAATGTTCTGCTGAAGCAAGCTTCTTGTCCACCTTTCCCTTGCTGCTCTGGGTGGGAAGGAGGCCTGTCATTCTCCCAGAGCCCTCTGAGGCTTCTTGCAGACATAAGACATTTGGAATTTCCACAGATGCATGGATTGTCACAGGAAGAATGAAGACGCTTACTAAGAGGGTTATGAGCCTTCCCTACCTTTCCCTTGGCCATCGACTCCATTCACTCATGAATGTTCTATTAGATGCTTATTATATATGACAAATACTACTCTCCCTCAGCTCACTCCCCAGCCCTCTTAGAAGTTCCAGAAGAGCAATTATTTTGTCAGTTTTGTTCACGGCTGAATATCAAGTGTCTATAAAAATACCAGGCCCAGGGTAGACTTCTACATTTTTAGAAGGACCAGGACAAAGGGCTGAAGATATTAAGGTAAAGAGAGGATTTATCCCTCTCTTGAGGGGCTTGCTATATAGTGAGGGCGTCAGAGCACAGGCAGACACTTTCTGCAACATAGGTACGTTGTAAAATGGAGGTATATGTGTGGGAGAGGTGGGGATGCTGGTCTTCCCTGGGAGTTCTAGACTTTTCCCAAGCATCAGGTTCAAGTGTGGGGACCATTCGTCAGGAGCATCCCTGACAATCCAGTGCCCTACCTCTGCTCTGGAGGGCCCTGGGGAGTATCAGATGGTTGGAGACCGAAGGCAAGACTCCGGTGGAAGTGAGAACCACCTCAAACCTGCCCAGTCGTCAGGGAGAGGAAGGGAACAATTCTGTCCTGTGGCTCCAGTACCTAGAACCTAGGGCGATTCTTGAAAGCATCAGGGAAGTACATTTCCTTCCAAGTGAGAACTTTCTAGCAATCAGATGTTCAAGGTATCACCCTACTTTTCTGGAGGTTGAAGCCACAGCTGGACATGGAGTGGCAGGGAGGGATTCATGCACTCGGGAGGACAGAGCCTGAACAGAGATTTCAGACTCTGTTCCTTGGGCACTATTTCTACGGGGAAGCCGCAAGGCTGAAGGCTGGGGCTGGCCTCTGGCATGTATTAGGGTTGAATAAGATTTCTTTCTTTTCTTTTCTTTTTTTTTTAAGAGGGAGAGAGCGAGAGAGCAAGCATGAGTGCGAGTCGAGGGTGGAGAGGCAAGAGAGAATTTGAAGCAAGTTCCACACCCAGTATAGAGCTGGATAGGGGCTTGATCTTATGACCCTAAATCATGACCTGAGCTGAAATCAAGAGTTGGGGGATTAACTGATTGAATCACCCAGGAGGCCCTACCTCACTTTTTTGAATAAGATTTCACTGGAGCCAAAGATTCTCCCGATTTCTTTTGTTTTTATTTACTGCACCAAATGTCTATGTGTTTCCTTCTAAATCCTATGACCCATGATGAAACTAACACTAAATAAGACCATGCTAATATTGTTTTTGCATTGATTTATAGAATGTTAGGACTGGGAGAGACCATTCAACATAATCTCTAAAAGTGATTCTTAACCTTTTGGATGTCTTCGACGTATTAAAAAAAATTCATGGAAGCTGTTTCCAGGAAAAGCCACACCTATCCTCATAACAAATGTTGTCTGTAAGGAGGCTCGGAGGCTTTGCTTTTACTGTGAAGCCCATTGAAGAGCCCTTCAATAGTCTATGAATGCCACACTAAGATTCCCTTAGTCCCACCCAAACTTTGCAGATGGGAAATGGAGGCCGGTAGGCAGCAGCGTGGGAGGCAAGTCCACAGAACCTGGAGCCAGAAGGTCTTTACCCGAGCCTTTCCTAGATGTGCTTTAGGGGGCGTTGGAATACTGGAGAATAGCACGAGTTTTATACTGTGGTCCTACAGTTTACAGAAATGCCTTTTCAGGTCTTCCTGAAATACACATAGGGGACGACAAGTGATGGAACAAGCAAGAGGTAGAAACTAGATGGATGAGAAGTTGGATGAGGGTAGAAGGTAGCAATGACTTGGATAGAACAGAAACGCAGCTGTCGGGGTCCGCCTGGATCAGAACCACCAGCTGAGGGTCAGGCCAGGGCAGCATGGCAGAACCATGGCCTGAAGGCACCCAACTGGTACACCCAACTCTTCCTGGACTTCTAGACTTCCACCCTCATGTTACTATGGGACAGTTTATACCCATGGTGAGAAAATGAAACCATGTCTCTTTAGGAGGAGTGAGTAGTGTGAGTACAATTCTGATGGGGTAGGAATCCTGATACCAGCGATTGGCAGTGGAAGGGGAGACCCAGAGGGTTTGTAACACCAAAAAGGCTACCCTGGGTGGAAGTTACATTCTGCTTCCTTGGTTATGCCAAGGAAAAGAGAAGAGTGGAGAGGCTTCTACCAAACTATGGTTTCTTAATCTCTGCCTCACTCCAGTGCCTACAGCAGCGGAGCCCTGCCTGGAAAGGGGGCTGGGAGTTAATGCGGCAGCACATTTAAATGCTAGGGACCTTAATTTCTTTGGATAATACAGATAATCACAACTGCATTGCTTGCGGTTGTTTTGAAATGTTAAAGAAGGTTATTTGGGGTATTTGTTGCTAGGGAAGCTTTGGGCAAAACAAGGGGGCAGGGAGCATAGTTCTGCTTTGTCTTTTTTTTTTCTTTTTCCCCTTATATCTTTTTATTTTTTTATTTTTTCAGTGATTCAAGATTCATTGTTTATGCACCACACCCAGGGCTCCATGCAATATGTGCCCTCCTTCACACCCACCGCCAGGCTCACCCATCCCCCTCCTCCCCTTCCCTCCATAACCCTCAGTTTGTTTCTCAGAGTCCACAGTCTCTCATGGTTCGTCTCCCCTTCCGATTTGTCTTTAAAGTTGAGTAGCTAGGCACTGGCCAGGCAGGATAGAATCTGGTGTTTACAGTATTTTTCATGTAAATCACAGTTGAGCTTCTAGAGAAATATTTTGCCGTTCTTTCTCTGCATACTATCGGGTATTGCATGGAGATTTTGAGATCTCATTTTGAAGAAGACTGATCAGGTTTCCAATTCCTGACTCTCATTAGCAGAGCAACTGGTGTGATGTCATTTAATCTCCTTAAATTACAGTTTCCTCCCTGTAAAAAATATCTCTGCTTCAAAGAGAAATGCCCTTCCCTCCCCGGCCCTCTCTCCTCTTGGTACAATGGGCTAACCCCCACAGAAGGGGGCTTGCTCAGTATTTTTCCTTCCCCTCCCTCCACCACCCTGCTTTGTTCTTTTGTTACTTCTTTTGTTCTTTTTTTTTTTTTTTTACACGAAATCTGCTATATATCAGGATTTGTCTTAAGCTGGTAGCCTTTTCTAGGAGGTTAATTCACATGTTTTATAATACTGTTATGGTTCTCAGCCCACAGCATCAAGATTCCTTTGCCAGTAATCTCTTAGAATTGCATTCCTAGGTTTCTCTGGAAGATACTAAAAGAACCCTCCTCCCTGAGCTGCAGGGCTTCTCGCACTTCCTGGAGACAGGTCATGGCCTCGGCCTGTTGGTGCCTGGGATCCTTTTCTCATCAAAAGATCAGCTACTTGGTGGCAGGTTCCACTCTGGTACCCTGTTTCCTTCTTGTCCGTCCACCGTCCATCTCTCTCCAGCATGTCACTCTGCCTCCCTTCTGTCCCCTCTCCCACCGTCCAAGCTCCTCCAGTAAATCACAGCTTTGCATCAGCCCCAAATTGGCTAAAGATGAGAGAGAAAGAAAGACCAAAGACTTATCAGGTTGGCGGCCTTTGATTCCTGGTATGGTCACAAGTGGCTTTAGAGATGAGGTGACCTGCTCTGTCCACATTCCTCTACCTTGTTTTTCCTCGAATGCTGTCATTGCCTTGAATGAACCTGAGTTTTGCCTGAAATGGAGTCCTTCTTCGTTCTGCCCCAGATTACCCTTAGGGGAGCAATAGGGAAACCTGGCTTAGGTATGAAGATACTCTAATATCCAATTCACCGATAAGTCCAGTCATAATTGTAGTTTCTGATATAGGAACGACGTTACGGTTCAAAGCCGATGGCCAAGAAAGAATTCTTGAGACATCTTTGGTGCAAAAAGGTGATTTTATTAAATTCCACCCGTGGGCAGAATGAGTTGCCATGGGGTCATGAGGAGTGGCCCATTATATACTTTCAAGGTGGGAAGGGGGTTAGGGATAGCATAAGTCTCTAAGGAATTTTGGATTTTGAGGGAGCCAGCTATTGTTGGGAAAATGTCATTTATTACCGTCTCATACCACCTTAGTCATTCAATTCAGATGTATATCAGTGGGCCATATTCTTGGGGGGTTTAGAGATAAAGGAAATTTCCAAAGGAATTTTATATGTTAAAGTAGAATTACAGGATTCTGGTTGGGGGCGGGGATGGTGCTCAGGCTAGGATTGCCTTTTATCCTTAGCAAAGTATTAACATCGAGACAGTTGAGTCCCTAGAGGAATGTCAAGGACTTGTCAATGGGCTGTAGGTAGTAAGGAGATTTTGTGATTTTTCTTCTGCCTTGTTTCCCACATCAGTTTCTAAGCCTTTACTTCTCTATTCTCATTCTCCCAAAACTAAAGAATAAAATATATGTGATAAGGATCTTGGTTGACATTGGGTCAGTTTGTGCCAATGGAAGTTTATTTATCTTTGCAGGAAGAGTAGGGAAAGCTTGGACCCCTCTCCTAAAAAACATCCCCTAATTCCGCTGTGGTTTTTACTGCATGGTTGTTATTTTGGTGAAGGTGTGGCCCTCTCACATTGATTTTCCATGCAATTTATTAGGTGTTGACTTAAACATTATATGCAGGTGTGTTCATTCATCTGACTGTTTCAGGAGAAACAACCTAGAAATACTTCCACGCTGGTACTATCTAGAGAAAGCGAGAGAGACGAGCGGCTGCACCCACATTTGCTGGTAGTTTCATGTCAGGAAGAGGTGGAGTGGGCCAGGGTTTTACTGACAACAGGATCCTGCGTGGTGCCCGGCTGCAGACTGGCACCCAGCGTGGGCAAGAGGGACGCCTAGCAGAAGAGGCAGGAACGTGTGGGCATGACAAGGAGTCTGGAGCAGACAGGCAGTAAGGATCTGTGCCTGGGTACAGGCAAGCTTTTCTGCTCAGAACTCTGAAATAGCCTGGAGATGCATTCCCAGCAAGTAGATGGGTGTGGGGCTTGGCCTATTATAAAGGGCTGCTTAAAGGGAAAGGATTGTTGGTCTCATAGACTCACACAACTACTGAGGAAAACCCTGACAGTACCAATAATGAGTCCATGTTGTCCTTCATTCATAAATATAATTGGAAAACTAAGAATCACCAGATTTGAGCCAAAGCCAATAGCATGAAAAAGGACCTAATTGAGCAACAGAGCAAATTCCAGGTGCGTAAGACACTTAAAAGAAAACTGTAGCTATTATCTTTAGATTTGAGAGCATATCGTGCTAATATAATGCAAAAAGGCCAATGTAAAAAAAAAATGAGCAGTCAGTTAATAATCAAACATAGGAAATTAAAAAGTATTATGCCGAAATCGAAATGTCAATGGGTGGCCTGAATGAGGACATAGAGATGATTAACTGATCACAAAGATAAAGTCTAGGATGTAGGATAAACAGACAGAGGTGGAAAACAAGAAGAGCAAAGGAAGAAATGTGAAGGGCAGATCCAAGGGTTCAACATCCGTTCAACTGCAACTCCAGAAAGAGAAAACAAAAATAAAGGAAATGAAGATCATTTTCTGAGTTGAGCAGTTGAATCTTCACATGGAATGGTACGTCGAAGGCTGAGCCGGATTAATCGAAAAAGATAGATCCTGGATTAATGAAAAATATATATTTCAGAAATCCCAGGATAGAGAGAAAATCTTATAGGCTCCAAGAGAGAAAAATACATGCCATCTACAAAGAAATAAGCATTATACCCACATAGACTGTTTTCATGAGCAGCTTTGGAGGAATAGATATAGAGCATTGTCTTTACAATTCTGAGAGAAAATAGTCTGAATCTAAAATTCTATATCCAGATGAACCATCAGTCAAGTTAAAGTGAAAATACATGATTTCAGAGTTTACCTTTCACATACCCTATATGAAAAAAATTATTTTAGGAGCTATTTTAGCAGAATAAAAAAGAAATTCACAAAAGAAGATGTAAGGTACAAAAAAAAGAGGGCATTATTGCATGGCCTCAGTGAATGAAAAAAGCTACAAAGAAATGAAAAGAAGTTTCATTAGACTGTGTTGCTTAGAATTCTCTTTTGTATGACATAGAACTTTTTTTTTTTCTTTTTGGGTCCGGTTCTGTTAGTGGTTCTTTCTATCTTTGAATCAGCCTACAGACTCAGTATGGAAGACTTACAGAAGTTACAGATGAGGGTTTCAGTATAAACCTTGACAGATCATAAATAATACTTAACCAGTGTTAAAGTAATTGAGCAAGGCGTCTATCCCACTGGAGTGGCCCTAACGTCTTGATAGCTTGTGTCAACAAACCAAACCCAAGCCACTGGAATTAGGCACTGGAATTAGGAAGTGAAACCCAAGGACAGCCAATCACAAATGGCCAACTAGGCTTTCCCGCCTAACGTAACCGAGGAAGCTGTCCCCAGTCAGAACACTTTCCTTGCTTCACTTCTGTGTCTTCTGTGAAGACCTCTCTCTAGCTCTCCTCTAGGTGGGACATTCTTAACCACTGTTGGCTTGGTGCTGGCCTGTTCTACTGGATAGTTGCATAGAGAGACTCTTCAAAATTTTAATGTGCCTCAGTTTACATTTTAACAACAGGAGAAGCAAGAGGAAGAAGCGGGAGATGTTGACGTTTGTAGGAATGTAGAATGTCTTCATTGTTTATATCCCAATTTGTTACTGGAAAATCAAGAGTTTCTATCTAAAATGGACAAAGCAAGGAAGAGGGGTTTAATTACATTATTTGACATCATAGGAGGAGTTCTAAAATAAGCTGTCAGTAGTGGCTACCCATGGGGAGTGGGACCGGGGGTTGAGGAAATGGGGTCAATTTTACTTTTCATAGTCCTCTGATAACATAAAATTTGTTTTGATAGAAAACAGTCTTTCCTTTGCTTTTTGTAAAATCTCGAACCATTGAGGTCTGCTAAATCCCGAGGTTTAAATTTCCCTGGGTACCTCATTACTTCAAATCAGAGCGCCTCACATGACTCTCTCATATGTGTAGCCCTCAGAAACCAACCTCCGTTTTTGTTTTTGGGTTTTTGTTTTTTTTTTTTCCTCAATGAAGAGAAAACCTTGCTTGTTAGTCTTCACCCTAGAATGATTTACCTTCCACATGGATACATGTGGATATTGTACAAACAAGGCTTTTTGAGATGAAATGCTTTTATTTCTAGTAGCTAAAATTCAAGATGAAAGGCTGGTTATAGAATTTCTAATATTGGGATAAAAATAATTGCAAAGCAGCTCCATGTAATTAAAGAGATGATCATGAATGTGGCAGTGCTGGGAAAATAGTCATGTATCACCGTCCCTTCTTACTGAATTCCCATCGATTCTGCTGACTTTGGACATCCTTCAGGAAAGAGGCTCACCCCCAGGTTTGCTAGGCCCTCTCACACAGGCAAGATCACTCATTATTTTTTTTTAAAAAGTGGGTCATTTATTCAGGATGCCAGGGGGAAAAAAAAGAAGGATTAGCAAAACTAATGAGTTATCTGTGTACTTTGCATACAGACTGGAAGATTAATCTTTGTTAACTGCTTGTTTAATGTTACAGTTAATAATTAGTTACCTTGTCGCCCTGGACCATCCATCATTTTATTGAACTTGTGGGGTTTCTGTTTTGTGGGTTTTTTTTCCCCCCTTCACCTTTGAAGGTGGTTGATTGTGGACAAAAGAAGCTTACCTGCATGGTTATTGAAAGAACTATTGACGTTTGAGGAGTCAATTTACACACACAGTGTTTTTGTTCCTTCTGGCTTCAGCAAGAGTCACAGTGTGAGTTACAGAAAGGAAGGTAGAGTGACGAGGCGTGGGTTTGGAAATCAGACATGAACCTAGACTTGCCAGTTGGCACCGTGTAGGTTATCATGCAAGTGACGTAACTTCTCTGGCCCTCAGTTTCCTCCTGTGTCAGATGAACTTGAAAAACAGCTCCAGCCTTCACACTTTGTATTTGTATATGATAAGCCAGGAATAAAGGTTCTTTTTGGAAGCATTTTTCTTTTCACCAAAAGAAAAGAAAAGAAAAGAAAGGAAAAGCTTGCAGGGAGCTGCCTTAACAGTATTCAGTGGAATATTAGTTCTAATGTCTACAGTATCTCCAATCTCAACTTCAACTAAACATGCCTTTTTTCATTATCAAAAGTAACTATAGAAACCACATCACCACATCGATAGTATCTATTGTTAGAAGCCTTTAACATTTTTAGGGCTTTGGGAGATGCCGAAGAGAAGGAGGGAATAAACAATGGCTTTTGCTGTTATGGACTTCACTTTCAGCAGTCTGGCCATAGTGTCTGTCCAAGTCATTTAAAAGTACCAGGGGTTCCCGCAGTTTCTTCCACGTGGATTAGGGATTCAGTTCAGGGAATAGCATTCGGGAAATGAGCTGATGCCCTGGTCATGTCGATGCCTTTAATATTATGCAGACTTGGGCGAGGGATAGAAACCCTCTTCTTCCATGTGGTCTTTGAAAGTAAAGGCAAAGCAAAACAAAGAGGCAAAGCAGGAGCCTCCTTCTGGCTTGGTCATCAGCCAGCTGTGTGTCTCCATGTTCCT
Organism: Ailurus styani; assembly: GCA_002007465.1. Taxonomy (NCBI): domain Eukaryota; kingdom Metazoa; phylum Chordata; class Mammalia; order Carnivora; family Ailuridae; genus Ailurus; species Ailurus styani. The sequence goes on from LNAC01000963.1 coordinate 146,572, forward strand.
AACTGTGAAACAGCTTAGGTGACACCCAGCAAGGGTTAAAAAAATTTTTTATTTGACCCAAATCTACTGGTTTTGGAGCCCCAATATAAGAAACAGATGACAGTGGAGCTGCCATGGGTGGCTCATTAGTGGGGAGCCCTGGACTTCTGCCTGCAACCCTCATGCCATTTCTGGTCCCTACCAGTGATGCTTGAGGCCTTTTGGAAGAGCTGGGAGCCCAGCGTGAAATCTTGGGCTCAGAGGTTCTTCCATGCCAGCCCCAGACAGGCACTCCTAGGGAAGCAGGTAAAAACAGTGAGGATGGAGGGCCAGGTTGCTGTGCTGCTTGACCCTGAAAGTCCCGAAATGCATCTGGGGCAGACTCAGGGACGCTTGCTCTTCTGACTTCACTCTTCCAAGCTCCCGTAGGAAGGAAGGAAAAGTGATCCTGCTGTATGGTGATATATGTAATCTGAAAATACCTCACATGCTATAAAACTCTACAGTAGAAAATCATGGGCAGGTCACTCCACCTTGTTACCATCCCAACAGAAAAAATAATACCAATCATCATAAAAATGCTAGCACCATGAAAAACACAAAAGCCAAGTTTAACGTCTAACAAATAAGGGCATACTACAGTATATGCAGGATTGTACTGTAAAAGGATGGAAGTACCTTGGTAGAAGGGGGAGTAAGGAAGGGCTGGGCTGCCTCTTTCAGGAGACAAGAGCCACAGGCACATCCATCAGGCAGAATGGGGTGAGGAGCCCTTGCAATTGGACCTTGCGGCCAAATGTGCCTGGAGAAGAGGGTGCATATGGGCATAGCAGCACCGAGGACTGGGTTCTCCCAAGGCTTGCTGCACACAGCTGTGTAGTGTCCTTGTGTTCAGCTGTTGTTATTTGTACCACAAGACCATGCTGGGAAAAAAAATGCTGTGAATTGTGACTTCTGCACTCTTTTATATTGTTCCCAACTTATCAATTGCTTATGAGCAAATCTGTGTTACACATCATGTGTTGCAGATCACCCAGGACCACGGGGGTACATCTCTCTCCTGTAGGCCTGCCCTGGAATCAATGATGTACAAGAAAGAGGAGCCTGTCTACTTCTGGTTCTTTAAGCCCAAGAAACCCACCTATATACCATGTCCTCCTAATTTCAAAAAAGGAACTTCAAACTCCAAGATTTTCCTGGACAATTAATTGTTGGAGACTGCCACCAGTGTGTGTTCCCCTGGCTTCCTCAGCAGTCTGGCATCTTTCTGGATCCAGGCCATCAGCTCTTCCAGTCTGGTGTTGGGGATCATATTCCCTAAATTCTTGTTAGGTATTCATTATCCATCCTGCCGTCCATCCATGTTCCATCCATCCATCCATCCACCTATCCATCTATCCATCTATCCATCCGTGTTTTGGTCCTTTGGCCTTCGTACCCCAACATCCTTGCCCTGGGTGAAGAGTTCCCTGCATCAGCCACTGTGCTCACAGAAACTCTATTCCAGAGCTGAGTCAACTTCCATCTTTCTCTCTGTTGGAAAAGGGTAGATATTCAGTTAGCAATGGAGCTCATGAGATTTAGACAATTAAATACCTTCATTTTCCTACCCCTTCTCCAGTTTCTCCAGCTGCTGTTTTGTGATAATAATAATAATTTAAAAAGTGATGTTTACTACAAGGGTTTGGGATTAGAAAAGCAATATTTCTGCAGGTAATTGGTCAATAACATAATCCATTTCTCTTTGGAATCTTTCTTTTAAGTCTCCACTGTCAAAGGCTGGCCAGCTGTCCTATGCTGACAACATAGAAAATATTCAGCTTTATTGTCCATTCAGGAGTCATTGGCAAGAACCACACATGGGCTTCTGGTGACAACAGGGTTTTAATTGGTTTATTGAACAGGTGAGTCTCCAGAAGGTGCAAGCAGAAAATGACTTTATTTTACTCTTCTACCCCTCAATCCTGCTCTATCAGATATTAGCTCCTGGCCCTCGGATGGTTTTGCTGGCAGAGCCCATAGCTCTCAGTCATTCTCAAGTGCAAGTATTAAAAAGTCCATTCCAATCTAAATCAAAACATACCTTGTTCACCCTGTTCCATGCTTTTCCAGTCTCTCAGCTCAGGCTGACTCTCAAATTAATTGCACGAGGTGTAGTATGTACAACACGGTCTGTCCTACATCTTCCTCCATCCTGCTCTTCTGGTCTTCCTTCCTTGCCTTGTGCGGCTTCCGTGCTTTTCAGGATTGGAGTTGAGAACAAGAAGAAAGGAGAAAGGCAACGTCCAGTATGACTGACACTATTGAACCCTGGGTCACTTACTTCTCTGCAATGGATTCCCAGATGCTGACTTTTCCATGGGGATATTCAGAGATCCACACCCATTTTCCCCATCCGGTATTCTCTGACCCAGGAAGTATGCTCACAGACAGACTTCTTATGTCTCCTCCTCAGCTGTGCTCCAGAGGTTTACCAGGTGAAGCCTTTGTCTTCTGGGCACTCCTTGCTCTTCCCTGCAGTTGTCTTGAGTGAGGTCCTTTCAAGACGGTGCACCACGGGCAGTGGGACAGCTGCTCCCTTGCCCCTCCTCCAGCAAAAGTACACATTGCTCTTACTGAAGAAATTCTCTCTCTGTTTTGGGGGCAGCTCCAATCACCAGCCTCTGTGCCATCCCAGACTTTAAGGGTCAGAAGCCAAGCTGCCCCAAGAATTCTTTTTACCAAGTTCCTCTTCAGTAGCAGCTTGGGATGAAGCTATGAATTTCTGCAGCCCTGCAAACATCCAGCTCTGGGGTGAGCCTGATGTTGAAAAGTAAATCCACTGAAGTTTTGCTTCTTACAGCCTCAGACTGGAGTGGGGAACAACCTCCCCCAGGAAGGAGAGACCTACTTCCCCCATTCTGTAGGTTGACAATTCTCTTCAAAGAAACTCACTCTGATCAACCTCCTTTGAATTTCTCATTCCTGTTGTCATTGTTATTGTTATTTCGTATAAGCTGGAGTTGTAGGATGGGATATGGGTTGTAGAGCCAGTTTTGCTCTCTCTCTGCAAAGCCTATAGACACAGGCCTTCTCTTTAAAATGTGTGAGCATTGGTCATTTTTCATAACGCTGGAACTTCAACAGAAGCTCAAAAACAAAGAAAAATCCCATGTAATGTATATTTTACAAAGAACTGTAAAAAAAGTCAACATTTTATTTCAACATTAAATCCTTGTCGTCATGGGGAAAACTGCTGACCATGGGCATGTCAGTGAACCCTTTGGTATATAACTCTGAGATATGTTAGCAGATCTAGATCTTGGCCAGTGGCTCTCAGGCTTTAGCATCACTGAGGGAGCTGGTTATAGTGGATCGTCTTTAGGACCATCCTCAGATACTCTGAATCAGTAGGTCTAGGATAGGACTCAGGAATCTGCATGCTAAATAAGCATCCCTCTCCCCTTCTTGATTCTGGAATAGCTAGTCCTGGACCACAAGTTTAAAAAACATCACTCCAGGCAATTCTGGTGCTCTCTAGTCCATGCTGGAGGGAGAGGTCCACATTATTCTAATCCCATACCAAGAACAAATGGGCAGACCAGGTGAAAAGATTGTCTGGTTCAACTCTGACCCTTGTAAAGTTCTGCTCCTAGGAGCAGGCTCCTAGCCAGGTATCTCTTGAGTTCCAGATGCTTTAAGGTCACCTAGAGCTTGCTTATAAATGAGAGCCAGAGTTCTGTCCCAGAGCATAGGGCCTGGGGGCTGACTCCACACTTTCCTTGGGTTGAATCTCTGCCCTCTGAGACAGTAGTGATTGTGGGTGAGGAGAACACAGATGCATCTATGGGATAAGAGTCCAGGCCTGGCTCTTCCCCATCCAAAATTCCTTGCATTTCTGGCAAAGGGTATTGTTTCCCTTTGGTTCCTTCCAACTACAAAAGGATTTCTAAAATTTGTGATTTGGATTGTAAGCAATTAATGTCATGGTGAAATACATGGTCTTTAAGAAAAATACCAAACAGGCTAACTCCTTAAATTAAACTGAGTTTCCTTTCAGGTAAAAATCGATGGAGAAATATTTGAGTGCCAAAAATGTGACTCATAAAAATGATTGCCTATTATTTATACTAAAATTAGAAGTGTACTAATATTGCTATATTGAATTATATATTTATTTTATTATGTTATGTAACTATATCTTATATAAAAAAATCATTATTTTTTTCTATTTTCTACCCAAATCTCTCCCCAAGTGTGACATAAGCTTATAACAAACAAAAGTATATCTAACTCCTGTACTTTCTTTTTCTTTTGTGAAAATCATTTTGTTTGCCTCCTATGTGCTGTGGGAAGCTATATGCTTAGAAATAAAAATAATTACCCTGGGATTCTAGTCATTATATGGTCACGAGACTGGCATTTGGAATCAAAGGCAGAAGGTTGTGCAGTTAGGTCTTCATGACATGACACTAGGGAGATTCTCAAGTCAGAAGAAGAAATAGAAGGGGATACTCAGAGGAAGAAAACACTCATTTGTATGTTTCTGATACAGCACAGTATTATTAGGAAGATGCTAATAACCCACCTAGTAAGTTGCAAGCTAACAAGTCTTGAAAAATTAGCAAGACAAAGGGAAAAATAAAATGGGGAATAGTAAATATGAAAAGATAAAGAAAGGAATTAAAGACAAAATACCCTGTGGCAAAAAATCCATAATAACTCTTGTTAATGATAAAATTCTCTCTGTAACTTCTATAACTCAACAACAACAAAAACAACAACAAAAACAAATGACCCAATTGAAAAATAGACAAAGCACTTAAATAGACATTTCTCCAAAGAAGATACATACATGACCAATAAGCACATGAAAAGATGCTCAACATTGTTAGTCATTAGGGAAATGCAAATCAAAACCTCAGTGTAATAATACTCCAAACTCATTGGGATGCTATTATCAAAAAAACAGAAAATAACCAAATATCTTGACAAAGATATGGAGAAATTGGAAGGCTGTGCATTGCTAGGGGGGATGTAAACTGGTACAGTCATTGTAGAAAATGATAGAATGATTCTTCAGAAAATTAAACATAGAATTACTGTATGAGCTAGCATTTCTCCTTCTGAACTTACACCCAAATGAAGTGAAAGCAGGATCTCAGACAGATATTTGTACAACTGTGTTCACAGCAGGATTATTCACAATAGCCAAAAGACAGAAGCAATTCACCTGTCCATTGACAGATGAATGGTTTAACAAAATGTGGTACGTACATGTAATGGAATATTATTCAGCCTTCAAAAGGAGTAAATGTTGACACACGTTATCATATGGATGAAACTTGAAGACAGTATGCTCAGTTAAATACAGCAGTCACAAAAAACAAATATTGTGTGCTTCTGCTTCATATAGTCAGGGTTTTTCAGAGAAATAGAACCATATATTTTCACATGTATAAGAAGAGATTTATTTTAAGGAGTTGGCTCATGAGACTGGAGGTTTGGCAAATCCAAAATCTGATGGGGGAAGCTGACGACTCAGGAAAGAATTGCAGTTTGAATCCAAAGGCAGTCTGCTGGTAAACCAGCAACAGCCAGTGTTGCAGATGAAGTCTGAAGACAACGTGGAGTAAGACACAGTTCAGCCCTCTTGTGATTCTATTGAGTCTGTTAAGAGGACAAGAAAATATACAATTAGCCATGCGAGAACTATAGCAAGAATGGAGGTATGTGGGGATCACTGAGGAGGGATGGAATAAGCCATTCCATGTGGGTGGGGACTCAGAAAACATTCCACTGAAGCAGTGACTTTGAAGGGTTCAGAAAATATTCCATTGAAACAATGACTTTGAAGATGAATATGATTTTGTCACATGGAAAAAAGGGAAAATTCCACTCCAAAAGGATAAGACACAGGAGCCAAGATGCAGAGGGTGTTGCAGTTCAAGTGCTTTTCTGGACACCTTCTGAACTTTTACATAATCATAGCCTACAGGTTTATGAGCATATTTTATAGATTACAAATAAGGCTGCCATAGGTGATTGTGTTAATAATTGGCAAATTGGGAGTTGGCAGTCTTGCTGTGTTGTGGCGCATACCAAAGAACTGAGTTCTAGGGTTTGTGAATATTTCTAGTTGAGAACTTTCTAGAATAATACCTCTCTGAGGTGGGAAGAAGAGCTGGGGTGGAGCCAAGAAGTCTCCCTGCAGATGTGCTCCTGAGATCGTCTTTGAGAATTCTGAATAGTGAGGAAAAGAGTAAAAACATGATTAATTATTATTGATACATAATTAGAGTAAACTTTGTGAGCACCGTGTAGTGTTTCCTGATCTGCCTGATCCAGGGGCACCAGGCACTGAGTCTGAACACTGATCTTTGTAAAAATTCTTTGGGGGGACATACCTTCCATTTCATGAAGGCACGGGGAAATCAAAGTCACTGCAGAAACTTACTTACGCTTGTCTGAATCTCACACATGACTTTCCAATCTAAACTGTCAGTCCCGGAATGCAGCCTTCCGTCAGGTGCTGGAGAATCGTAGATTAAATATAATTCAGATGGAGGTGGAAAGAGCAGAGAAACCTGACTTGATAGGATATGCTTACGTTTTAGAAGTATCACAGAGGGATCTAAATGAGGCTTTCATCAGGAGAAATAATTTTATAGGGGGAGGGAATGCATTGAGAAAAAGTGATTCCTCCATTTCTCTGAACTGCAGAAAAATGAAGTGAGGGCGTTGGCACATTTCCCTAAAAGGTCCCACTATTGCTGGCCTTTCTCTGGCTTTGTATGGGAAAAGGAGAACAGAATTTCACAGAAGGCTATTTTTCTGGTCAAAAGGAAACCTCAAGTCTGGTCTTTTTGGATAAGCAGGGGACATTATAATATATGAAATAACAAGGAACCAGAGGGGATACCAATGGAGTGTCTCAGCTCCATCAAGGACAACATTTAAATTTGTCTTAAATTTGCTTGGTTTTCAATGTCAATGTCTGATAAATGAATGCACGCTGGAAGCCTTTTGCATATATCTGGAGAGGAGACTTAACAGGCAGGCCCGTGACTCTGTGGATTCAGCTGTGAGGCATCTGTAGTAAAAGGAATATAAAGCAACTTCTTTCTGGCGATTTATTCTGAAGCAGAATTTCAAATGAGCAGCAAGTAGTCCATTATATATTCCTGAATATATTTTGGGAGATGTTAAAATTTCTTGTATCTTCTTGGTGGCAGTAACCTGCATTTAGCATGCTCTGAAAGTTCTGGAGAAGACCCCTGGAAAAACTATTTGATTGTGTTGTTCTTGGATTGATCTTAGTTTGCATCATTCAAAGTCCCTTAAATTTCAAGATTGTTCCTCCCTCCACATTTATGTGTAGACTCTTGGGAATATCAGAAAGGAGATGCTTCCTTCCCATAGCGGGTGCACTGTGTGTGAGTTTTATAGAGTTGTCTGAATGGGGCATGCTGAAATGATGCATATGCAAAGAAAAGGTCCATCTAGGGAGGTAAAAGTAGACTAAAGAGAATCGAGTAGCAGTTCTTTTCCAACTTTCACGTTCTTACATGACTGCAAAACGACCTCCAGTCTTCTCTTCTTCTAAACTAGTCTCCACCCAGCTGCAGGAAAGATTTTTTCCAAAAAATGTCAATCTGATCAGACCACCCCATCCCCAGCTTAGAGAATTTTGATGACTTCCCCTGTCCCCCCTTCCTCAGCATGGCAGGTCCACAGGGCTGCAGGGCGCAGAGCACCTGCCTTGTCCCTAAACTGCACCTCTTCTCACTCCTCAGAAGCTATGCTTTGCAGGGGGAGGTGGGAGTAGGTCACTTGCAGGCTCCTTAATATCCCCATGTCTTTCACCCTGTGAACTGTGCGTCCTGTCCCATTTCCTCTGTACTGGGATGTCTTGGTTGCCCTTATTCTGATAGATAAATCTCTACCTTTTCTTTTGAGCTCTGATGTAAGCTTTTTCACTGCAAAGTACGGACCTTGTTTGGTTCACCCTGGACTGCAGAGGGTGGGCCTACTACCTGTTCTGGGGCAAATACTAGAGAAGTATGAATGGGATGGATGAAGTGTCACTTCTGATAGGTCCACCTGCAACCGTTGGTCCTCTTTGCTTCCATTGCACTTTGTACAAACTGCATTAGCCCTTACCATCCACTGCAGATCTGCTCCCCATGAACTCTGAGCTCCTAAAAGGAAGGGACACATGGAAGTATCTCTTTTTGGCGCCCAGGTAGAGCTTGCCTCAAGGTTGGCCTGGGGTAATGATGAATGAATAAATTAACACTATTTACCCAAAATGAGTAGTAGGTAAAAGAGTAAAGCCAGTCACAGTTGATATTTTCCTACTTCCTGTGAGTAATCAGCTCCTTTGCCAACCATTTTTCAAAAACCCCATACTTCTCCCAATAGGGTTTCTCTCTGATCTGCACTTTTCCTGATCCCTCCATGTTACCATCAATACAACTTAAAAGATCTCTAATCTAACCCTACCTCCTTATTTTATGGGTGGGAAAACCAGTGCCCAGCAAAGGAGAGTGATGTACTCATGTACACACTGGGAAATAATAAGACCCAGATCAGACCCTCCTTCTCCCACCCATAGCCTGGCTCCTCTTTCTACACCTTGCCCAGAGCCACTGCTGTCTGGCCAATCAAATCCTGCAAAGGGGCCAAGCTTCCCAAATTGGTAAAACACCAAAAGATTCCTTTAGTTCAATATGCTTCATATCCAAGGTAGAATTTCCATTTTAATGGGGACCTTCCATTCCCTAATACAGAGGTGCCTACTTGGGTTTCTGGCATATAGCAGATAGTCGATAAATGTTCTTCAAATATGAGTAATGGCAGACTAGAAGGTTTGAGTTTGAAGAAGGGTATAGGTGGGGGTAGGTTTTGGTAGGGAAGATAGGAAAGCTTTTAGCAACCATATTTGTCATTATAGCAAAGATAAGTTGTAAAAAATGTATAATAGAAATTGTATTTTGCAAATCTCTGTTTTATCCTTCCCTGGATTCAAGTCAAGCATAGTGCTTGGGAGGGATGATTTCTGAGGCTTATAAATCACACGCACACACACACACACACACACACACACACACACACACACACTCACACGCTTACTCACTCACTCACAGCACAGAACACAAAGTTGGTTCCTTAAGTCCAGGTCATTTCTTACTCTGGGTTTGAACTTGACAGGCATCTCATGCACCAGGAGCAACCTCATCCTCCTAGTGACTTGGAAATGACATCATACCTTCTGGACTCATAGGTCAATGAGAGAAACCTCACTTACTTTTTCTGCAACAGTAAAAAGCTAAAATTCATTCTTTCTTCTTCAGACATTCATTCCTAAGTTAATTTACTAAGATTCTATAGATTTTTAGATGAACATGACTGAAACCATCCTTTCTAGGAGAAGAGGTTATGATTTTAGGAAAGTTGCAAAAACCTCCACCCTGAGCTCCAGACCTGTGCATACTGTTCCTGTTTGCTGTGCATCTCCACTGGAATAAGCCACAGGAACACTATGGTCTGTGTGCCTAAAAGCAGCCTTAGCATCTTTCTGTTCAAAGCTGTTCCATGTCCATAGAATGCTCATTATTCTGGAAATTGGTGCTCCCATCTACCAAGTTGCTCCCTTTACTCTCCTTCCTCCTTCTAAACGGTTCTGAGATTTTGGCAGTAACTCCTTTTCCTGCTGCCTGTGTGCCGCCCTTACTCCTCCTGTCCCAGCGCAGACCAACTTCCCACCGGTCATCCTTCTCCTTGACGTCTCCCCATCCATACTGCACCCCTCTCCCCACTGGGTCCTGAGGAAGCGTCACACCTGGCCTAGAGCTTTAAGCTTGACCCTCTCTAATCTTGCCCCAATGAGGCCATTGTCCTCCTAGAAGGAAGGGGCTGAATCTTGGAGCAGCAAGCTGTAACCGCGGGTCCTATTTGGAGGTCTCCTCTGTGTTTAGCCCACAAATGTGATTTGTTTGGGAGAGACTATACCCAAGGGGATGTGGCAGGAAGGAGTAGGAAGGAAGAATTTGAATTCCTCTGGGCTGGAGCTTTACCCTTCCAGTTTATCACAGACCCCACCTCTTCCTACTTATGGTGTTGTCTGTCTCCCCAGGAATGTGCATTTTTGACTGGAAGCTACTTTTAGTACATATAGTACTTTTGTGTCAAATGTCAGATAAATTACAAAATGGGTATTTCTTACCCAAGGTGGCCACAGTCTGCTTCGGGGCAGGTGGCTGTGGGAGCAGAGCAATGTCCAGTCCCCATTGTCCCCAACACCTACTCCTGCAAGGAAGCCTAGTTTTGACTTCCACTGTGACAGACAGACTCTAAGATGTCCTTCAGTGATCTCTACCTCCTGGTATTGACACTTGGTGTAATTCCCTCCTCTCATTTTGTTTCTAACCATAGAGTATGACAAAGGTAATGGGATGGCACATCAGTGATTAGGTTATAGAAGATGGAAACTTCCATCTTCCTGTGGACTCTCCCCTGTCTGGCTTGGATGAAGCAAGCTGCCATGTTGGTGAGGCCCATCTGGCAAAGGAAAGGAAGGTAACATCTGGCCAGCAGCCAGCAAGAAAGAAGGCCCTCGGGAACTGAATCCTATCAACAACCTTGTGAGTGAACTTGGCAGTAGATTCTTCCCCAGTCAAGCCTTCAGATAAAACTCCACTCATGGCCGAACATTGTGACTGTAATCTCATGAGAGATTGTACAGCAGAGGTACCAGCTAAGTTATGCCCAATTTTGACCCCAGCAACTGTGAGATAATGTGCATTGTTCCAAGCTGCTAAGTTTAAGGTAATTTGTTATGTTCCAATAGATAACTAATACATTCATTTTAAACTTTCTGACTCTTACTATGTATCGCAGATCCTTGGGTCTTCTTGCACTTGGTCTAGCCAGCACATGCCTTGTTTCCAGCAGGAACATGAAAAAGCACATGTATTGTTTCTGTTTTCCAATATTATTCATGGGTGACAAAGAAGGAAGATGTTACAATCTGGCCCACCTTATGGACAGGGAGTTGAGAATAGGCTTGGGAACAGAACCATAAACATTTTCCATGTGATGCACTGTCTGCTTTGTTGGGATGAACAGAAACAAAACAACCTCAAACTCTGAGACTGCGGACTTAGCCATATCTGAATACACAAGGCATCTGCTGAGACCAGGAAGAGCCAATAAATGATCAAGCAGGGCTTAGCAGCTAACCATCACACAGTGGTCCATCTGCTAGGCAAGACTTCTGTGGCATGTTACAGTAATTACAGTGAGAAAAATCGACTCTTTGGACTTGATGTATGCTATCTTCCATATACATATGTATGTGTATACACACACACACAGACAGACACACACATAGACACACACACACACACACACACACACACACACACACACACACACATATATATATTTTACTGAAAGCAATCCAGGCATGATATTTAGCAATGCTACAAAACAGACTGTCAGCAGAATATAACTTAGATGGGATACACTTTATCTTAGTACTGACAAGTAGCTCTCTGATATTTTTTTGAGGAAAAAAATTCAAGAAAACAATGAAGATTTCCTGTACAGCTGCAGTATACTTATTTAAATGCCTTTAAAAGATTCACAGATTGTTTTTGCCTTGTAAGTATTGAATCCTAAATAGTATTTGTCCTATACTTTGCTTTCATACAATGTTAGTGTTGTAAACGGACTTTGAGATTTTCTAATGGAAACTTTTCATTTTATAGTTGGGGAACCAAGGTCAGAGAGAGGGGATCTGTCTTTTCTTTGTATCATAAAGCAGGTCAATGCAGAGAGGGGACAAGTAACAACTGAAGCATGTCAAGCATCTTGATTTAATCCTTATGACAACTTAATAGGTATTATCATTATCCCCATTTTTCAGATAAAAAAACAAGTCTCAGAGAGGTTAAGTAACTTGTGCTATGCCACACAGCTCAGAAGGGAGAAGCAGAGCTTACATCAAATGCAACTCTTCCTGACCCCAGAGCCTCAGCCTTTAACCACAAAACCATACTACCTGCTGCCACAGAGCTCCCAACTTTTGTTAAATACCCTTCTCCAAAGACCCAGCTGATATATAGATAATAATTTTTTTTCATCAGAAAACTTTGATAATAAGCTGGTTGTACAGAAAAATAGGAAGGGAATTAAATGCATCACTTGCAGTTACTTTCTTACTTTCATTGTTACTTTCCGATTTGCATGTATCAATTAGCTTTTTGCTTCATAGAAAATATTCCAAAACTTGCCAGCTTAACCCAAAAACCATGAATAAAGAGTGTATAAAGGGAATCCCAGAAAGTGGAGAGTGAAGCTTCCCTGACCTTCCAAATGTCTACCTGCAGTTACTTATTAGGCCTCTCCAACTTGACCCACAGACTTCCTACTCTGTCTCTTCAACTCTTTTTTTTTTAAAGGTTTTATTTATTTATTTGACAGAGAGAGATCACAAGTAGGCAGAGAAGCAGGCAGAGAGAGAGAGAGAGGAGGAAGCAGACTCTCTGCTGAGCAGGGAGCCCGATGTGGGCCTCGATCCCAGGACCCTGAGATCATGACCTGAGCCGAAGGCAGAGGCTTTAACCCACTGAGCCACCCAGGCGCCCTGTCTCTTCAACTCTTCAGTGTGCTCAAAGTGAACACATGATGATCTCTCCAAAATATGCACCTTCTGAATCCTTTATCTCAGAGAAGTGTGTCATCATCCATCCATTCCCTAAAGTCAGGAACCTTGGAGAATCTGGACTCTTCTCTCACATTCATCTCTGTGTCCTTTATGTAACAAGAGGGAGTGAAGGACCTAAAATTCAGACTCATTATCATGTGCTGCCTTGACATCTGGTAGAATCAGGAGAGCCTCAGATGGCTTAGCCATTTGTTCTACTCCCGGTTCTGTTCTCACAGATAAGGTCCCCTCACTAAACAATGCTCTTTATCATGGGACCAGACTCAGTTCCTGCTTGTCCCTCAATGACAGGTTTCGTCTCTCTGCCAGCCCAAGGAATTATTCAAACAAGCCCATTGCATCCTCCTGTGGGACCTCGGGGGGCACCTCACCCTACTGATACGAGGAAATCTGCCTCCCACACCCTCTGCTGGGGCAGTCTGCTCTCCAGGGCCACCTCCATGGGCTCTGTATGGCGTGTGGTGGCCTCCTCCCGCATTGTAAACCTATGTGACTAATAGACTGCTGTCTGTCACATCTGTGGTCCAGGGTCAGCCATTGTATGTTTGGTTATTCCTACAACTAGGGCAGAAATCCTTCTGTCGGTGATGGGTGTGAGTGAATGCGAGAAGGTAAAACACAGGTCTTTGGACTCTTTCCTCCAATGACCCCTCATGTCTGTGCCTTTTTCTCCATTCACACAGTCACTGCCTTTTTTCTGGCCCTCATCGCTTTTCACTGGATCATTACAGAAGCTTATTAACTGGTCCTCTTTCCTGAATGTCTTTCACTCCACTCTCTGCAACCAGGTTGCCCTTCCAAAATCCAAACTTGAAGACGTTATTTCTTTGTTTAAAGTCCATTAATGGCTTTCTCTAGCTGTCAGGGTAGAAATGAAATTTCTTAGTTGACCATGGCTTTCCCTGGTTTGGCCTCAGCTTTGGTCTCTATCCTCACATTCTAGAGCTCCACTACCTACCTACATGCTTCACTCCCGCACTTTCTCTCCTGACCTTCTCTCCTGGCTTCTTTGGTTTCAGACATGAGCTCCTCCTTGTGGTCAAGGCTCTTTCCTTCTCTACTGAACTCTCACAGGTCTTGGGGTACTCCTCCAGGAAGCCTTCCCTGATCACCTTTCAGCAACTGGGGTGTTGAGTTCTGAACTTTAACTCACACCTGTGCTTACTTCTTTTACAGTACATGCTTATATTCTACTTATCTCTTTACCTGCCCTTCTTTCCTGACAGACTATAACCTCCATTGCTGATGGTAGCCTCTGGAATGTAGAAGGCATTCAATACATAATGGTGAATTAATGAGCGAATGGAAGTTAAATAAATTCCAGTGCCAATGAGTAGCTTGTTTTCATTCTCATGTGTGAGATGCAGCTTCTTATAAATGGGTTTTGTAAGAGGTTTAATGTTCTTTCTTTGCAAGTTTTTTTCTTTATCATTTCATGTTCCTATTAACCTGATTTCAGAAGGAACTGTTTAGCACAATTCTATTTTAAGAACACAAATTCATAGGGGCAGGAAATGAGAAATTGCTCTTTGAAATGCTCTTGGGAAATTTCGGTCTATGCCTTGTGTTGTTTAAAATAAAATAGCTCCAGACCAGGATATAGAATAGGAGGCAAAATGAAATCTTGCCCTATAACATTATTTCAGATAAAAAAAATCCCCTTGTAGCAAATGAACACCATAGGACCTCTAAATTGACTTGTTAAAGGGATTTCTTTTTTTAAATAAATACCTGGTGAGAAATGTTGTAAGTTACCTAGAGAAACTTGGACTGGTGGAAGATGGATTCCCAGTTTCTGCAGTGAGGAAGGCCCTGAAAGGAGAGATCTAAACCAGAGAGGCAAGAAGAGGGCTGTCATGCTTATCAGTGTCTCACCTTTCTCTTCTTTTCTGAGCCACCAGGTCATTTGGTATGGTGGTGACTTGATGGGATTCTTCTTTCTGTGTTTCTGTGTATGTGTCTGTGGGAGGCAGATTTTCCTGATTGGAAGAGTTAGTCTTTTTGAGGTAAGGTGACAAAGGTCAGGGGTAGGGCTGGCCTTTTTTATGATTAGTTCTATCTTCTCATGCAGCTTGGATAAAGAAGAGATGTGAGTTCATTCTTATAAAAATGATTTCATAAGTAGCAATTACGGTGGGCAGGACTCTTCTCAGCACTTTTTAAATAATTTAGTCATCGCATCTTCATGACTATGATTCTCCCTATTCTACAGATGGGGAAGTTGAGACACAGAGAGATTGAGTCATTTGTCCAAGGCCGCACAGCTAAGAAAATACAGATGATGTTTGACAGATAGTCTGCAGAATCTAGGTGCTCCACCACTACAGCAGGGAAGGAAACTTTGTTATCTACTGGGGTTTAATAACTGTCTTCAATCTTGAGAACACACGAGGGACATCTTACTCTTGTTTCATAGAAGAAAATAAGGCTCAGAGGTCCTAGGGGAGGGCCTTCAGTGGTAGAGCTGGGCTGTGACCTCAGGTGTGTCTCGTTCTCAGACCCGTGTGCCATCCTGTGCTGCCACCATGCAGCTGTCCCGTGCCCCCTGGCCCCAAGGAAGAGCCCTTCCTTTCTTTCATCACGACTGTGTGAGCAATGATAGTGTTTCAGATTTGCCTGGCACCTGTCCATCCCATCCTGGCTGATCCTCATGGATTCCTGAGGCAGAAAGGGGAGGTCTTGCTCTCCTATCTTATAGGTGAGGAGATCCTTGAATTAAAAAGGGAAGTGACTTGTTCAAGGTCAAACAAGGTGGAGACAAAAACAAATGCACATTTTCTGACTTCAAGCCCAGTGCAATTTCTGCTTTTTCACAGCTCCTTCAGAACTGTTGAGTGACAGCTGAGTTGAGTGATCTTGAAAAGCCAGAAGATTGTTCGAAAATTTGCTTTCGACAACATCTTGAGAGCTAAATTTGAGGGGAAGTTTCAGAAAGGTAACTTTGAGCTTCTTTGTTCAAAGGAAGGAACAGAGAGACAAGTTTTCAGATCCTCAAGTGATTGACTTGCGGAAAAGGAGTTGATTTTGCTAAACTTTTCCGAAGTTGTAATCCAGCCAAGTCATTCTCAGTAATACACTAACTTAGACTCCTCTCACCCTGCTCCACGCTGTGCGGGGAAATGAGGAAGGAGTATTGGAATTCTTATCTTCGGGTTCTTCACTATCCCCAACACAATTTTGAAGGCTCTTATAATTTTGAAAGGCTGCCTTCTCAAACGGCAATAAACAGCCCCACTGAAGACGAATCCAATTAAATTGACTCAAGAGCCATAAATTAAACAGTATGTGTGGGGGGGTACAATCCGATGGTAAATCCTTGGGTGCAGATCCTAGCCACTATAAATTGGGCCTTGGATTCATTTTGACATCCAGACATCCACTCTGAGCGTCAGCTCCAAATCTGCCCGACCCCCAAGCTCAAAATCAAATGAAAGCTTCGGAGCCGTTGTTCCTTTGCATGGGCCAATCTTTCCCTCAATATTGTTTGTCTCTCAAGGACCCTTTCACTCTTTAGCCTGGTCAGAAAACCCAGGCTTGGACCTGCTGAGGGGTCTTGGTTCCAGGATGGCACAAAGGATTAGACTGAAAGAAAGATAGTCTGGTTCTTCCACAGTGGGATGGACGCAGACTCTGGGTTGGGAAGCAAGAAGGAAGCTGAGGAGAGCACCAAGTCTTCACTTTATGAAGGAGTTTGGGGCTCAGAGCAGAAAAAGGCAGCATGGTGATGGAACAAAAGCATAGGAAAGCTGGGTTTGAATTATGATGCGTGCTTACTTTGAGCATCGGGTCCCCTTGGTACCGCACTGTCACGTCTTTAAGATGGAAATAAACACGGATTTAAAGGAGATAGTGTACGGTGTTATATATGTTTGTGTAGCTGTATAAGGTCAGAGAGAGGCTCTGTGGCAGCTCTGGACCCTGAGATCTGGCTGCTGGCTTTCCAGCCCCAGCTTGCGGTACCCCGTGACCCATCGGGAAAGCAGCCTTGTTCGTCCTTTGCTACTTCTTGCCTTTGCTGCCATAATCAAGCCATTTTCTCTCTTGGAGAACAGCTAAGCAAATATCATTTTTCTGTTCTTTTTACACACTTCAGGTGAAGCCCAAGTTCTCACATGCAAACGAAGCCCGAATTCTTCCCCCTAAACGTTTGGTCCGTGGAGATGCTAGTCTCCAGGACGACCAGACCCGAGAAAGCCTCCCAGCGCGCATCTCAGGCAAATGCACCTGTTTTCAATTAGCATGAACAAAAACAATCCTGCCAGCAACAGGCAGAGCCCGATAGCATCAATTTTGGACTAGGTTAACCCTTCCGAGCTCCTTACTCCAAAATGTCGGGGAAGAAGCAAGCTCAGACAGGCTGTCTCCACGGCCACTGCTGGGCACGTGGGTTCTGCCACCACCTTCCTCCCAGCGCCTCTGCCCTACCCTTAGTGGGCAAGCTTGTCACCGGCCTCCCGCTGAGAAAGTCCAAGGCCCTCCACCCCCCCTACACAATGCCCTCCCTGGAGCATCCTGTGATCGCCACACCTGGCCCCATGCCTCATCATTTACAAAGCACCTTTGGCTTCATCTCCTTTCTTCTCAGCATGTGAACTATTCTGGTTTTGTTTTTGTTTTTGTTGTCGTTTTTTTCATAGTCACGGAAACCCAGTTGACAAAGATCATGGGATTCCGGTGGTTCTGAGAGCAGGAACCAGCAGAGCTGGGATGTAGGCTCAACGAATGAATTCTAATTCCAAGTTCTCATTTATAGCCCTGCTCTCGGAGCCTCAAATGCTCCCTTCTACCATTTGATACCGGGGGTGGTGGATATCCATGACACTGACCTGGTTTTGTTCCAGTGTCAGTGGACAGACACAATAATTTTTTTGAGAAACACTCCCCCAGAATCATTTGGAGAACTTATAAAAATAGATGGGTCAGACCCCATCAGAGACCAATTATATAGGAGTCTCGGAGTAGGCTCTGCCTCTGGTACTTTCCAAAATGCCCTGGAGGGTCTTCATCCATCGCGGGGGCTCAGATGCACTCTGATGACCCTTCTAACTCTGAGAAGCTGTGATTTTTGAGGTAGGGGAGGGGCACTAGCCCCAGGATGTTGGGAGGGACAGAGGTCTGGGACTCATTTCATCTTCAGAGCAGTAAATACTATTCCATTTTGAACTGCATGTTGGCACATTTCCTCGGTCCCTTACCTTGTGTTCAGCTAATCCATCAGCATGGATGTTAGGCAGGGTTTACGTTTGTTGTCACATGTTCTTTTTCTCTCTAGTAAGATTTGAGCCATTTTTTTATTGGGCAGGAACTGCAGGGCAAGGTTTATGCAAGGATGTTCACCTCCTTTCATGGTCATGCAAGCTTGGAGAATACAAGGAAAGTTTTGCAGTCTCTTGAGGGAAAGAACGTGCAAGTATGGATACATACTTTTGTAATTATTCTGTAATATACAATACACAGTGCATGCGATACAATATATAATCATAGTGTAAGTATACAAGCATATTTCATTGCACTTCGCTTTCGTGCACTTTGCAGATACTGTGTTTTTTTACAAGTTGGTTTGTGGCAACGCTGCTTTAAGCCAATCTACGGGCACCATTTTTCCAACAGCATTTGCTCGTGTAATGTCTCTGTGTCATACTTTAGTAATTCTTGCAATATTTCCAACTTCTCCATAATTATTATAGTTGTTACGGTGATCTGTGATCAGTAATGATGAGTCGCTCAAAACTCCAAGGATGATTAGAATTTTTTAGCAATAAAGCTTTTTTAAAATTAAGGTAAATACATTGTTTTTTTTTTAGACACAATGCTATTGGATACTTAAGAAACTGTAGTATAGTGTAAACATAATTTTTATATGCACTGGGAAACCAAAAAATATATTTGACTTTCTTTATTGTGATATTTGATGTATTGTGGTGGTCTGGAACTGAAGCTCCATGTGTACACACACACACACACACACACACACACACACACACACACACATTGTTTGCATATAGCTCTGGGTGTCCTCAGAAGCTCCAAGGTCATTGGTTCTCAAACTTCGAAAAGCAGGCATCAGAATCACTTGGATGGCTCAGTCACACATAGATTTTTTGGATCCACCGCTAGGATTTCTGCTTCAGAAGGTCTAGGGTTGGGCCTGAAGTTTTGCATTTCTAACAAGTTCCCAGGTGATGCGGTGTTGCAGATTGGTGGAAGACACTTTGAGAACTGATGCCCTCAGACAGCAGCCCCTTTTCTAGTCTGAGCCCCTCTATTGCAGGTATGTGAGTTTAGGTGCAAAGAGAGGTCACCCAGCAAGCTCAAGGCAGAGCTGGCAATGTCAAATCCTCTCCATTTCAATCCAGTGCAACTCCATTCAACTGCCACAAAACCGGGGAATAAGACAAGATCACTGCCACTGACTTAAAGATCCGTGAATAGTAATAATGACACTCAGAATGTGACCAATGTCAAAGGCAATTATGAGTGTCATTGAAACATCTTTATAATTTGGGCTGGGGTGGAGAAAGGCACTCTGTGAGGGCTTGGGGGAAGCGACTGCGTTGAGCTTCCTTTCCTCTGGAAGGAAGTTTGGAGGGGAGGGAAAGAATGTCAGATAGTGTCCATGCACTGCTCACTGCTTCGTGTGTATTTTGCTGTTTAGCCTTACGGACTTCTCACAACAATGGGTGATACGATACCAAATTTACACAAGAGGAAATCACATACTGTGTTCTTTCTAGGATTGCACTGTGGATAGAAAAAAAAACACTTTGTAATCTTGTTCTAGCTTCATGTTTATATGCAAATGTGTCTCATTCGCAGGGACAGCTGAGTACTTTAGTAAGTCATTACTGGATTTCTGATATTCCAAACAGAAGATGCCATCCTGTGAGGCTTGCCTCTGTGGGGGTGAGATGAAGTGATCACGAGGGGGACGTGACAGGTGGGGACTGCAGGCCCACCGGGACACCCACCTCCTCACCGGATCCTCTGTACCCCGGGCAGCCAGGGCACGGGTGGGCCAGAGATAGTAGTGAAAAGGCACAGGAAGCAAATATATTTGGTACAGTCTCCACATGTTTGTTTCATGGGCCAAGAGGTTGGGGACAGCCATGGAGAGCCAGCTCTCTGGAGGAGAAGTAAACAGAGCTTCTGTTTGAGAGATTGCAGTCGAAATCAGATAGTAGGTTTGGGGGAGAGAGGACAGGAGGCAGATCAGAGCAGGGGAATTCGGCCATGCTGAAGGTGTTTTCCATTGTCTTCCATGATAAGTAAGGGCAGCCCAGGGCTCTGTCACCCTGGATTTGGCAGAAGGAAATTATTCTGTGCTTTGGTTTGGGGTTTTCTCTAGGTATTGAGGACTGAGCCTAGCCTCTCAGAAAAACTGAGGAACAACAAAGAGAGCTCCTGACCCCTGAGAGCCAGGACACCAGGCTGCTTGTTCTGTTCTGCTGCAGATTCTCGGAGTGACTCAGGGTGGACCGCCACCTCCAGAGCTTCAGTCCCAGTTAGGGTTATCTCCGAAGATCTGGAACTCTGGACTTCCACGGTGCTCTAAGGTCGAGCAGGGTGGCCCGGGGAGGAGCAATGGAGAGTGAAGGGGCTCCCCAGGAACAGAGGGTGCCTCTGAATTCAGCTGACATCACAGGCAACGGCAGCCTCTCTGCACCTTCACCATCCAGGCCAGTGAAAGGGAGCAGATGCCAGCGTCAGCGAGGTGAGTGTGAAAATCCTCTGCCACCTGTAAGCAGCCTATGTGACCTTGCTTATCTTCCTTTTTTTTTTCTCCCTTGTGAGAGGAGAAGTCTGCAAAATTGAGATAGTAAGCACCGACTGTTTAGAGCTCCTTCTAGGATTCCGTGGAATAGGTAGACACATCATGCACGGTGCCCGACAGTAGACCGGGTGTTCAGAAAGGCCCTGCTTGGGATGTTCTGCTGCTGATGCTCCACGAACCTTCCTGTGCCTGCTCCAGCTCTTCCTCTTCCTGCACCTGCTGCTACTCTTCCTCTTACAATTCCAAGACATCAGATTAGGGGACACGAATAAAACGATGAGTTCGAAATATTTCCTGCCCTCTGGAAGCCCACAGTCTGACAGCGTTGCTCCATCAGTGTCTAGAGCCAACTGTGTCAAAGCCTAAGAAAACACCAAGAAAATGCCTTGGGGGTTTGGAGCTAAACTCTGCCTGGGGTGTCAGATAAGCCTCCTTGGGGAAACTGCCTTCATGCCCAGGGGATTTGGATTTGCCTGGACTTGGACTTGAGTGATGAAGACATTCCAGGGGGGAGAATGAACATCTGCTCAGAAATCACCTCTACTCACAGCCTCCTGAGCACACCCCTGAGTTATGTGTAGTCCACGCTGCCTTCATTGTGAGGATCCCATTCTAATCTTCCGGATTGCAAATGCCTCAGCTGGGCCCCTTTTCGCACATGGCATTCAGTTCAAGTCACTTAGAGGAAGCCCATAAAGAGGTCAGTGGAATTACACAGATCTTGTTTATTTCTTTGCTGCCTGGGCTCTTTGGTTAGTTGTGGACTCCCCGTGGAGGAGCCCGCGGAAAGAAGTCAGGGTCACCAAAGAGGGTTGGGTTTGGGGCCAGCTCTCCAGCTGCCGCTCCATGCGGCAAGTGGATGCTGGGTGGGATGGAGACGACACATGTGTTTCTGGTTGGAGAGTCTCCGCTCTGGTTTCATCGTTACATCTCTGGGGTCTTCAACAATCTACTTCGGGAGTCTTCACTTAGTTTGTGTATCCACGTGTTCACTCAACAGGCATTTACCGACTACCTGCCAGCATAACACCATTTATTTAATAGGATGTAGTCCCTTCCTCCATAGAACTCACAGTCTGGAGGAAAAAGAGAAAAAGAAATAATCATACAACAGTGTGAACGTAGACTGAGAAATGCCCGTGTTGCTCTGAGTGTCCAGAAGGGGGCGCCTAACCCAGCCTAAAAGGGCCGTGGATGAGCGGAAGCTCAGAGGCGCCTTCTGGCCCTTGATCAGTTCACCCGGGTCTCCTCTCCCATCCCAGCTCCAGGCTTCTGGGTTAGACTTTGTTAGGTCTGACAGCCCACCAGATGGGACTGCCTCCTCCTGCCTCCTCATGGGACTGCCTCCTCATTGCTCTGCCCTGAGCCTTGATTTACTCAGCTGTTAAAAGTCCACGTTGAACACCATTGTTGACCCCTCTGACCCTGGTTTCTTTCAAACCATGGTTTTGATCATTATTTTGCTCTAAGGAAAAACAGCTGCGTGATTTCTGTAGGACTGAATTTTTTCCTCAAAATCCTGACCGTGCACTTAGCCCTCTGTCACTTCGTCTTTGCTAAGGGGCAGACTGGTCTTCGGAAGCCAAATTAGGGGGAGAACGAAAGGATCTGATTCCAGTGGAATCACACCTTGTAAAGGCTGTGGGCTGTCTATTTAAAAATGATGAATTAAATTTAATGAATATTCCCCCACTAGATTTCTATCCCTATTAAGTATTTTGCAAGATTTTTATTACTTGCTAAGAATCTAAGTTATGTCCTCATTTTTCTTGCAAAGGATGAGTTCAATATTTCAGCTGCTCTCATTTATTGTTAATTCTCTTTTCCCACTCATTTATTAGAAGACCCATTTTTCTCTGTGGTTTATCTTTTTCTCCCCTAAAGTGTTTATAAAATCCTTTCTAGCTCTTTTACCACTTAAAAAAATTACCCATCCTTTTTTATTACCTGAATCTTTCTGGTCTGGCCTTTAGCTGAGCAATAAGCAAATTCTCTCCTTTATTCTTCTCCTTTTTCATGACTAAACTTCTTTAAACTTATAATTTCCTAACTCTCTCTTCTAAAGCTGTAATGACAGTTTCTATTTTTACTCCAGATGGGATGGGGCCTAGATCCCATTCAATTTAATGGAAACTTTCATTGAGCGCCTATTAACCAATGTATGTGAAGTGACTGGCACAGTGCCAGGCACACAGTAGGCACTCAAGTTTTGCCCGTGTGGTTATTGTTATTTCCAGGCACTGTGCTTGTCGACCCTAGGTTATAAAGATAGATGAGAAATGGTCCATGTCTCTGCTTAAATCCCAGCAGTGACTCTCCATCATCTCCCGGGGAAGTTCAAGTCCTTGAGGTGGAACCCAAGGCTGTAAGTGATCTGATCTTTGCCTTCCTCTTGACCGCTAGCATAACTTATCATCTCCAGAGCCACATGTAAGTGCAGACGTGACATGGAGATTCAGCTTTTCAAGACTCTGCATGCAGTTAGGACTTAAGCACGGAATGGCTTCTTTCCATCCCTTTCACCCAGCACTACTTCCTCTCAGAGTCCTCTCTTGATGCTTGTGTTCCTGCCAGAGTTCTTTCTTTGTTCTTCTGTGCTATTTTCTTTTTCTGTGCTATTTTCTGTAACATCTGTACTTCTGTTCTTGTACCATATGATGACCGTTTCAAAGTTTCTTTTTCTCTCTGCTAGATTTTGTGCTCCTCGAGAACACGGCTTCACCTTATTCAGATTTGTATCCCTAGTTCCCAATTTTCCACTCAGAAAATTTTGTCAAATAGATGACAATACTGGGCACACTTAAAGTTTTTGTAATGATGAGGGTGCCTGGGTGGCTCAGTGGGTTAAAGCCTCTGCCCTCAGCTCAGGTCATGATCTCAGGGTCCACATTGGGAATCTCTGTTCAGCAGGGAGCCTGCTTCCTCCTCTCTCTCTGCCTGCCTGTCTGCCTACTTGTAGTCTCTCTCTCTCTGTCAAAATAAATAAATAAAATCTTTAAAAAAAAAGAAGTAATGATGAAGTGATTGAATGACCTAGAAGAGAAGGAATTCTTTATCACTGCAGAGATTTGGAAAGATTTCCTGAAAAGACATGGTGTTTATTACCAAATCATGCAAGAAGAGTAGGATTTCAGTGGTGCAACTTCACGGGGTAGGACATGCCAGGTGGAGGGACTCCCTGTGTAAAAAAAGAAGGCAAAAGTG
This sequence comes from Ailurus styani, assembly GCA_002007465.1. Classification (NCBI taxonomy): domain Eukaryota; kingdom Metazoa; phylum Chordata; class Mammalia; order Carnivora; family Ailuridae; genus Ailurus; species Ailurus styani. Next base: position 170,238 of record LNAC01000963.1, read on the forward strand.
GCAAAGTTCTGTGTTTGTTTTTTGGATCATAGTAAGGCTTTTTGTGTGGCTGGAGCAGGAATGTTTAGTGAGACAGGGATCATGTCATTCATGTCTTTATTCCTTCCACAAGTATTTGTTGCAAATTCTCTATGTTTCTTAGAAGGCTGGAAAGATAGGCTGGCTCACAGAGGGCCTCTTTTTTATTTTTTAAGATTTTATTTATTTATTTATTTGACACAGAGAGAGAGATCACAAGTAGGCAGAGAGACAGGGAGAGGAGGAAGCAGGCTCCCTGCTGAGCAGAGAGCCTGATGCGGGCCTCAATCCCAGGGCGCTGAGATCATGACCTGAGATGAAAGCAGAGGCTTTAACCCACTGAGCCACCCAGGCGCCCCACAGAGGGCCTCTTGAATATTAGGCTGAAAAGTCCCAAGGACCTGGGAGAGAAGAAACTGAGCAAATGGGTGGGAGGCTGTGTTTTCTGAAGAGTTGACTGACTTAGTCAACATTCCTTGTTAACTTGAGCTTGGAGCAGGCTCAGCTTTTGGCAGTGGTGTGTTAGGGAGAAGAAGGTAACTGGAACTTTGTCTCAAAAAACTCTCATTTCCATGCTCTCTCTCTACATTTTAGGCAGCCCCTCTGTTGTAGTATTACCCTCCTCTCCCTCATAACCTGCTCTTCTGGAGCATTCATCAGCCATCAGGGATAAGGTTGGTGAGGATTCTAGCCACTCTGTCCTCCTTCTAAACCAGATCTGGCTTTATGGAATGAAATACATACTTTGTTCCCTGAAAACAATCAGCAGATTAGAAAGCCACAGATTTGTAGGTGTGTCTCTTTTCCAGGCCCCCTGAAATCCCAGGCTGTAGGTGGCTTCTTTTCTAGGGTAGACCTTGGCCTGATACATGGGCTGGAAGAAGAGTGTGATCTTGCTTTGGAAAGGACTCTGAAGTAATGGGCAGAAGTATTTTGAAGATATGAACCACACACATCCAATTCCAGTTAAACTGGTTATGATCACGTCAAGGCATGTTCTTTTTAAAAATATCGGGTGGCAAAACCAGCAACGTTTCTCCTGAAAGCTCCTGAATGGCTATCAACACAACTGCTAGTTAAACAGGCGTGGAAAATCATCTCCCTGAAGAGCCCAAGGGGCGCTGAGCCTGACAGCGTTCTAAATGGCAGCTGCTACAGGTGAGCCGGCCACAAATTTAACCCTTCTTGATGTTCTGTAACCAAAAGCTAAAACATTAACCTAGACTAAGGAGAATTAATGTCCATTCAGTGATTGACATTATTTGGTGAATACGTTCTGTGCACATGGCACACAGCTCATGTGACCCAGGCACACCAGCCGTCTGGACTGCACAGCGGCCTCCCAGGCCTGTCTGGCTAGCTCTTTTGACCCCACCCTTTGAATCTAGGCTGGGCTGGGACCGCTTTCCCATGGGATCTGCAGGAAGTAATATTCTTGGGCTTGGAGTCCAGGCATTAAGAAGACTTGATAGCTTCTATTTCCTTCCTCTTGGAGCACATGCTTTTGGAAGGACGGGGCTGCTGTGCTGGGGAAAGCAGGTGGGGAAGAGAGGCCCTGAAACTGTGTGAAGAGGAAGAGGGGGCCCTTTGTCCCAGTTTCCCAGAGGACTTCCGATTAGCTACCATGGGACTGAAATAACATAAGACCCTAAGCAAGAGCCATGGAACTTCCCATTGAGCTCAAGCTACAGAACCATGAGCTTTAACGATAAGGTTGATGTTTTGAACTGCAGAGTTTTAGAGCGGTTTATGATGCAGCCATAGAAGAAGAGGACAGGTCCCCCTGTCTAGATCACGTTCTCCTCTGCTTTCAGCTCCTTGATGGCTTTTGTGGCATATTTTCATAGATGGATCTATTTCATAATGACTTCCCATGGGAGATGCATTTCTCTAGCACCTCCTGAGTCTTACTGGGAAAAACGACTCCATATCTTTTTAGAAACACTCATATTTGTTTCTTTTTATTAAGATTTTATTTATTTATTTGACAGAGAGAGAGGGATCACAGGTAAGGAGAGAGGCAGACAGAGGGAGAGGGGGAAGCAGGCTCCCTGCCGAGGAGACAGCCCGATGCAGGACTTGATCCCAGGACCCTGAGATCACGAACCGAGCTGAAGGCAGAGGCTTAACCCACTGACCCACCCAGGTGCCCCCTCATATTTGTTTCTTAATCTTTGTTCCTCAAGGAAGAACGAGATCACATTTCTTAAGGATCGGTAGGCATATGTTGGCATTTAACACGAATGATCTGTTTGCATTCTCAGAACGTCAATAAGAAGGTACTCCTTATTTATCTCCAGTTTATAATGGGAAAACTGAGCAAAGGTTAATTAGATTATCCGAGATCACTGAGATGGCAGGCAACGGAATGGCCTTCTGATTCTTCTGGTTCTTCTGATTCTAAATCCAGAATGTATTTCATCAGATCAAACTCCTACAGTTTTGAAAAGAAATTTGGGAGCTTCCGTCAGCACTGTCCCCCATTCCATTCTGGCACAAGCAGGAAAGTGTCCACCATGGAGCCTAGGGATGTCCTATGAGGGACACATAACCCCCAGGCCTTATCAGGAGCTGAACGTACACCCCCAACGATGGAATTCTAATGTTTCCTCCTCACCCCTAAAGATCAAACTATGCTTTTAATCACCACCATCTTTTTGAAACTGTCATCTCTTGGACATTAAAAGATCTCTTCTGAAGCCAGTAATTCAAAGTTCTTGATGTTAATGTAATGTGAGTCCCCAAAAGGAGCCATCTTGAACAGGAGCTGATGTGCTGAAACCCTGGTGTCCAGACCCTAGTCAATGTAATAGTCTATCATTAAAAAAAAAATGTGGAAGCAAGTTTCTGAATTAGTGCTTTCTCAACAGAAATTATTCTGGAGTTGCAGGATCATTAGAATAGGAATAGGGTGGAGATGAGAGAGAGGGCAATCAATATTTCATTATAATATCTCCAGAGGTTTCCAAAGCAATGGATATGGGAGAAGAGAAGCTTTTAAGAAGAAAAATGGTGCATATAAATGGCTCCGTAATATAAGTGTTTTCACATTTTACTTAGAGAAAAACATAGTGTACATTTTAGCAGAGAAAAGTGGATATTTAAATAATTTATCAAACTCCTTTCCTTAGGGAAAATGCAGGGTAGTAACATCTCCATCATTCTCCGGAAAGGAATACGTTGTAGTATCCATAAATAGAAAAGCACCTAAAATAGGAAAGGCAGCAAAAGACACTGGTGAAAACATTGAACCGGGAATCCAAAGACCTGGATTTCGTTCCAGCTTTGCCACCTGCTACTTGTACAATATTAGATGAATTTCTTCCTCCTTCCCGGAGAACTTTATTTTCCCATGTGTGAAATGATGGGTAAAATAGGAACTGCACAGGTTTGGGGAGGCTCAGGGGTCACATATTATCACTGCTCACCTTTCTTGACCACCATAGAGACCCCTGCTCTATGTGCTCCAACTCTGGGGTCCTCAAAGTGAGACTTGGAAATCTCTGAGCTAGATGTCCTTGCTTTACTTTCACATTATGTGATCAAACTTTACGTGAATTTTTACAAAAACAGAATATTTATATTAAGAAGCTTATAAATTATCAACAGACTCATCATTGTTAGTGAACTCTCCCTTCCTGGGGTCCACATCCCAGGTGTTTAAATGGGGTGATGTTTCTAAGTGGCCTGCAGACTTCCATTTTAATGGTCTACAGACTTGGGGTTCCCTGCCCTATACCTTTAATAAGTCCCTACAAAGTCTAAAAAGAAGTTTCAGTAGGTGCAGTGCTGACACACTGTCAGCGCTCCATGTTTTGCTGGGCTATTATAAGACATGAAATTTAAGTCAAAATAAATGGCAAGAGAACCTTGCCGTGTTTTTCTTAGCAGCTAATTGGCTTGTTATGCTGAGGATGGGCTTCCAGATATATGCTATGGAGCTATCCCCCCCTAACACTGAAGGAAGATTTGTTAAGTGCCAGCGTGTAGGAGGCAGAATGACTAAGGGAAAATGAAATTGCTGTGAAAAACAATAAAACTGCTCTTAAGTCTCAAGCAATAAATTATCACATTTGAAAAATATTTAACAGAATATATACTAGCTTGGTGTTGAGAATGTAATGAACCTTGATGTGATGAATATAAGACTATCTTAGCCGAGTTGAAGCAAGGTCTCTGTTATTATTTTTTAAAGATCTATTTATTTCGTTTAGAGAGTGGGGTAGGGGCAGAGAGAGAGAGAAGCAGACTCCCTGCTGAGCCAGAAGCCCAACACAGGGCTCAATCCCAGGACCCTGAGATCAAGACCTGAGCCAAAATCAAGAGTCAGAGGCTTACCCAACTGAGCTACCCAGGCGTCCCTCTGTTACTTTGAGAAGGAGAGTCAGTCCCTTCCCACATGTCCTAAAGAACCCCCTAGTAAACCCTGAATTACTGAACTGCTTAGATGAAAACACAGGAGTTGATTAATGTAAATTCATACTATGGTGTTAATGGTTTCATTTTTCCTAGAATAATTTTGTTGTTTTGTTCCTGGTTTCCTGGATGAAGGAAACCTGAGTTTCTTACCTTCTTTCATTTTCTATTTTAAACACTTACCTTCTTATCAGAGTAATATATTTACATGGTTTAGAAAGTCAAAGAGAGTAAGGAGGCATATAATAGCCAAAAACAACAAAACACCATTCCTCTGCTCCTCTCATCTACACTCCTGAATCTCGCTTCTCAGATGACCCTCTTTTAACATTGTGAGCTATTCTTGGTATTCCCCTCCTGATTCTTAAATAATATGCTTATTATGCCATTTTTTGAAATGTCAGTTAATATAAGGTGACATTCTACTGTGAAACTAAGGATTTTGTATACTTATAATTCCCCTCCATGCTCCAATTTTTGGTTAAGTTACTACTCAATGTTTATATCATTATCATCATATAAACACTGTTTACAGATGAGCCATGTAGTATTCTAGGATATATCTTTTCTGTATAATTTTTCACTTTTCTGTGAATGATTCGTTCTTTCTTCTATTGGCTTAGTTATCTGGATACTTGTTGCTAAGTTTTTTTCCAAACTCTTTAAAATACCTGAACAGTTTTCTCAATACAGCCAGACATATCAGATAAGACATCTGTCCCAAATTTCCGTATTCTGTGAGAAACATCTTTCTGCTGGCCCCCACACTCCTGCTCTACACTGGATTGTATCGCTGGCATCTGAGGACTTTGTTTTCAATCATGCCTGTTAGATTTTCTGTTCACTGGGCACCATATATTCTGCTTTCTTGGTTTGCATTCTCATCTTGGTGGAGCACACCCTTTAGTAGCTTACAAAATAGACATGTAAGAGAGCTGTATATTTGTTGAGTCTACAATTCAAATGCTCATCAAAAAAAATGACACCTATAGAGTCTTCTAGAAATTAAGAAATACTCTCCTAAGTAATATCTGGTAACTGGATAATGAAAAACAATTTTGAATTAAACTAAACTATCTAAAGAACAAGGAATTCTGGGTATCAGAGTTCCACCAGGAAACAGAACTCCACTTAGATGGTTCAACTGAAGAGATTTGAGTAATGATTTAAAAGCTTTCAGCAAGGTTAAGAGAATCCAGACACTCATGTAACAATGAGAAGGTGTTCTCACCTCAAGGCTTGATCTGACAAAGTGAGGAAATGTGTTAAAGATTCCAGTGTGAGCTGAAGCTGTGGAAGAGCCTCTGAATATGAGGAATGTAGCTGCTGCCATTGAAAGAATTGCTGGGATGAACAGGGAGGCGGTAAGGCACTGTATCTCTTTCCTGTCCTCCGATTTCCTGTTGATGCCCCCCATTAACCAAACCCAACAGAAATCCATCCAGCAAGAGGCTCTGGGTGATACAGCCCCTTTTGGGGGGGCGGTTCTAGAAGCAGAGAGACATGGAAGTAAGCCTGCTGAGTGTAAATGGAGAAAGACGGCACGTGCTTCCATGCCATAATTATGGGACATGGCTAGGGCTGAATTCCAATAAAAATTTATAGCCTAGAAAAAAAACCAAATTCTTTAAAGATTTATTTATTTTTAGAAAGAGAGAGAGCACACACACAGGGGAGGGGCAGAAGGAGAGGGAGTGAAAGAATCCTCAAGAAGACTCCCTCTAGGCACAGAGCCTAATGTGGGGCTCTATCTCACGACCTTGGGATCATGACATGAGCTGAAATCAAGAGTTGGATGCTTAACCAACTGAGCCACCCAGATGCCTCTCAGACATACGTGTTTTAAAAAAGAAAGACAAAAATACAGGAATTACTGCCCATCCTAAAAAACTAGAAAATATAACAGAAGAAACTAGGAAGAAGACGATATTAGAAAGAATCAAGATAAAAGAAAATATTAAAGATAAAAGTTGGAATAAAAGTAAAAAGCAAAACAATAGCAGAAAGGATGTGTATATCCAAAATCAGTTTTCTTGAAAAGACCAGAAAATGGATAAAAGCCTTAGAAATTGGATGAAGGGAAAGAGAATAAAAAATATTTAAAATTAGAAATGAAAAAGTGACAGTCATATGCATCGAGAATAAGAGGACTGTCACATGCAACTCTTTCTTCACACATGCAACTTTATTTCCTTACAAAATTCAAACAGTCAAAACCAACCCTAGAAGCAGAAAACTTGAAAAATTCAACTACTGTAAAAAAAAAGACATTAGAAAGAAAATTAATGACGAACAATTAGAAAAAAGCATCATGAGCAGATGGCTTCACAGCCGAGTTTTATCTAACCTTTAGAGGACAGATGATCCTCATGTTAATTAAATTATCCAGGGCTTTAAAGAAAGATCTCTCCAATTCATTTAAAGAAATGACCATAGTCTTAGTACTGGATCCTGATATGGAAGGACTTAAAAAAAAAAAAAAAAAAAGGAAATGTTAGACCAGTTTTAGTAAAAAAGTTGCTAGAAGTCTAAATAAAATAAAAATACAATTTAAAATTGACTTTCTAATTTTAATACAAGTTTTAATTGACTATTTCAAAAATAAATACACTATGGCAGGCAGGGTTTAGCCCCCAAATGCAAAAAATTCGATGGCAGCCATAACATAACTTATTCATACACAGAATAAGAGAGATAAGAGCTCATTGTCAAATCAATTGTTGCTGAAAACACGTTTGCTAAAGCTAGGCTGAACTTCCTAACTAAAACTAAGTTAACTAGAACTAGGAGTCTCCAGAAATAGCTGCAAAGACAGTATAGTCTAACATTTCACTGTCTAGAAGAGCAAAGGCAGTTCCAAGAAGAGATCTAAAAATTAGGCAGTGGTAGGGACAGGGTGGCTGGGTGATGGACATTGGGGAGGGTTTGTGCTACGGTGAGTGCTGTGAAACGTGTAAGCCTGATGATTCACAGACCTGTACCCCTGGGGCAAAGAATAAAAAAATTTTTGTTTTTTTAAAAACCAGGCAGTGATTTCGGAGCCGAGTAGGGAGAAGAACCCAGTTGTCCTCCGACATGGTCTCGATCTGTTTGCAGAGACAGCCTCCTCCTTTACCACAGGTGTAGGGCCTCATTTTGGTTCTGCTTCACCCTGAGACTGTAGCATTTTCTTGGGCTGACCTTGAGGTGTTTCTTCCTTCCCACCCTTAGAGGAGACGGGAGGAGTCCGTGCGCCCTCTGGGTGAGCCCTGGGATGAGGGCCGCCTCCTGTCCCCACTTCTCTGTTCCCGGTTTCCTCTGCGTCTCTACGCGGCTGTTCTATGGGCTTGATTGTGCAAAACGATTACTCACAGCAACGCACCTGACTCTGCCAGGAGGAACGACTAGATTCCGAGCTCCTCTTCTCCGAAGCCGTTTCGACGGGCTCTGGGTTCTGCGCGGCGTGCCCGGCGGTCACAGCACACACCGGTTACGCCGCTCCTCTCACAGTGAGCCCAGCGGGGGTCTCGAGACCGCATCGCGTTAATGGAAACAGGTTTAACGAAACGACAGAGAAGTGACTTGGGCCATCACATGAGCCCCGGGGCTGGGATTCGAAGCTCCCTTCCTAGATTCCAAACCCACGACTGAGCGTACGACACCAAGGGCTGCCTCTCCTCCCAGAGCGCTCCAGAAAATGCTGGAAGGTGCTGAGGGCCAAGCAGAGGGGGGGCGCGGGCTGCCCCGGCCTGGAGTCACGTGGCCGGGCTCTCTGCGGAACGGGATTCTGGGAAAGCGTCATGGCGGCGCCCAGCCGCAGCCCGGGGCGCGTGGACCGCCGCGGCGCGCGCCGGGTCGGGGAGGCTTCCTGCGAGGCCGGGGTGCTCCGACCCCTCCGCCCGCCCTCTCACACCCAGTTCCCTCAGTTCTTTAAATGCGGACGGCAGGATACCTCTCGCAGGTGAGTCTCGGGACCGAGGAAGATCCCGCACGCGGGCAGGACCTCCGCCAAGAGGCCCGTATTCCGCGGAGGCCTCCCTCCCATGTGTCTTCCCTCCCTTCGAAGTGGCGCGACCCGCTCTTAATACAGTTACGAGGTCTTTACTGTGCAGAGCCAAGCACCTGTACATAGAGGGAAATGTTAGAAATTAGAATGTGCTTCGTGTTAACCCAGCTCCTTTTAATTAAAAAAAAATCAAACCGTTTAAAGCACTTTTATCTCAGTGGTCTTACTCTTACGTCTGTGGTATCCGTTCGGTGGGCACTGGTTTCCCAGTCGGGTTTTTCTGGCTGGCGGATAGCGGCTCCTGTCCCCGACCCCAGCTCCGTGCGCTGCCCTTTCGTAGCTCTCCGAAGGCGGCCGGGAAGAATGGACGCAAATTGACGCGGGGCGTATTTATGCTCATGCAGCTGTTTTGGAATCGTTCTTTGCCTTCACGTTCAAATCTCCCAGGGAATGACTTGGCAAGAAAGAAGGTGGTAATTTTCGTAGAAATTGGTAACTCTAATCTTTTTAGTCTAAAAAAGATTTTCTGCTGATAATCTTTCATTTACCAATGGGTGTTTTCGAAGCTGAAATCTAAGGCCTTGGTTTTAGGGCCTGCTATTCTAAGAGAACATGATGACCAACTACCATCAATAAGTTTTAACTTCACAACTTTCAGCAAAATAATTTTCAAGTTCTTATAGAGAATGCGTAGGTAATACCCTTACCAGTAAAAAGGGCTTAGGATTGCTAAAAAAAAAGTTAAAAATTGTGAAATATGCTATATGCTAAGGATTTTTTTTTTCCTAAGGCCATTTGCCGGTATTGAAATAGGGTTTTTTTGCTGTGTGGAAGATATGGAAATTTGTAACTTACATCATGATACATTCCACTTCCTTGGTTAAAAATCTTTCATTATCTCTTTTGTAAAATGAATCTTTGGGCTGTAGAGAACAAAAACCTTAGAATCTGTGAATAAAGGATAAATTTTCCTTTTCATAGTTTCACCCTCTCCCCCCAACTGAGGGGAAACGATTCAGGAAAGTTTGTTACTGGTATTTGCAAACAGTAGGTCTTCTAAGGAACAAAGTCTGATTTCTTTGGAAGATGATGTCCAAAGTTTGTACACTACTAGGTTTCAAGCCAATGCCTTAAAGTAGTTTGTCACTTCAAAGCACACATTCTGGAATGATCTTAGTTTATTTAGAACTCACATACTCCCATGCAAATATATGAACATGTTACGTTAACATCTTGCAATTTTAAAATATTAGTGCTATTAATTGTAGTATGTGGTTTTCTTAGTAAAATGACTCATTAAATTTATTGACCATCTAATTTATCTAGGTGATTTCATGTTTGTGTTTTTCTTACAACCTAGCCTATAAGGCAATTTCCATAACCTCCATTTACAGATTTGGAACCTCATCAGGGCCATGTAACATGGTCAAATTTGCACATCTAGTAATTGGAGGAATTGCATTTCTAATCTCACATGTATTCCACTTCCTCTTCTCTGACAAGCTTGGGTATTGAATCTGGGAAGGCTTTTTCTCCCTGGCCATAGTATCTGTTCCTCAAAGCTCCATATGTGATAAGATTGGGAAGTCTATACCTCTTTCTTATATTTCAAGAAATCATAGGAATATGTTCTGAGTGTGAGTTATGAGGACTTAATTTGGTGTCAAGGAATTCTTTTAATTTCTGTGCTTGCATAGGATGTCCATCTTGAATTTGGAGATACTCAGCTTTGATTTTTCTGCTCAGGGATATGTTGAGTCAGTTGATTTAGAAAATGTTTCCCTTCAGAGTATTTACAGAAAATATTAGCACAGCCTGCTGTTTTCTCAATGGCACTCTAATGGTTTAAGTGGTGGACGAAGGAAACATTTGTTGAGCTACAGTGTATAAAGTAGTAGGTAGAGGCTGCATAGATATAAAACTGGATGCCTCTGTTCTTACTGACCAGATAATCAGGCTTAAATAGATCATTGTCAAACAGATTATCAGGTTGAGCCATGAGAAGGGTACACAGAATGTCCTAGGAATTGAAAGGGTTATGGATGCACCTGTGTTTAGGAGGAGAAGAAATTACCTCCTTGAGTAGACATACGTGATGGGCCCTTCTGGGGCTGGTAGGATTCGAGCAGGTGGTGATAGGGGTCAGAAAGGGAGTCTGGGGGCACTTGGGTGGCTCAGTTGGTTAAATGTCTGGCTTTGGCCCAGGTCATGATCCCAGGATTCTGGAATGGAGACCGGCATCAAGCCCTGCAGCAGGCTTCATGCTCAGCAGGGAGTCTGCTCCCCTTCTCCCCCTGCCCTTCTCCCTGGCTCATGCTTTCTCTTTCTCACATAAAGAAATTTAAAAAATCTAAGCAACAACAAAAGGAGTCTGGTCAGAGGACACTGCCCAAGCACAGGCACATAGTGAGGAAGGTATAGGAGCATTCAACACAGAGCCAGACCATACCCGTCATGCGATTCTTCCCCTCTGCTCAGAGCTACTTACTTTGACTGAAACTCTACTTCCAGATCTTTCCTAGTTTTCCTGCATCTGATCTTACAACTGGTTTTCTCAGTCATGTCTTCACCATTCTCTTGGACTTCACACCCAGCTACATTTATCTGGCTTTTCCTTTAAGAATGAAATGTCCTTCTCAATCACTCACATTTCAGACTCTTTCTCTACATCCTTATGCATTGACCATCCAGGGAAAATAGCTTTTCTGGTCTAGCTCAGCCCCCAGAATCTTGTACCTCAGTAACAGCCTTCCTGTTGTTGCTGTCCCTGGGCTTGCTCAGTCCTGCCGGAGCGAGAACTCGTTAGGTATGTAAAGAGATGGCATTCTGAAACAGAAACAGCTAATTTAATACCTTGCAGTTGTACAATTCTTTGAGAAACGGAATAGCCAGCAAGGAGGCAGGCCAGACTGGAAGCCTTCAACAGCAGATGAAAAGTTTGTTTTTGATTTCGTAGACGAGAGAAGTCATGAAGATTTGTTAGCAGAGAAAAACCCCGTGATGGATTTCGGGCTGTGTAGACTGGGCAGGGATTATCAGAACCTTAATCTGTGGAGAGAGGGTGGAGAGGAAGTGATAGATTTTGTAGATGTGAACACAGAACAGGTAGGAGTTAGCAACTGATTAGATAGTGGGAATGAGGCAGAGGGAAGACACCAAGGTGCTCCGTCTCCCAGTGGGAGACATTGCTGCCACGATCAGGCAAGAGATGCTATTGCGTAGTGGGCTGCTCTCCATTCCAGCCCTCCCTGCCCTGTGCTTCTCATAGGCTTCTCTTATACACCATCTACACAAACAGGGCATTCCAGAGCATCTGTCATTTTTAAAAAAAGATGTCAATCCAGAGTACTTTGTTCAAAAAGATTATGAAATTTCATGGGGTTTCTAAGTAAGGCTGGGCTATGACAGATTTGTTTTCCTGTCAGTCAGTTTAAGCTTAAATTTCCTTTGGGATCATGTTCATCTACCCAGATCTTGCTTCAAATAAAACAAAGACCATGTCCCCAACTCCTTTTTATTTTACAGAACTCTGCAGTTTTGTAGGAAATACTGCCCTCCTGTTTTGGAGTTGTCTGAAACGGGAGAATGGCCCTTAGGCTCTTGAAATTAAAAATAGCTAATATGCATTTACCCAATCTTGGGATGCTGCTGAGTTTTCATCACTTTTTTTCTTCCTTTGTTTCACAGACTTTTCTCATTTTATTCATCTTGGGCATTGTGCTTGGAAGAAGGTGGGGAAGAAAAGGAATGGCGTTCGGGTTTGGATAAGCCAATGTGGATACCGGCTCAGGGTACGATACGGTGTCGTGGAACCATTGACTAAAGTTATATTGCTAATATCTATAGGTACATCTATTCATTTCATATTTCACAGCCAATGGGCTATAGGCCTCTGCTAGGTCCAAGTTATAGGGAAGGGAAAAGACGTAGTCAACAGACAGACACAACCACAGATCATAATAAAGGCTCCCGTGGAATAGTGTGTAAGGCAAATGAGGAGGGGGCAGCTGCAGGTTTGCTGGAAGGCTTCATGCAGGAGATCGTTTAAACTGAACCTCAATTATTGAACAACCAGGAAAGGAAAAGACATTGGCAAAAGTCCCAGTGCGTATGACAGTATGAAGGCTTGGAAGGACGGCATGATAGAGTGGTGACCGCTGTGGCATGCGTATGTTGTAGGTGGTTTGGGAGGGCCAGGAAGAACAGGAGGAAGGACAGGAAGAGAGGCAGAGGTTGAGGTGGGATCATTGCTTGAGGCCAGGCTGTGTGTGGCGTTGAGACCAGCCTGAGGAATCCGGAGCTTCTCTCCAGGGTAACGAGTGCGAGTGCGGGGAGTATGATAGAAGCAGGGCTGACGTGCTTTGTATTTTGGAAATCTGCTCTGGCCTGGGTTACTTGATCTCATACTTCAACGCTACTGCCCCTCTTGCTTTTCTACGTAACAAGCTTCTCGAAGGGAGTTGCTGGTTCTCTTTATGTCTTCACTGCCCATTCCACCCCATTCTGGTTTCTGTTTTCACCACTCCAGTGAAGCTGTTTTTATTAAGATTACCAAATGTCATTCTAATGGACACTCCTTTATTTGTTTTTATTCTCTTTGTAGCAATAATCCACACCATTGTCATCCTCCTTCCTGACAGACTTTCTCATTGTCTACTCTGACTACCTGTTCTTCCCCTCCTACCTCACAGACCTTTGCTGTTCCACTTTCTCTGAAGCACCTTTGCATGCTTCTCTTCTGTCTGACGTCTAAATATAAGAGCCTTCCAGGGCTCAGTCCTGGACCCTCTGCTTTCATACTGAAAATCTCTTTATAGGAGACTTCACCTACAACCTTGATTTTAAATTCAGTGTGTACGTTGATGAATCCCAAACTTATGCCTCTAGTCCTTGTGTATACATTGAACTCCAAACTCATCAATCCTACTGCCCTTTGGGCATCTTCCTGTGAATGTCTAATAGACATCAAAATAGAGTTCTTGATCTCTTTTCTCTTTTATGTTTATACCTCTGTATCTCAGAAAAGGACACTATTGTCTTTCTAATTACTTAATCCCAAAACCCATGTGTAGGTATAATCCTTGATTTCCCCCCCTTCTATCACTCCTTATATCCTATCCATTAATTGATCTTTTCAGTCTACTTTGTTTTTTTAAACTTACTTTTTTAAAAGAAGTTTTAGGTTCACAGCAAAATTAAGAGGAAGGTACAGAGATTTCCCATGTACTCCCTGTCCCCATATGTACATAGCCTCTCCCAGCAACAGACTCCCCTGGAGTGGTACATTTGTTATAGTTGATGAACCTACACTGATAAATCATATTCATCCAAAGCTCATAGTTTACATTAGGGTTCACTCCTGTCGTACATGCTGTGGGATTGGACAAATGTATAATGACATGTATCCATCATAGTATCATGCAGAGTATTTCCACTGCACTAAAAAATCCTCCCTTATCTGCCTGTTTATCCTTACCAGCTACCCCTCTTCCCTCCCCTCCCAACACTTGGAAACCACTGATCTTTTTACTGTCTTGCTTTTTTCAGATGTCATATAGTTGGAATCATAGAGTATGTAGCCTTTTCAGATTGGCTTCTCTCAGTAAGATTTCTCCACGTTTTTCCATGGCTTGATATCTCATTTATCTTTAGCACTGTTTTAGTACTATTCCATTATCTGGATGTTTCAGTTAAGTAATCTTTTCACCTACAGAAGGGACTTCTTGGTTGCTTCCAAGTTTTGGGCAGTTATGAATAAAGCAGTTATAAACATCAGTGTTCAGGTTTTTCTGTGAACATAAGTTTTCAGTTCCTTTGGGTAAATGCCAAGGAACATGATTTCTGGATTGCTGATAAGAATATGTTTAGTTTTAAAAGAAACTGCTAGCTATCTTCCACGGCAGCTGCACCATTCTGCATTCCCCCCAGCAATGAATGAGAGTTTCCGTTGCTGCACATCCTCACCAGTATTTGGTGGTGTCAGTGTTCTGAATTTTGGCCAGTCTCATAAGTGTGTAGAGTTATTTCATTGTGGTTTTGATTTGCATTTCCCTGATGACAAATGATGTGGAGCATCTTCTCATTAGACTTCTTTGCCATCTGTAGATCTTCTTTAGTGAGGTTGTTTGTTTAGGTATTTGCCACATTTTAAAATCAGATTGATTGTCTCCTTATTGTTGCGTTTTAAGAGTCCTTTGTATATTTTGGATAACAGTTCTTCATCAACTTTTGTAAATCCTCCTCCCAATCTGTGGCTGGTATTCTCTTTTTCTTGGCATTGACATTATCTTTCACAGAGGAGGGGTTTTTAATTTTGATGAAGCATAGCTTATCAGTTATTTCTTTCATGAATCATGCCTTTGATATATTTAAAAAGGCATCGTGGTTTTCTAGGTTTTCTCCTGTGTTATCTTTTAGGAGTTGTATGGTTTTGTGTTTTACCTCTTGGTCTATGATCCCTTTTGATTCATTTTTGCAAAGAGTGTAAGGTTTGTCTCTAGATTCATTTCTTTGCATGTGGATGTCTAGTTGTTCTAGAATCATTTGTTGAAAAGACTGTTTTTGCTCCATTGTATTGCTTTTGTTCTTTTGTTGAAGACTATTTATATGAGCCTGTTTCTGAACTCTCTATTCCATCCCACTGGTCTACTTGTCTACTCTTTTGCCAGTATCACATTGTCTTGATTAATGCATTTTATGGTAAGTCTTAAAGTTGAGTAATTTAGTCTTCCAACTCTGTTCTTCTCCTTCAATATTTTTTGGCTATTTTACCCTTCATATAAATTTCAGAATAAGTTTGTTGATATCCTCAAAATAATTGGTGGGATTTTATTTGGAATTGCTTGTGTCTATAAATCAGGTTGAAAGAACTGATACTGTAATAATATTGAGTCTTCTATCCATGAGCATGACATATCTCTTCACTTATTTAGTTTTTAGCTTTTGTTCATTAGAGTTTTTTTAGTTTTCTTCATACACATCTTATACATACTTCATTAGGTTTGTACCTAAACATTTCATTTTCTTGGGTACTAATGCATGCGGTGTTATATTTTTAATTTCAGTTTTTACTCATTCATTGCTGCCATGTGGGGAAATGATTGACTGTTGTATGTTAACCTTGTATCTTGCTACCTTTCTATATTCACTTATTAGTTCCAGGAGGTTTTGTTTTTACGATTGCTGGGTTGTTGATTCTTTCAGATTTTCTACATAGATGATCATCTGCAAACAAAGCCAGTTTCATTTCTTCTTTCCCAATCTATATACCTTTTATTTCCTTTTCTTATGTTATTGTATTTGCTGGTATTTCTACTACATTGTTGAAAAGGAGTGATGAGAGGGGACATCTTTGCTTTGTTTCTGATCTTCGTGGGAAAGCTTTGAGTTTCTCATCATTCTGCCTTTAAGAATACATCTCAGATCTTCCATTTCTTTCCATCTACTACCAGCTGAAGTGTTAAAGTCTAAGCTACCTTTATCTCTTGCCTCAACAATGGTTTTTTTTTTGACCTTCCAGGCTTGTTACCACCCCAATTCCATTCTCTACATAGTAGTAAAAGTAATTTTTTCATCCATAAATTATAGTGTATAATTTCTGTCTTTTTAAAGTAGTTCATGAATTCTCATTGAACTTTGAGTAAATCTCAAATCTAAGACATGACCTTCGATGCCCTATATAATTTGGACTTAGACTCCTTTCTGAGCCTTCTGTTCTGTTGACAGGAATAGTTTCTGTCCTTTTCCTATCCCACATCCTGTCCTCTCCCACACGGTTTCTGAGGTGAGTGACCACAGTTCTGATATGGTCAGATTCCGGGATTTCTAGTGAGTGTGTCAGTGAGAGGGTGGGCACACAGGAGTGGCTCTTCTTTCTACTGCGGCCTGAGCCTCTCAAGCTCTTTCCCCAGCTGCTACATTGCTCCAATCTCAAAGTCAGAATGTTGGTGCTGGTGTGAGGTTCAGGGTGAAGGGAGTGATCCCCAGAGTCTTTTAGGGCTCTTCATGTTCTAGCTTTGTTTGCAGCACAGCTCTGTGCTGAAATTTGACCAGAAGCACAATTCTTTATAAAAATTAGTACTTTGGGTTCATCTTTGAATGAAGCCTGCCATTACAAAAAGGATGTCTAGCTGGACCAAGGCAGCTAAGGGGATCTGTGCTCTGTGCTGGCAAGGGTCCTCGCATCTGCCTCTGGGTGGATGGCCAGTGCTCCACTCTCATATTGTATTTAAATTCCTTCACTTTCCACTATCTAGCCTTTTAAAGGGAGGGTGGAGACCTCCTGTGAGGTTGATCTATCCAAGGCTGTGTTGCCTGTAGTGGTGGAGCTGGTGTGAGAATTTCTGTTTCTTGACTCTGATCTTAGTGACTTTTTGCCCCAACGTTCTGCCCATGAATATTGCCTATATGTCACTTTCCAGATTTTTTGTTTGTTTACGGATTAGTACCACTTTAATTTTCCAAGTTCGTAGGAACTTTGACATAAGTATCTTTGCTGATGACTTTTCTTGTGTATCCTACATGTTAAAATGAGGCAAGAGTGAGCACAGAAATAAAGCATTTAAACATTTGAAATGTACTGTTCAGGTTAAGTGAACAAAATGTAAACGGCAATACTAGGACTAATTCAGTGATGCATATATTTAATATCATCCTACTTTTGTAGTATTACAAACATAATGAAGATGCTTTCTGGAGAATATATGGACACATTTGCAAAGGAAAGGAAAATGCTTATCAAGAAGAGATGCGTATACACCTTGTAGCTTCTTTTCATCTTCTTTATCCTGAATAAGCATAAAAATTACCATTTCTTTCAATAGGATCTTTAATATGTAAATGAAATTAGGCAAATGCTTAAGTTGACATATTTTATGCACATTTTACCAGTTACATACATTTTCACTGCTGTGCTTATGCCTATTATCTCCCCTTGTGAAATCTAATTTTAGATTTTATGTAGGCACATATTATCACCAGGAGATGCAGAGTGACTCACATAAACAATAAAATAACAAAAGTGTGGCTGGGCAGCTGAAGAGAAGCAGACAATACTGATTTGGTTGTCTCTGGACAGGGTATTAGAGCATATTGTTGTATTTTTGAGCACTATCATTAACGAAATTTATCAAGCTCCTACTATAAGCATGTTGTTTTTTTAATGGCTTATTCTTTCTCTGGGAAAGGCACAGCTCTCTCCCACAACTCTCTGGGGGGAATTAAAGACAAAATGTAGTCCTTAGGAACACATTTAGGCTGCGATGCTAGATGATGAATAATTTAGTGGGAAGAGTGATTAAACTTCTCTCTTAGGCAGAACACATTTTGGATTATTTTGTTTCTGTGATAATTCCTTTTTGAGGATCACCTTACTCTCTCTTACTCCATGCAGCTAGCAGCGTGGAAAGGTTCTATTTGAGAAGAACTTCCCAGTGACTCCTGTTTGGAATGCTAAGCTTCAGTAGTTGAGGCAAGTTTCCTCTCCGCTTTGGGAAGAGATCCTATCTTTTCCTAGGTTTGTCTTTCCATGCCTCCTCTTAACAATGATAAAACCACGAGGGTGAATTTTTTGGGGTGTGGGTCTGGGGAGTTGGTTCCAGGAGGCTGCTAAATTATGCTCTTCATCTAGAAGAGCACAGTGAATCCTGGTAGCTCAAGTGTGGTTCAGTCTTTATGGCAGATAGGATTAATTAGTGTGATTAGAATAAAACTTTGGATTTAAGATCATAGCTGTTATTTTCATTAATCAGGACTACTACACTGAGCGCACATTGAGCTCTGAGCAGTGTGGCCAGCTAGGTGTGGTGATGGGGAGGATGGGATGTGGATGGGGAAGTGCCAACACAATGAAAGAGCAGCAATCAGTGGAATATTCTTCCTCCATCTCCCATGTCACTTTGTCGGAATATGTAACATTTATACATTCTTCTTCAACCCTCATCCTCACCTCTCTGAGATTTATAGTTATGTGTATTCAGTTTCATTCTGGCAGGTTCCCCAGTTGTCTCTTATCTAGATCAAGCCCATTCTCCAGTGTGGCAAACAGAGAAAAGGGCCAGCTAGTAAACAGTTTGGGCTTAATGGAGCATACAGTCTCTGGTGTAACTACTCAACCCTGCCATTGCAGTACAGACACAAACATGAATAGTACATAGATGAATAGGTGTGGCTGTGCTCCAGGAAAACCAAAACAGGTGGTAGGCTGGATTTGGTCTATAGGCCCTAGTTGGCAAACAATCTAGTAAGTTCTTCAAAAAATATTCTTAAATATAGTATTTCCTGAGATTTTAAATGTTTACAGTTTTTCTGCTTTAGACTGGATTTTTGCAGGACATCTGGACTCTGGACTGGGTATAGAATCCTTGGTTCACCTTTTTTCTCCCTTGATTATTTTTTTTTAAGATTATTTATTTATTTATTTGACAGAGAGAGAGAGAGAGAGAGAGAGAGAGAGAGAGAGAGATATCACAAGTAGGCAGAGAGGCAGGCAGAGAGAGAGAGGAGGAAGCAGGCTCCCCACTGAGCAGGGAGCCCGATGCGTGGTTCGATCCCAGGACCCTGAGATCATGACCTGAGCTGAAGACAGAGGCTTTAACCCACTGAGCCACCCAGGCTCCCCTCTCCCTTGATTCTTAAATTTTTTTTTCGCTCTTTATTTTCTTTCTGTGCTGCTTTTGAGAAGTCTGATGACAACTTGAGTTTTTGTGTGTTTATTTTTGTAAATAACTTTTTCCATTGCTCTGGAGGTTAGAAAATTCTTCCAGTTTTATTTTTTTGGCCTTAGAGCCCAATAGTTTTCCTAGATAATGCCTTAAAGTTGAATATTGAAGATAAAATTTCCCAGTTACATTGTGGGTCTTTTTAACATGAATGTTCAAGTCTTATTTTGAAATTTTTCTTAGATTATAATCTTAAATATTCTGTTATTTTTCTTTTTCTTTGGAAACTATATTACACATATGCTGGATCCTCTTTGATTATCTTACTTTTGGTAACTTTTGAGTCTTTTCCTTCTTTGGGTTGTTTGCATTGTTCTCTTCAGTGCCTCTTGTATTTTTAGCAAAATCCAGGCTCCTTTTTAACCTTATAGTTTATTCTTAATTCTGATATTTCTGAGGTGATTTTGTCTTTTTCTTCAACTTAAGTTTGTTCAACATATTTTATTTTTTTTTTTATTTATTTTTTTTTTAAAGATTTTATTTATTTATTTGACACACAGAGAGAGATTACAAGTAGGCAGAGAGGCAGGCAGAGAGACAGGGAGAGGAGGAAGCAGGCTCCCTGCCGAGCAGAGAGCCCGATGCGGGCCTCGATCCCAGGACGCTGAGATCATGACCTGAGCCGAAAGCAGAGGCTTTAACCCACTGAGCCACCCAGGCGCCCTCAACATATTTTATATATCCATTTTTTATCCTGACTTTTAGATTTCTAATTTATAGTGTTATATTGTATTTACTATTGCTTATTTCACTTCATGCTTGTCTATTAGTGTTTTTCTTTACTTTCGGTGCAATTGAGAGAATATTTAATTGAGATTTTTTTGTTCTCAGGGGTTTCAGGGATTCCATATACCTTTTGCTGTCTTTTCCTGTTTATTCTAAGGGGCCCTAGATTTTCCAAAGTAGCAATAATCAATGTATCTATGAAGAGATTTGGGGGATTTGGGATACCTACTAGATTTCTTTGCTCGAGGATTTCCTCTTGTGCATATTTTAAGCAAAACTAATGGCCCTTTTCTCTGTTTGGGCATGTGTGCTGTTGAGTAGTGTCTTCTAATTCTGTAATGTTCTTTTTCTTTTCCTTCACTACCAAGTCTCCAAAGGATGGCTTGTCTTTCAGGATGGTTCCCTCTTCTCCAGAACTAGTGCTTTCCCAAGACCAACACCTTTGCACCTGTGTACTTTCAAGTGGTTTCCTTTAGGTTCTAGTCTAGTATTCTGTCCACCTGCTCTTGGACATTTTATTGGTATACCCTTGTTTAGAGTGGCCCCTCTTCTGAGCATGGTGTTACCTGTGTCTGTCTCTAGGAGTGTGATGCACTCTCAGACAACTTTGGAGTGTGATGCACTCTCAAACAACTTACTGTGCCTTCACTAATCTTTCTTTTTCTGTAGGATATAGTTTGCTGTTAATCTTATTTAGTGTATTTCTAATCTCGGTGTTCTTTATGTCCAGAAATTTGATTTGGGTTTTTAAAAATATTTTCAGTTTTTTTGTTTGTTTTTGTTTTTTTGCCTTCTGGTATATAAGAAGTGTAGCTACTTTAATATCTTTGCTAACTTCTATATGTTTAATTTTGGGTTTTTTTTCTATATTCTTCTTGCCATAGTGCAGTTTTTTGTTTGTTTGTTTGTTTTAGATTCCTTGAATAGCTGTAATCTTTTTGGCTACCAGACATTGTAAATTCATGTGTTGTTTGCTAGATTTTTAGTGTTTTAAAAANTTTGCTTGTTTTAGATTCCTTGAATAGCTGTAATTTTTTTGGCTACCAGACATTGTAAATTCATGTGTTGTTTGCTAGATTTTTAGTGTTTTAAAAATATTTTTTGCCTTTTTCCCCCCAGGACACAGTTAAATTTCATGGAAATAGTTTGATTTAGTTGAGGCTTGTTTTTCAGCTTTGCTAGTTAGGACCTCAATACCCTTTAGTGTAGTGCTAATTTGGCCTACTGCAGAGGCAGTGCCCTTCTCAGGATTCTACTCAATGGCCATCTCTCCCATTTAGTTGGCAGGAACACAGACTGTCTCTGACCTGTGCGAGTCCTGAAGATTGTTCAGGATGCTCTTTTCTGGTGTTTTTTCCCCTGGACTCATTAATTTCCTTACATCCATGCTCTGATCAGTACTCAGGCAAAGACTCAGGGGGACCCTCTGCCACGCCCTGGGCTTCTCCTCTCTGGTACTGTGCTGTATGGATTCTAGTCATGCTGGCCTTCCTGAAATCTAAACTCTTGTCTTTGCCACTTAGGCAATGCCTTGGGTTAAGTTTGGATTTCCCTTCCCTGTGTTGTGGCCTCTCTCCAGGCAGTAAATGGGGGTGGAGGAGGGTGTTTATAGGGATCACTTGATTTGTTTCCCTTCTCACAGGGATAAGTCTTAAGCCCTGCCTTTGGCCAAGGTTTGAAAATCATTGTCTTATTACATATTTTGTCCAGTTTTAATTTTTATTTGTTATTATTTTTTAAAGATTTATTTGAGAGAGAGAGAGAGCGCGAGCAGGGGGAGGGGCAGAGGGAGAGAGAAAATCTCAGGCAGATTCTCTGCTAAGCACAGAGCCTGATGCAGGGCCTGATCTTAAGACCCTGAGATCAGATCATGACCTGAGCTCAAACTAAGAGTCGATACTCAACCCACTGAGTCACCTAAGTCTTCCTATTTTGTCATTTTTTTTTCCTATTTTGTCATTTTTAAATGAACATAGAAAAATTAGTTCAGTGTTTGATATTCTTTCATGGCTAGAAGCAGAAGCTCCATTCAACTTTAAGTTATGGCTACCACTCAGCGTTTTGACTCTTTGTGCCTAAGCTCCCACAGGTGGGGAAAGGAATCACCACTCTGGCCATGGTAATTGACTCTGATCATTACAAGTACACAAGAGCACAGAGGAGACTATGTTTGACATGCAGGTAATCACCTGGGATATCTCTTGCTACTTTTGGGTCCTGTTTTGGTGGAAAATATGTATGTAGATTATCTCAATTATTAGCTTTACTTTACAGTGGCAGCAGCCACGGCCTGAGGAGGATATTCAGATATCTCGTGGAGCTCAGACACTTCGGGGATAAGGAGTTCAGTTGCCTGACCCATTAAACCACCAGACCAGCAGCAACAGAGGCTGACAGTGAGAGGACTCTAGAGTGAGCAGAGGAAGAACATGGGGTGTGACAGGTGCAGCCCAGTGGAACTGGTGCAAAAGTAGGGGCTGTAGTTTGTCCCATTAATCAACCCACATCCTGGGATGCTGATACGTAAATGAGGGAGTGAGGAAAGTGAGTCACAGAGGGGGTGAGCCAGCAGCGGGTGCATTTATGAGCTGGGTTCCACTGTGAGGGACTGGGGCTCAGTCCTGCTAGAGACTTCCTGAATGACCACTTAGAATGTACTTAAATTATCCACCTGAAGGATAGGGAAAGTGAAATATTTTCCACAGGGTCTCAGTATGTGAAATCTCTGGCATTTCTGGACAATGCTGCAGAAGGTCTGGGCACTGTTCTGGTTGCAGGGGAATGTCCTTAGTGGGGAGGCATAAAAACGCAGGCACTTGAGATAGGAGGTTGTCATCAGGCTTGGGGTCAACAGCAATAGCATTTAACATACTATACAATTTTCTTGTTTCTTGTCTCCTTCTACAAGTTGTAAGGACCGTGAAGCCAGAGACTTGTTCTCAGCAATCTCTCTGTCCCTTACTCTCTGCTTTAAGGTGAGTGTATTTTTATAGTTTTCAGCCTTATCAGAACCATATGGAGGTATGGTAAGGAATACTTTTCTGAAGGAAGATACAGGGAAAAGGATGTTGGAAAGACAGCCATTGAGATGAATTATACAAGACACGTTAGCAGCAAAGCCCCTATTTCATTTGTTGGACTAAGCATAAACAGAGGGCGAGCATACTGCTGGCGACATCCCTGAAGAAATCAGAGGGCTTCTGAGCCCTGGGCTGAAACCCAGCAAGACAAAATACTGTCTAAGTCTGCAGTCTTAGCTGTAGGATAATGAGAAAAGTCTTGGGACATAAACTTTAGTGAGAAAGGATTTTCAGGTAATACCACACATCAGTTATATGAATATATTTTTTTACTTTTCTACAGAGCCTTATTTTTAAGTCATTATTAGTAATGACTTATGAGTTTTTTCCATAGTAAAATTTTAGTCATTTTCAACAAATCCTGTTATTGTCCTGCTAAAATCCAAAATTAAAGCAACTACTTCAAATATTAAAAAAGATAAAATAAGTGCCCACTCAAGGTGCCCTGAAGCAATAGACGCCATCATTAATCTGGATCCCTGACTATATCGACTAGATGGGGCGCATCATATGGTGAGAAGATCAAAAGCTTTGGAACCAGACCCATGTGGATTTAGCTTCCAGCTTTGCTATTTGTAAGCTATAACATCGGGCAAGGTGTTTAACCTCTCTGACCTTCAATATCCTTAATTGTAAAGTAAAGCTAATAATTGAGATAATCTACATACAGTACACAGCAGTGCCCGGTGCATGGAAGGCAGGCACCCCATCAAAGGTGTACCTGTCCTCAACGTCTCAGAACAGACAGTGTGGAGTGACCAGTGGGTTTGGATCCCAGCTCCCTTGGTTGATCATGGACGTGCTTTTTCCTTTTCCTTTGTCTCTGCAGGGCTGTCATGCTGATTAGAAAAGAAAACATTTACTAATTCCAGGAACAGAGTCAGCAGTCAAATATGAAATTTCCTTTTTCATTTTTTAAAAACATGCAAGCAGGTTTAAGAAAAATGTGTAAACACAGAAGCTAGAAACATGGTCCAAACCAAATAACAAAACTCTCAGAAGACAGAAAGTGACAACAACGTCTCACTTATTTTTAAAGAGTGATGCGCACAATCTCGAAAGTGTTCTAATTCATGGTAAGAACCATTCCTCACTTGCAACCACTTTTCAGCTTACCAAGCACTTGCACAAGCATGCCAGTGCTCGCAGACCCTTGCTGACCTGGTAAATGGAGGGGCCTCAGCAGGCAGCACAGGACCTCACATTCGAAAGACAGGCCCTGCCACATGAAGATGTTCGCCCATGGCTGGGTCTGGAGGTAGAACATTCGTATATTTACTCTTCTAGGCCAGGTGGTCAGGTCTTCCCCCGGAGACACCCGATTCCATGCCTCCTTGGACCTTCTATAGAGTTTGCAAAACTTAATGTAATTAATCTACCATTCTGTAAGTCCTCACTCTCCAGAGCTGTGATGTCGAGGCAAAGCTGTCAAGAAATGTTTTGGACTGCTTTCTTTTCAGAAAACTGCTATGGCACCATTCATATTTTATTGAGTCCTGGAATATGGCCAGCAAGGCTGGTGTCTTGACCTAGCCACAGACAAGTCTGTAAACTCCACTTAGTGATATATCAACTTGTTTCATTTACCTGATAGGAGGTTTTATTTGCCACTCTTAAGCTCTTCCAGTTTATTCTGTTTGCTTTTCATTTCTCTGCATAGCTTATAAACCGTTCAGGATCTTTGTGGCATACAATTTCGTGGTGTCTCTATGACTAAGCCCGTCAGTATATAACATTGTTATTGCTCAGAGCGTCACAGATAGATCTGGTGCTTGTTAGTAGTGTCTTAGCATCATTGTTCTCCAAAGCCATTTTGAACGGTGAGGATATCATGGAAATGCTAAGCCAGGGCCCATCTCTTGTCATCTTTCTTGTGGTCCAAATGAGTATTGGCTCTAATTACTGATCATCATTAAATCTACTTAGTACTATTTTTCAGAAAGATCTTGATGTCTCAAGAGGAACTCCTATGTCCTCAGTGGTCCATTTTCAGCCACATGACTCATTTGACTGTTCTATTTGAGTCAGTACATGATAAGGGAGAATGAGAGGAGTATCTGGCTTGGTACTCAGCAACATGGATTCCACTTCCTCCCTTGCCACTTCAGAGATCAGAGTTCTTTGGCAAGTTATTTAACAGCTCTGGAATTTAAAAACTAAATAGGGAAAGTCCTAGATTAATATACATATATGTCATATTGTTGTTGCTATTGTAATATATTCCAGGGCTCTTTGCATTAGCAATTTATGACAAACCAGTAACCAAAAGTTTTCTGCAATCAGAATCAATTGAGAAACAGAAGAGGTAGCTGGAAATAAAAATATTACTAGTATCACAAGGTTGGGGAACAAAGATTGATCTATATCCAGAATCAGTGTTCCTCTTATCATCCACTTGGCTAAAGGCCCCGGAACGGCTAGTCACTCAGTGCAAGGGCAGGGCCTGCACCGTTCCTACAGGTGCTTCATGGCCTCCTATTTCTTTTCCTTTGAGCTTGTTCCCCCACGCATTCACTCTGAAATGTCCATCACTAAGAACAGGTGCAAGGGGTACTGCTACCAAGGATGTGCAAGGTTAGTGCCTAGACACCAAGAGGGGAAAGCAGTGAGAATCATTGTTCCCCCCCTGCCCTCCCACCTTTTACAGATACAGAAGCAAGCCCAGAGAGGCAGGAGTGACTTATCAAGGCTCTCATAGCAGTAAGAAGCGGCAACACAGAGGGAGGTGGTTCTTACTTGCCTTTTTTTTTTTTTAAGATTTTATTTATATATCTGGGGGAGAGAAAGAGAGAGAGAATGAGAGAGCACGAGAGAGAGCACTAGCAGGTATGGGGGAGAGGGACAGGGAGACCAGCTTGGGGCTCTCGATCCCATGACCTAGAGATCATGACCTGAGCTGAAGGCAGACACTAATCAGCTGAGCCACCCAGGCACCCCCTTATTTGCTTTTAATACATACAGAAACCCTTGTTGGAGGAAATCCAACCAGGAATAGTCAAGGTAAAACCCGAGCTGCTCTGATTGCAGTGGGGTGAGACCTGGTGACCCCCTCACTATGTGCCTCCTTGCCAGACGAGGTCCTCGAGGAAGTCGCCTGCACAGAGGGCTCTCTAGAGGGCTGGCATCCATGGCACGCCTACAGCAGTTACAGTCGCGAACACTTGGTGCACTCTTCCAGCTGCTTCATACGTATCACCTTATTTAATCCTCCCGGTGACCCTAGCATATCGATGCTATTACTATACCCATTGTACAGATGCCTTAACTGAGTCAAGGGGATGTTAAATGAATGGCTCAAAGTCACACAGATAGTAAAAAACAGCTCAAGTGGCCAGAGTACCGTGACTCTGCACCTCTTGTTCTTTCCCACAGTGGGTCCATGTGTGCTACTTCACAGTACAAATTCATATTCTCATCACAGCCTCGCCATGAAGGTGTTTTTTCAGTCAGTAGAAGAGGAAGCCAAGTCTCAGAAGGTGTCAACAGTCTGAGAATAAGGGAGACCTGGCTCCAGTCTTCATTTTTTCCACACATTGCTTGGCATCAGGTGACCTCCAGGAAGGTAGTAAGCTTTGTAAAAATCTGTTTCTTTGTCTACAGAAATAGGCATTATAAAAGTCTTTGGGAGACAATTCTTCTTGAATCTCTTTGGTTTCTAGACATTCAGGTATTAACAGCCAAATTGTTTCATACTATCTTTGCAAGAATGTTTATAGAAGCAAATGGCCTTGGAAAGATATGGTGACTCCTTCTATAGCAAATTTAATCACCCTTGGGATGATAAAGATAGAAATGTCTCCCTTTCCACCCCAGAGCAGATTTGCTCACATTTCAGGGTAATGAAGATAATGGGTCTCCAGAGGGGAAGATGAGAAGCTTTGCCAGAACTTTTACATAAGAACAGAGTCTCCTAATCTCAGGGTTCCTGAAACAAGACACTGATGTGTCACTTCTGAGTCAAAATGTATAAGGAGTGGGTGTGCCTTCTTCATAGTCTTCCTTTGCCTCATTGACTGAATGGAGGAGAGAGCGGTATCATAGGAAATGGGGGGTTCCATAGGACGAAGAAGCCTGAATCCCTGCATTAGACTGTAGAAGGCTGCCCAGCCACAGACACCCACATTAGACTGCGATGTGAGTGAGCAGAGAATTTTCATTGTGTTAAGTCACTTAGAATTCAAGGTTTACTTACTATAGCATCTAATTTGACCTTAATACAAGGTGTATGCGGAAATAGCATTTATGAATTGCTTTTTATATGCCCAACATTGTACTGGGAAATTCTTTTCTTTTTCTTTTTTTTTCTCTTTCTTTCTTTCTTTCTTTCTTTCTTTCTTTTCTTTTCTTTTCTTTTTTTTTTAAGATTTTGTTTATTTATTTGACAGAGAGAGAGGAGAGCCAGAGAGCAAAAGCTGGGGGCAGGGGGCAGGGGAGGATGGCAGACTGAGGAAGAGAAGCAGGCTCCCTACAGGGAGCCTGATGCAAGGCTTGATCCCAGGACCCTGGGATCATGACTGAAGCCTAAGGCAGAAGCTTAACCTGCTGAGCCACCCAGGAGCCCCTGTGCTAGGTAATTTCACATTCACTCTCTCATTTAACTGTGGATACAGTCTTAAAATTATTTTTAATTTTACAGATGCAGAATTGAAACTTAATAAGATTAACTCTTTTTTGTTTGTTTTCCTTATAAGATCATGGAGCTAGTAAGAGGCCTAGATAAGATTGAAGCCTGCTTTCTCTCATCAAAATTTATGTTTTCCTTCCCTTTAAAAGCTAATTATTTCATCTGATTATTAAATAAATATGGCTCACACTCAGAATGCCAGGAATAGCTGAGAACAAGAGTCAGTGATCTCTAGTGTTTGCTTGATTCCCTTCCTGAATTATGGCTTGATCTGTTCCTCTTTGTTTTATGAATTTAACCATTCTTTGCTCACTGACCCTTGGCTCCAGACTCCAGCCCTTATCCCCACTGGGGACATTATTGCTCTCCTGATGGGTTAGATATGCTCTTCCAGATCTGCTCTTTGGTCTGAGCCTTCTGGCTACTGGCACAGGGAGCAATGAATGTAAGAAGCCCCATATTCCACTCTGGATCTCTAGGACCTGCACTTGCCAGGACAACCGTGCCTCACCTCCCTTCCCACCAGGGAATCAGAATGATGCCGATATTATGAGAGTATTTCCAAGGTGCTCCACGTTGCCTGTCTGCAGTGCATTGCCAAGCTCTTAAAGAATGCAATATAAATTTTAAGCCCAGTAGTAAAGTATAAGTTACCACATAATAGAACACTTAAATTATGGAGGGGATAGCATCATCCTGAGATTTCTCGAAGGAGTACTTTCGGAAGAGCTATGTCTGCTCAGTGCAACCCTTGAAAGCAGTAATGCGATCTAAAATCTGTGTTTCTCAAGAACTAGAAAGGAAAATGTTTAGTTTTTCTAAACTGGCATGTGCATTTTGTTTCCTCTACCAGACTGGAAACTCCTCCAGACAGATCACAAAGTCTTCCTCTTCCTTTGCCTCTTTCTCTACCTCAGATTGCTGATGTACTCAAGTGCTCATACATTCTTGTGACCCTTATTAGTCCTTGGAGAATGTACTAACCTTTCCCATAGATGCCAATGAGATAAATAAAGACCATAAGACAAAATACATACCTATTATGTTGCTATTAAATATTCAGAATGATTCCCAAATGAATGGTGTAGTTATTTAAATTAGATTCATTGAGCATTTGCAATGCGCCAGGTTCCAAGGTGGGCACTGGAGTTGCAAATGAGCAGAAGACAAAGTTCTGGCCTTCAAGAGGATTATATACTAGTAGGAGAAGTAAGCCTTCACAGAAGCCAGATTTAGATGTAACGAAGATTTACAAAACTGTATGTGGCCTGTAGCTACTAATGATACAGCTCCATAAACAAAGGAATTTCTACCAAGAAAAAAAATCCAGAATCATATGGCTTTCCCAGCAAATTTTACCACATATTTAAGGAAGAAATCCTCGTGAGAAATGGAGGAGGAAAAATATTTCCTGTTCATTTCATGACTTGAATAGCAAAATCTGACCAGGTTATTACCAAAAAGAAGCATTAAAGGCCAATCTGAGTCAAGAACTGCATTTCTGAAGTATCTCATTTGGGCATGATATTTTGCTTTTTTTGATACATGACAGAATTCAGTGTGTTCATACTTCATTAAGGAATTTGTATGTATATCCATGAAAATATTTTCCACTTCAATCTGGGAATAAGAATACCAATGTTCGGGGTGCCTAGGTGGCTCAGTCGTTCAGCACCACCTGCCTTTGGCTCAGGTCATGATCCCAGGTCCTGGGATTGAGCCCCATATCGGGATCCCCACTCAGTGGGGAGCCTGCTTCTCCCTTTTCCTGCCTCTCCCCCCCTGCTTGTACTCAATCTCTCTCTCTCTCTCTCTCTCTGTCAAATAAATAAATAAAATCTTAAAAAAGAAAAAAGAATACTGATGTTCACCACTTCTGTTTAACCCTGAGAGGTATAGCCAGTACAGTAGGCAAGAAGAACAAATCAAATTATAAGAATGGAAATAAGGAGATCAAACTGTAATCATTTGCTAATGATATAATTTTGAATGTAGCAAATCTAAAAGGATACACAGATATAAGTTAGCAAAATTAGAAGGGGAGTTTAGTGAGATTGTTAGATACAAGATCAATAAAAGTTCATTCGTTTATATACAGTATCACATGGAAAATAAAGTTTCAAAGGTTCCCACTTAGCAATTAGAAAATAAATTTAGAGGAATGAATCTAATCAAAAGATGTGCAAGACCTCTAGACAAAAATTTGGGAGAAATTAAATGAAAACTGAAGTAAATGGAGAAGTAGTCCATGTTCATGGATTGGAAGATTCAATCCAATAAAACTGTTAGTTATTCCTAAATGCATCTATGGATTCAATTTGATTCCTAGCAAAAATCCAATAGTTTGTAGTACTACGTGTGGAATTTTTCTATTTATATGGAATAGTAAAGGGCCCCAAATAGCCAATACACCTCAAAAAAGAAGCTACAGGTAGACAGTCAAGCGGGACAGACTAGAGAGCCCATAAACAGACAGACACACATAAACAAGCACTTGATTTATGGTGCGGCAGCAATTAGATATCTGTATTAAAAAAAAAAAAACTTATGCCAACGTGAAGCCATTTGCAAAATCAGTTCCCAGTGAATTGGAGACCCACAGAATGTGAAAGTCAAAACCATGAAACTTCTTTTTTTTTAAGATTTTATTTATTTATTTCACAGCGGGAGAGAGATCACAAGGAGGTAGAGAGGCAGGCAGAGGGAGATGGGGAAGCAGGCTCCCTGCTGAGCAGAGAGCCCGATGCGGGCCTCGATCCCAGGACCCTGAGATCATGACCTGAGCCGAAAGCACAGGCTTTAACCCACTGAGCCACCCAGGCGCCCACCATGAAACTTCTTGAAAATTTAGAAGAGTATCTTCATGTCTTTGGTATAAATTTTTTTTACCTAAACAAACAAAAGCATTAAGTGTCAGGAAAAAACCTGATAACTAGAATACATTAAAATGGAAAACTTCTGTTCATCAATAATCTTCCTTAAAAGAGTAAAAAAAATAAGTGAGAAAACCTGTTTGCAATACACATAACTAACAAAGGGTTTTTTACCTTGAAGTATAAAGATCTCCTATAAATCAATAACAGAAAGACCGCCCTGTGGTCAAAGAAAGACAACCCAGTGGGGAAAAAAAAGGCAGGATATTAGAAGAGACATTACACAAAAGAGAGTATCTAAATGATTCATACACAGATGGAAAGTTATCCAACTTTATTAATTACTGGGGAAATGCCACACCTGGTGCCCCTACACACCCACCAGAATGGCTGAAACTCAAAAGATACCTACTGTCAAGTGTTGGCAAACTTGTGTAGCAACTGCAGCCCATATTTACTATGGATGGTTGTGTAAATTGAGACAGTTACCAAAAATAGTTGAAATCTTCCAAAGTTGACAATACCACGCTATCTCTTGCCTAGCCATTCCATTCCGGGTTAATTACCCAACAGAAATGTCTATCAGGTGGTAAGTATAGGTGTGTTCTTAACAGCTTTATTCATAATAACCAAGTCAACTCAGAGATCCAGCAGCAAAAAATAAAAGTACTATATTCCAGTGAAAAGAAATGAATTACAGTAACACAGAGCAAGTGACTTGGATGTGTTTGGCAAATACACGGAAGATAAGATATTAGACATAAAAGAATGCACCCCTTATCATTCCATTTATATAAAGGTCAAAATAGGCAGAATTAAACTGGAGTAATTAAGAATGTATAATTAGGTGTTAAAAATAGGAAGAGGAGGAAATGATTACCATAAAATCAAGATAGCAGTTCAGCTAAAAGAGAGGGACATGTTTGTTTTCAGGAAAAGGTGGTCAGGTGGCTTTGGATTGGAAATGTTCTATTTCTTTACCTGGGTGGGAGTTATGTGGATGTGGATGTTTATAATAACTTATTAAGTTTTATATTTGTATATACTTTTCCGGACATGTGTTGTATTTTACAAACACTTCCCCCCCAAAAGGTTAAAAAGTCTACATCTTCAGCTCTTACCACCTTTCTGAACTTCCGAATGTCTCGTGGACATCTCCACTGACGTTCCCTTGGCACTTCACACTCAACATACCTCAACTTGACTTTATCCTACCCCATAGTCTGCTCTGCTTCCTGAATGCCTGCGATGGGTGAATTCACACACCCCATCTTCCAAGTCAGATATCTGGATGTCATCACTGACTCCTCCATGTCTCTTAATCACCACATTCAGTAAAGTTCTGTTAATTTTGCCTCTTAACATCTTTCGAACTTTGTCCTCACTTGTAACTACTGCCTTTTGTCCATGTCACCACAGTATCTGATCTCTGTCACTTCAGAAGCCTCCTAATTGTTCCTCTGTTTTCTTCCCTGGTTTTGGTCTTCTCTGTTCCACCTTCCATGCTGTTGTCAGCATTGTCAGAGTTCTCTTATGAAATTCTAATCTGATCATGTCCACCCCTCTCATTAAGCTTGCTCTGGCTCACACCAGCTGACACAGATCATCCTTAACCTTTCTCTATAGGCTTATTAATTATGCTCTCTCACAGATCATGCTTCTGAAACAGTGTCTGATTTATTAGAGATGCAGTGATTCCAGAACAGAGCAGTGGCATCAACTGGTCCCTCTCTCCCACCTCCCACCCTTCTCTCATACCATTTCCCCACCTTTGTCCTTGTAACCTTCCCTTAGACTTCCATCACTTTAGGTGCTCTTAGAGCACAGTGAATAAATACGTCTATGTGGTTTTGTAATCATCTCTGCTGCCCTGAGATCCAGGGAATATGCCAGAGTAAGTGTTCAATAAATGTGTCACGATTATTTTTGACTGAATGAATTCAGAGGCAGCAGGTGGCACCTATTCTGAGAAGATTCAAGAGACTTCATTGTCCAGCAGCAGTGGGCCTTGAAAGTTGCTAGAGCATTTGGGGTGGAAAGAGTATCACAAACATAGGAAAGAGTGGGTTGCTCAGTATTTATAAATTTAGGCCTTGTGTTGGAAGACTGATTTTTTAAAAGAAAAATCTGCTGTGTCTGCAGTTAGGCTACTCAACATTCAATTTGACTGGAGCTTGATGGGAGGCATTATTTTCCATTGATTATTTTTATTCAATATATGACAGAAGACGACATTCCTGAACTGGCTGCAAAGTCATAAATATTTAAATCCAAGTTATTTGCCATGCATAGAAATAATCAAGTCATGATAGCTAACTTAGATGTTTGGTGGCTTGATTATTGATTTTTACAGCTCTAATCTAAATTCCATAGCCATGCACTAGAATAGCTTAGGGGAGACGGTTGTTTTACTAATGCCGCAGATGGTCATCTCACATATACAGGTTCAAAGAACAAGACTTTTAGGAAAGATCTGAACTACCACATATCTTCTAAATATCAGACAAGGAAATAGTCTCAGAGGGTTAAGTGACATAGTCACCTCACGACTAATCATGGTCAGAACAAGAATCCACGTCTCCTGACACCCTGGCCAAGTCTCACTCCTGTTCTTTATAAGAGCTGTAGTATCCATGATTCAGGATCTTAGCGGTATATGGAGGAGGGGGAGGTATCCTGCTGTTCTTTGATTTATCTTTATGCAGACAGTTTATGTCAGCGAGGACTGATAATAGTGATGGCAAGACTTTTTCCTGATTATCACCTACGTTCCAGACTTTGTCACAGACTCTTTGCCTGCCACATCTCTGGGCCTCACAAGAGAGTGAAGTGAGAATATTTTAGGAATGAGAAGCCCAAGTGTCAGAGAAATTAACAGCTTGTCCTGGGTCTGTCACACAGCTCCTCTGATCTCTCTGATCTACCCATTGTTTCAATGTAACTTCATGTAACTCAGTCCTCTCAAAATGAAAGTCCACTGTGGACTGAATATCATCACTTCGGTCTTAAGATCCAACAAGTGGATATTGTTACTAAGTATGAGCTTTCTGCTCATTTACTTTGATGGAGGACTAGAATCTAGAGAATTAAAATGTGACAGTTATAAAGTTCATTTATTGATGAAGTTAACAAACATTTATGAAATGCCTACAGTCTTAAAGATTCTGAGCTGGACTTGGAAGTCACACAACAAGAGGCAGAATAGTAAAGAAATGCATGCTTTGAGTAAGGCATGCCGTTTATTGATTCTGGGACTGGTGGGCAACCTACAGATGATGTGTATTTCTGTTTTTTTTCTGTGCCATGGGGATCATAGCTGTGTCATGTGGTTATTGTGTAAAACAGTGTTTCTCCTCCAGGAGTGATTTTTGCCCCCCCCGGGGACATTCGACAATGTCTGGAGGCATTTTTGATTATTACAAGTAGGGGGCAGGTGCTACCACAGTACATGGGATAGCTCCAAATAACAGTTGTTTGTCTAGCCAAAATGTCAATAATGTGGAGGTCGAGAAACCCTACTGTGGAACACCTGCACTAGAATATGTATAATAGAGGTGATGTGTTGGCCCCGGCATGACCTGTGGGGAACTTCCCAGCTGATCCTGGCCAGTGCCTTTCTGGAAAGGTGGGGGGTATCCTGCCAGAAGTTGTCCATCCATTTTCCCTGTGAAAACTTACCCTAGGGGCCAGGGTCACTGAAAGTGTGCTGTCCATAGATGATGGAGAGGTGGTGAGTGGAGGCGGGAGGTGTGGTCCTTACTTGGTCTTTAGTTGGCAACTCACAGCTCTTGAGTCTCCTTACCCTCAGCCACCCGGTCCTCATAATGGAAGATTCCTCTTCTTCCACCACTGAATCAAAGGTTTGCATCTCCTATTCAAGTTTACCTTCTACCTCTTCCTGCTCCTTACCTGGCCAGTCTACCTAGTCTTTGCAAGAAAACACACAAAGAGTAAAAACAATAAAGCATTCCTATCCTCAAAATAAAAGCACCACACTTTGTGAACATACATAGGAATCTTCTTTTGTCATTTAGGTCAGGGACTTTCTCTTTAAGTCCCAAGTGGATGACAAAACACACAGTGTGATATTGGGGTGGACACAATAAAAACCCTCTGGGAAATATGAACAGTGAGAGAATAAGAAGTGCATCCTTAAAATCCCACAGCCATGACTGTGAATTAAAAGACATGTGAATTAGAATACTTGTCCTGAGCCTGACACAGACTGTGTCTCCATCAATGTGATGAGCTCTGAGAAGTGTCAAGAGTGTAGCTATCATGATGGTTGGTTGGTTGGCTTGTTGGTTGGACAGAGTCCACAGGCTTTTGGTCACTAGATCTGCCCGTGTGACTGAGTGCCCTGTGGCAGATGTCTACGGAGTATCTACTGTGTGCTGGCCACAGTGCTGAGCACAGGCATGAATGATCTCATCTCCCCTTCTTAGAAGCCCTGAGATAGAGTTACTGTTACTATCTTCATGTTACCTATGAGGTCACTGGAGTTGGAAGAGGGGTTAAGTGGCTGGACCACGATAAACCACTGGCAGGTAGTAGAGCTGGGGCTTCATTTGGGGCAGTTTGACAGAAAGATGATGCTTTTCACTGTTGGGTTATACCAAACTCTTTAATTTTGGGCCCCATGTTAGTAAAAAATTAAGAAAAAAATGGGAGGGGCATGCCAGCATTTATATAAACACGATTTATAGTCAGTATTTGAGGCAAAGGAGAAATTGCATAACTATGTAATAGGTTGCTTAAGAGTCCTGTATATTATTAAGTAGTATCAGGAATAGGAATTTTCTAAAGTAAATTTTGTGCTTTCAACAGAATCCAAAGGTATAGTTGTTTCTTTGACACTATTTATAAAAGTGATTAATTCCTTACTTAGAGTCTTTTGAATTCTGTTTTTCATATAAGATTTTCTTTCCCACTAATGAGTAGTTACTTATAGTCATGATCATTGTGTTACTCAAAATATATAGTTTCTATTCATTATTAGTTATCAAATGGAGTATCATTTCAGGTCAGGGGAGATCTCTAAGACAACGATTTTTTTTTATTTTTTATTTTTATTTTTTTAAAGATTTTATTTATTTATTTGACAGAGAGAGATCGCAAGTAGGCAGAGAGAGAGGAGGGAGCAGGTTCCCTGCTGAGCAGAGAGCCCGATGCGGGCCTCGATCCCAGGACCCTGAGATCATGACCTGAGCCGAAGGCAGAGGCTTTAACCCACTGAGCCACCCAGGCGCCCTAAGACAACGATTTTTAAAATGCAGTTAGAAGAGTTTGTCCTCAGAACTAAGAACTGGTTATTTGTATAAAATCCTGCCAGCGTTACAGTTTGATTTTGGTAGCTTCTCCCCATGTGGAACAAGGTGTAGTTCCGGGTGGGTCTGCTGCATTCAGCAGAGCAGGTTGTGTTGTTTACCTGGGTGCTTCCGGGACCAAGGTGTGCTGATGCTGACTCATACCTCTTGTGAGAGCTGATTAGGAACGTTACTTCCCAACTCCGTGTTCAGTCGTATGACAGTGGGAGCTTCAAATTGGCTGCACGGGGCATAGTTACACTGCAGAAATTGGCAAGCTCTACCAGTCACCAGCCACCACGCTGGTGGTTAAACAGTCACCAACATGCCATGGGCACAGTGGGGAGAGGGTTTGGGGGGGCTGAAATGTAGCCTTTGCCCTGCTCCCTGAGGTGCAGATGAATGGGAATGGGCTCCTTTCTCTCATTCAGATAAAGATGGCATCTGCTCACAGCTGGACACTCACAAGGCTAGAGTTCCTGAAGGGGGTATCTTCTAGTTTATACAAAGGCAACAAATGGGTTGGTAGCAACCGCGAGTTTAGGACAGTGGTTCCCAAACCTGGCTGCTCATTGTAACTATCTTATAGGTCTTTTAAAAGTCAATTTTAGGGCTTTTCAGGGATTTCGATTTGGTTTATGTAGCATCCAGTAATGGTTGCTTACCCATTTGTCTGTCAGTGTTTTCTGTTGTTTGCAATGGAAAGTGATTTAACCAATATGTTTTGGATGAGGCCTGGGAATATGTATTTCAAAAACTTTCCAAATCAGGGGGTGCCTAAGTGGCTCAGTTGTTTGGGCATCTGACTCTTGATTTCAGCTCAGGTCATGATCTCAGGGTCGTGGGTTCAAGCCCCATGTCAGGTTCCGTGCTGGGTGTGGAGCCTGCTTAAGATTCTTTCTCTCCCTCTGGCTCTGTCCCATCCCTCCCCTCCCCTGCTCTCTCTCTCTCAAAACAAACAAACCAAACTTTCCAGATTTTTGGAAAATTTGAGAACCACCAGATTAAGTATCCCATAAACAAAGGTATGTGGAGATGTTTACCCCATTGTTTTTGTGTGAGCACATAGGCCCTGAAGTGGATGGGACCTGCGGGGATTGACTGTACCAGGCCTTGAGCGTCCATGTCCATTTTCCCCAGCATCCTATAGAAAATACCAGTTTCTGTGTGTGGCATGGTGTGAAAAAGGTTGGGCAGCACTGAACCGCTGTATTTAATAGTGTGCTGGGAGGAAAACAGGACTGAATCACCAAATTGCTGTGTAATCTTAGAAATGCACTGTGTTTCTTAGTTCTGTCACCTATAAAAGAATATAAAGTTGGCTATGTTAATAATTATGAATGATAATAGAATAAAATGTGACAATGTGAGTGGGACTTCCTGGCCAGCTCGTTCGATGTTTCTTCCTTAGCTGTGTGTGATAGGTACGAGAATGGATTGGTACCAGCTGCGCATCTCAGTGGAGGAACATGCCCGTCATTCAGTGGGGACCAGAGATGATGAGGATCCTGGCAAGAGTTGTTATTGTTCAGCATGAACAGATAGGTGTTGCTGACTCTTTGGAAGCAGTTGTGCAGTACAGGTGGATCTTAGAAGCTGAGTTAAGGCAAATCTCCTGCTCTGGCTCTCTGTGCCCTTATTTCCATTCATTGACCTGGGCCCCCATCTTTGGATTCCTCTATTTTGGGCATCTTTTCAGTCTCCTAACAAAGACTTCTACCTTCCCCAGTGGACTTGGGGCCATGACTATGTGCGAAAGAAAAACCAATTCACTATCAGGAATACAAAATGTATAAATGCAAAAATATTGATCATATATTTTCATTTAAAAGTAATGAATATCACATAAAACCACCTTATTTCCACCGTTCAAAGATACTTACTCTTAATGTTTTGTTATATTTTTATTCAGACTTTCTTTTTATATTTATGCTGTTTTATTTAAAAAAAAACACAACTCAATCCAAAAACCTGCAAATATATATGAATCTTATCTTTCTCTCCTTCACCTTCTTACATCTAATCTTTACATTCAATCCATCAGTAAGTCCTGTGGATTATATCTCTGACTGTATCCCAGATCTACCCACTTCTTTTCATTCCTACTACCACCCCATTACCCAGCCCCTGTCATTTCTTACTTGGTCTACTTCAGTAGCCTTCTGACTTATCTCTTTGTTTTCACTCTTGTTTTGAAGGATTAGTTTTATTTTTCACCCATTCATTAGAGTGATCTATGTGTAAATTGAATCCTATCATTCCCGTCTAAGAAGCTTTCCAAAAGCATCCCATTGCACCTAGAATAAAATATAGATTTCATTCAAACNATTAGTTTTATTTTTCACACATTCATTAGAGTGATCTATGTGTAAATTGAATCCTATCATTCCCGTCTAAGAAGCTTTCCAAAAGCATCCCATTGCACCTAGAATAAAATATAGATTTCATTCAAACAGCTTCAATGCCTCAATATGGCCTAAACCTGCCTATCTCTCTTCCTCTTCCCCTTATTCATTCTTTTCCAGCCTTCTCACCCCAGGGCCTTTGCACTTCCTACTTTGTCTTCCTGGAATACTAATCCTCTGATTTTTGCACATGGGTGCTCCTTTCTAGGTCTCAACTCTAATGTCACTTCCACAGAAAGACTTTTCCTATTCAGCAAATCAAAATAGCCTCCCAGCCACTTGTTATCAAATCACCCTGTTTTATTTCATTCTGGGTACACATCACATTTTAAAATAGTGTTTAAAAACATTTTATTTTTCCTTCTCTTTTTTCCTAGAAAAGTAAGATGCAGGAGAATCATGGCCTGTCTAACTTATTTATTGCCCTACATGCTGTTTCAAATGGTTCTTGCCCATGGATAATCAGTATCTGATAAACATATATTGAATGAGTGTATGAATAACTGAGATCATAGTGAGAATTCCTTTTATATTTTTCTATTACCATTTTCTATAATATGTAAGCCAGTATATTTTAAACCTGAGAAGATGCCCATAGGCCACCCCCCCAAATGTTGACTTATACATGAACCAATGTGAAGTGTGTTTTAGTTCCTCATGCTTAGAATCCTTATACGGGTCCACAATCAAAACAGATTTACAAATTACAGACAAAACCACAAAGCAAATATGATTCAAATGAACAATGTCGACAACGGTATAGGTGAAACTAAATCACGACTCAGGGTGAGTAAGGTCACATTGCTATGATGCAGGTTCCTTGAGTTCCCAAGACCATCCTGTCCTT
Organism: Ailurus styani; assembly: GCA_002007465.1. Classification (NCBI taxonomy): domain Eukaryota; kingdom Metazoa; phylum Chordata; class Mammalia; order Carnivora; family Ailuridae; genus Ailurus; species Ailurus styani. The sequence goes on from LNAC01000963.1 coordinate 209,236, forward strand.
TGCTTTTTCATGATTTTTCTCTCTTTGAACTACTGCAAGACCTTAATTTCTGCACATGCTGTGACTTACATTCATCTGGAATGGGTGTGACACACTGCACTTCCTCTGGTCTTTTCTTTTTTCTTTTCTTTTTTTTTTTTTTAAAGAATTTATTTATTTGACACAGAGAGAAAGATCACAAGTAGGCAGAGAGGCAGGCAGAGAGAGAGGAGGAAGCAGGCTCCCCGCTGAGCAGGGAGCCCAATGCGGGCCTCGATCCCAGGTCCTTGAGATCATGACCTGAGCCGAAGGAAGGCAGAGGCTTTAACCCACTGAGCCACCCAGGCACCCCCTCTGGTCTTTTCTTATTAACATTTCTCAGTTAAGTCATACTACTGAATGCAATGTGATCTTTAATGCAGAGGAGGGCAGAGAATCATATCTCAGACTGGTTATTAAGGCAATGCTCATTCAGATGTCCCAGCATGGATTTACAACCAGTGGGGACACGTTGTTGCCTAGAGTTGCAGGGAGGCATCTTTAGGAGAAAAGTAGAGGCAGGGGGGGATGAGACTGAACTTCCTAGGCGTCTGCCAGTGATAAAAAAGTGACACTCTGGGACTGGGGGATTTGGGGTCGGGTCACATGGTCAGCAGATGACCCCTACGAGACAGTCAGCCATGTGGTGAGGGGCTGCCTTAGAGGGGCACAGGGTGATCTCTTCCTCGGGATGCAGCCAACCTCTCCTGAAACACGAGAAAATCACACATTGTTTGGTGAGACTCGATTCCTCCAAGGAGTTGGTGAGGGGCAGAGGGAAGAGATCGCTCGGTGCGGGGGAGTGGGAGGGGCCTCTGGATTCATCCGCACCAGGAAATGGTGCCCTCCCCTCATTTTAGGATTTCGGAAGAGCTCAGGGCAAGTGGGGAGCCCTGAAATTTAAGCCTCATTAGTTTCACAGAGTATTAATTATGTGTAGCTGTGTAACAGATTGCCCCACCCCCAAGGAAATCTAGCTCCTTTAAAACTAGATCTGTTATCTCCCATGGTTTCTGAGGGGCTGCTGTTACTAAGTTGCGAAGACTGTTTTGAAGCTTGGACCGCTAGATTCCAAAATCTGTGTTGTTATCCATAACCTCTACAGTCTCGACACTTCTGGCTCACTCATTCCTCCCTGCTGGGCAAATGCCTACCCACACAGCCTGATTCCTGCCTCCTTTGTGGACCTGTACTCCCTTCTCTGCCATGACTGGGCTTTTCTTTCCTCTAAACTCCTAAACCCTGCCTTTCCTCCGTTTAGGAAACTTATCACAGGATTTTAATCACTTAGTTGTCTGCAAGGTAGACTATACGTTACTTGAATTCAGGGACCATTTTTTTTCCTATCCCCAAATCCACAGTAGATGGCAAAACCCTGACTTGAGGTCAATGCCAGTGAATGTCTATTGCATGAACAAATGGATTGTCCTGGATTCAGAGAGTCCGGCCTCATTTCTGAGGCCATGTATTTATCGGATTTCTGGATGATTAGCATTTAATGATCACAGCAAATCGCTGGGACCATAGAAACTCAGGTTTTGTTTTGTTTTTGTTTTTGTTCTTTTGGCGAAACTTGCTTTGTCTAGAGAAAGCCATTGGGACAGGTTACCCCTCAGCGAACCAGTGACCATATGCTGCCTACTTTGTATGCTAGCAACCCCACTCAGCCAACTGATAACTGCATTCACAACCTCTTTATGCACTAAAACCTGCACGATAGAAAAGCTCTACTGAGTGCGTTGCAGTGGGCAGCCAGTCCCAGCATATGGCTGCCACTGCTTCATGGAGCACCGCAAAGTGGCCCATTCTGCAGATGGGTCTCGGATGCAGAGCCAGCACCCACGAGTTAGAAGATTCCAGCTGTCTGTTACTCCCCCAGAGCACCCGTCTCTTCCAGATGTCAAATGTACCTACTTCATTTTAACAGTTTTCTTTCTCTCTGCAAATTGAAACACTCTGTGTGGGAACATGTGAACCTAGGGTGTAATTAAAATATAAAAGGGAAATTCCAAACATTCTTTTCCGGTACCCTTCACCTTGGGATGTGTGATTTGCTTTCTTCTCCTGCACCCACTTCGCTTCTTACATGCGTGCTCTTATACAGGTCTCTTGCTTTGGCAGGGAATTCTAAACCCCTCACAGGAATTCCACCCGTAAACTCTTAGTAGATTAACTCAAATTCTGCTGCCTACATGTTGCCTTCTTTGATTTCCCCGGTCTTCTTCCTTTCTGGAATTCATTCCAGTGGTGTTTGCTGTTTGATGCTCCATATAGACCATGCTTCTCAGATTTTCCTGTGTGTATACATCACTTGGCAGATTTGTTAGAATACAGATTGTGATTCAGTAGGTCTGGGCCGTGGCCTGAGAGTGTGCACTGCACTCTGTCACCCTTCAGATGAGGCCCTTGCTGCTGATCCGTGGACCATGCTTTGAATGATGGGGGTGGAGACGGTTTGGTTTTGAGTATTTTCTTCCCTGTATCCCTTCTCCCCTCCCGCTCTCCTTTCTTTTCTCTTTCTGTTAATATTTCCTGGGTTTCTTCTATATTTTATACTTAGCATTTTGTGTTGTCATTTTAGAAGTAAAACTACCTCTAAGTAACTTTCTTTGTGGTTTTTCATTTTATTTATTTACCTGTATTTGTACTTTTACTCATATTTAGAGTTCTGGTACTTTTTTTTTTTCCCCTCCTCAATTAACTGTAACATCCTTGAAGGCAGGTAGTGGTCTACAATACCTCGGTGGTAATTTTCTTTAGATTTTAATTCCAGTGTACTTAACTTGGAGTGCTCTATTAGCTTCAGGTGTGCAATGTAGTGATTCAGCAATTCTGTACATGACTCAGTGCTCATCATGATAAGTGTACTCTTCATCCCCTTCACCTGTTTCACCCACGGCCCCACTCATCTCCCCCCTAGTAAATAGCCATTTGTTGGCTCATTGTTTTTGGTTTGTCTCTTTGTTTTCCTTTATTCACTTGTTTCGTTTCTTAAATTCCACATAAGAATGAAATCATATGGTGTTTGTCTTTCTCTGACTTACTTAGCACTGTATCCTCTAGATCCATCCATGTTGTTGCAAATGGCAAGCTCTTATTCTTTTTATGGCTGAGTAATATTCCATTATATATACATACATATATGTATATGTACATATAATGGAAAAAATATATATATACCACTTCTTCTTTATCCATTCTAGGTGGCATGTTTTTGTGAAAAGAGCACACATGCTGAGAAAAGCAGCTGTAAACTTATGTCCCTCTTCTACCTCTCATATACTGTGGCTGAGATTTGGTTAAGTTCCTTCATCTCTGAGCCTAAGTTGACCACCTCAGAAGTGAGTGTTATGTTTGCTGTGAACAGAAAATCAGAGGCTTCTTGCAAAGTATCTGGCCCAGGGGTTGGGTCCTCTGATCCTGGGACATGTTCGTTCCCTCGCCACTTGCCTGAAACTGATTGGCTCTAGACATCCAGGGCTTTCAAATCCTGGGGAGGTTGGGCAGAGTGTCAGGGAAACAGTGCAGAGGGGAGGTGTACTTTCCTTTTGCCCCAGTTCTCGTTTTGAAGGTTTAGTTGAAAGATTTCATCATATGCTGGCAAATACTTATATTTCTGTTGTTCTTAAATTTTATTTAAGATAATGCTTTGAAATTTCCATTTTAAAGTATGAGGAGAGATGGTTGATACACTAACCAAGCCTTAAAACATTATGCATTTTGTATATGGTAAAAAAGAAAACAAAGTAAAAGCTAGTGTATTTTTTATTGCCAGTCGATTTACCACTCAAGTCTGCTGTAATTTCAACTCCAGAGCAGCAGGCAGAGGGAGAGGGAGAAGCAGGCTTTCCACCGAGTAATGAGCCCTATACGGGGCTCGATCCCGGGACCTTGGGATCATGATCTGAGCCGAAGACAGTGGCTTAACTGACTGACCCACTCAGGTGCCCCTTGAGTTTGCTTTTCATTTGAAAAGAATGAAGTAATTATTGGAAAAAAAAAGGTTAAAGCCTTGGATAGCTGTGGTGGGATGTGGGATAGGACCCAGGCCTGCTGTAGGGAAGCACAGCTGTGTCTTAGTCCTGTGTGTCAGCAACTGGCTGTGGGAGATTCCTGAAAATCACCTTTAATGTGTCTAGTCTCTGTTTCCTCCATACAAAATGAGTGGGTCAAACTAAATGTTCTGTAAGACCCTGTTTTACTCTTAAAAAAAAAAAAGCTAGCTATGATTCTTAATAATTCAGTTTACAAGTATTGAGGAAATGAAAACCTCAGTCAAGTAAAACGACTTTTTTTTATAAGTTTTAGAAATGAATAGTGTAAATGATATAGGGAGAAATGTTTAAAATGCTTGAGAGAACACTTTCAAGTAATTTGAAACCCATGAAGAGCATGGATTAAGATACAAAAAATTGATTGGTTAATTGCAAACCATTCTTAACTATCCATTACTTCATGCTAGAGAGCTCGCTTTGCTTAAATTGGGTCCCTGTAGATTCTTGACAGGAAGAAAGAGATACTTCATTAAAAAAAAACTATTTTCATTTATATTTATTTTGTGAATTCAGCTTGTGACAGAACAATATTAGAGTGTGATTCCAGGCACAGGCACTGCTGCCACATTCTTAGGTCATACCCATCTCTGTCACTTACAGCCTGTGTGACCTTGGGTAAGTCATTCAGCCCCTTCATAGAACAAGCTTTATAACTGTAGTAGGTTAGTGATGAGGATTAATGAAGTATATTTCGAGTGTTGCCTGGTGTATAGTAGATGTTCAATACTTATTATGTTATGATAGCTTCATTTTAGTGATTTACTTTAAGTATGGTCTACAATCTTACCTCAAACTGCTGTCCTATATTGATAACTGAAGTCTTAAAATACCTATTTCCTATTCAGATTGCTCACATTGTTGCAGTTTTTGTTGGGAGGTCATGCCATGTGATGGAAAGAAAGTAGGGAGACAAGCAAATGTCACTTTGTCAAGTCATCTGTCATGGATCTTGCTATCTTTATCCATAAATAAGATGGTGGTTGGGTTAGATGATCAGATTAGAGTTGTTCGATTTGGGGTACATGGCCTTTGGAGGGCTGATATGTAGGTAAAGTTGGATGCAAAGTGTGTGTCTAGGGCCACTTTTCTAGGGCAGAGCTCTGTACCATTCAGTATACTATCAGATGGGTCCATGAGGAGTTAAGAGCCTCTGGTCTCAAGCATCTGCAGATTCCCTGTTGGCTCCATAGTTCCATGACTACAGGACATTGGAATTTTGTTGAAATCACTCAGGGGAACAGAGTTGCTGGGGAAACTGATAACTGAAGCCATTTTCTAGTGAAATAGGAACCTGTATTTTGTTTGATATTTCCTTCTGGCAATAGTAAGAACTAGGAAAAATAGAATACAAATGTTCATCTGACACATGACCCGGCTTGTCCCTCTGTTTCAATGAGACAGATGCTACCTACTCAGTTCTTTAGGAATATTTGAATTACCACGAGGGCTCTTATTCAAGATTTAAACCTGCTTACTCTATATATAATGATTATATCAATACTTATGGGTATCATTTTGATTTTGCTAACAAGACAGTACATATTTTTTGCTTGAGTCCCCCCACTAATTGTCTATATTAATCTGGTAAAGTTCTCTTGATTGGCTGTGTTATGACTGAACACTTATTCTGGAAGGATCTAGAAAGATGGATCTGGTAAATTCAAAGTTGGATTCTGGACCAGGGAAAAGAACAGGGAATTTGAAATTCACAAATGTGAAGCTGGAAAAGAGGAAAAGACTGTCTTTAAAGGAAATGGGAGAATAAAAGATCAGAAGAGTGATAACACTAAATCCAGAGGAGATAGGGTTGATGTTAGGATCAAGAAGTCAAGAGATTGAAGTCAGATGACAGTATCAATCAGTATCAAATGATATACTCTGCAAAACAGGGATGAGAGTTACCTTTCATGCTGTGAAAATAATCAGGCCCCTCTAGTGCTGCATGCTTTTTTCCTAGCAACCAAGCTGCCACTTCTAAATGGCAGCTCCAGTGGCTTGAAAGCATGTCCAAATTCCAGATCCTGGAGAAGCTGCTCATGCAGCTGACCTGACCTGGCCACCTGTGCCCATAGGTCACTGCTGTAGAGGTAGGGTGCCCATCCCAATGTGGGGGCAACTCTGTTGAGGCTCCATCCTTTAAGAGTTGCTGCTTCTCTTTGCTACTACCTCTGGATAGCAAGAGAACAAATGCACTGTTGTATCCAATCCTTCTGTGCCTTTCTTCTTAAAAATTTCTTTTTTTTTTTTAAGATTTTATTTTATTTATTTCACAGAGGGAGAGAGATCACAAGTAGGCAGAGAGGCAGGCAGAGAGAGAGGAGGAAGCAGGCTCCCCGCTGAGCAGACAGCCCGGTGCAGGCCTCGATCCCAGGACGCTGAGATCATGACCTGAGCCGAAGGCAGAGGCTTTAACCCACTGAGCCACCCAGACACCCTCTTCTTAAAAATTTCTGAAGATTTCTTTGAATTGATATTTAAAAAATTAATATTTTATTATTTTTTAATAGTCTACAGTTTTAATTTTATTTTTATTTATTTTTTTTAACTTTTTATTTTATTTTTTCAGTTATTCAAGATTCATTGTTTATGTACCACACCCAGTGCTCCATGTAATACGTGCCCTCCTTAATACCCACCACCAGGCTCACCCATCCCCTCTCCCCTCCATAACCCTCAGTTTGTTTCTCAGAGTCCACAGTCTCTCATGGTTCGTCTCCCCTTCCGATTTACCCCAATTCACTTTTCCTTCCCTTCCCAGAGTCCTCCATTTTATTCCTTATGTTCCACAAGTAAGTGAAAACATATGATAATTGACTTTCTCTGCTTGACTTATTTCACTCAGCATAATCTCCTCCATACCTGTCCATGTTGATACAAAAGTTGGGTAGTCATCCTTTCTGATGGCTGAGTAATATTTCATTGTATATATGGACCACATCTTCTTTATCCATTCATCTGTTGAAGGGCATCTTGGCTCTTTTGACAGTTTGGCGATTATGGAAATTGTTGCTATGAACATTGGGGTACATGTGGCCCTTCTTTTCACTACATCTGTATCTTTGGGGTAAATACCCAGTAGTGCAATTGCAGGGTGATAGGGTAATTTTTAATTTTTTGAGGATTCTCCACACTGTTTTCCAAAGTGGCTGCACCAATTTGCATTCCCACCAACAGTGAAAGAGGGTTCCCCTTTTTCCACATCCCCTCCAACACTTGTTGTTTCCTGTCCTGTTGAATTTGGCCATCCTAACTGGTGTAAGATGGTATCTCAATGTGGTTTTGATTTGAGTTTCCCTGATGGTTAGTGATGATGAACATTTTTTCATGTGTCTGTTGGCCATTTGTATGTCTTCTTTGGAGAAGTGTCTGTTCATGTCTTCTGCCCATTTTTTGACATGATTATCTGTTTTTGGACGTTTAGCTTGAGAAGTTCTTTATAGATCTTGGATATCAGCCCTTTGTCTGTGGTGTCATTTGCGAATATCTTTTCCCATTCCGTGGGTTGCCTCTTTGTTTTGTTCAGTGTTTCCTTTGCCACGCGGAAGCTTTTTATCTTGATGAAGTCCCAAAAGTTCATTTTTGCTTTTGTTTCCCTTGAAACATTTTGAACTAGCAAGTAGTTCCATATTCCTCTCCATTTTTCTACCTGTCTGAACCTCTAAGTCTATCTCTAAGTTATACATATTTTATTGGCTGGCATGATTCTTAATGTTTTGCTATTGACATTGCTATTTTCTGTTGCACAAAAGAGCAAACTAGAAATTGTAGAAATCTTGAAGGAAATATTGGTCTCTGTGCAAATATGCTGGCTGTAAAACTCATTCTTCTGGTCTGTTGGAGTTGAAAGGGTTCTGTAAGCAGAGTAGGATTTTCAAAGAGAGAAAACAACTCTTGTGTGAGATTGACCTAGAAAAACCTTTTATTGATTGATTGATTCATTCATTCACAGGCATGCATTGAGCACCTAATGTGTCCCATTCAGACAGAATCTGGGGAAAAAGAATTGAATATGAAATCTTCCCTACTTTCATGGAGCACAAGGTCCAGTGGGAAAAAAGACGTTAACAGCTGACAATTAGAGTGTAGGTAAGAAGCATTATGATGGAGGCACAAGAGGCTATGGGAGCTCTGATGTTTTAACTTATAATAAGAAATATATATATTATATATTGTATATTACATATAAGTATAAAATATGTATTATATATAAAAATATAAATATAAATATATATATGTGTGTGTATATATATATATATATATATATATATATATATGTCTTCATCTCCATTTCTGACACAGGGCTCCTAAAATTGTTGGAATTTCCTAAGTAATGGGAGTAATAAAGGTGTCTTTTGAACTTGTGTTATTAAGGTAACTTTTGGAAAGCCCTTAGGTAACCTAAGGATGGGGCTTTGTTGCCAGGGAAACCAACCATGGGATTGGAGAGTTGGAACTTTTAGTTTCACCCCTGACCTCTGGGGAGGGGAGAGGAGCTGGAGTTTGAGTTTAATCACCAAATGGCCAAGGATTTAATCAGTCATGTCTGTGTAGTGAAGCCTCTATAAAATCCCCAAAGAAAGGGTTCAGAGAGCTTCCAGGTTGGTGGACACATGGGAATTCAGGGAGAATGGTGTGCCCATAAAGCATAGAAACCCTGCTCCTTCCCACATACTTTGCCTATGCATCTCTTCCACCTGGGGGTTCTTGAGTTATATCCTTTTCTAATGGACTGGTAAGCCTAAGTAAATGTTTTTATAAGTTCTCTGAGCCACTCTAGCAAATTAATCAAACCCTGGGGTGGGGAGTGGGAACCTCAGATGTATAGGCAATTGGTCAGAAGCAGAGGTCACAGCCTGGCTTGGCGGTTACCATCTGAAGTGGCAGGGGGTGGGGGGGGGTGCAATCTTACAGGACTGAGCCCTTATCCTGTGTGATCTGACACTGTCTCCAGTTAGATAGTGTCAGCATTGAGTTAATTGCTTGACGGTATGGAAAATACACACACACACACATACACACACACACATGCACGGATGCAGAACCCAGAGGAATGGCACAGGCCCCAGCCTAGGCTGTTCAGGAAAATGTCTGTATAAAGGGGTTGAACTTGACCTTAGTCTTGAAGAGTGAGTAAGAATTGTCCAGGTAAAAAGAGAGTAGTGTAGGAAAGATTCCAGGAAGAAAATATATATGTGCAAAGACCTAAAGCTAGATGAACATTTCAAGTTCATAGAAATATAAGAATGTGCTTCTGTACCATGGGGACAGAGAGTTCTTTACTTTGTGACTCCTTCCTGAGGGTCACCTTCAAGTATCCTCAGTGGCTGGTCTTGCTGCTTTAGGGCTTATTTCTCTCCATTGCCTGCTTTGTAGACTACTGGTACTCAAATCATCTTATGCCTCTCATGTAGGGCTTGCCTTGACATTGTAGAGACTGTCACAAACTAATCGGATGATTAAACAGCATTCACTACCCACTGTATATGAAGACTTTGGTTTTAGTTCTGTATGTATAATTTCTGTTGTGACAGACATGCTGGGAAGAGTGGAAAGTACACAAAACTGGAGCCAGACAACCTGGGAACAAATCCCACTCTTCCATAACCTAGGTGTTGTTCTGGAAAAGCCACTTAAACGCTTTGAGTTTGTTTCCTACAAATAATATTAATTACATTATACAAATAATAATACAAATAATACAAATGATAACATTAACTACATTATAGGATTATTGAAAAAAGTAAGTGGGATGATGAATACAGATAGAATTTTGAAAGAGTGGGATGTATTAATGATGAGTGTCACTATTCCATCACACACACACACACACACACACACCTTCACATGTATAGAGAGTAGTTCAGGATAAATCTGAGGTTCTGGGAGGAAAATATCTTGAGGAACTTTTTGAAGGAAGTGAGAAGACAGCTCATTGGACATGAAGTAGGAGGTGATTTCAAGAGAGTACCGGGACCCATGGTGCTGGTGGACTGGGAGAGTGGGTTTTGCCATACGCCCCATCAGACAGATGGAGCAGAGACCAATGGGGAGCACGAGAGGAGGTGTGTGCGGGAGTGGTAACAGAGCACTGAGGCTGAGCCAGGTGGGCTGCATGGGTGGGCAGCACAGTGGGTGGAAGGAACAATAGGATCAGGAGCTTGTAGCTGTGTAGAGCAGGAAATAATCTGGTGAATACTAAACATCACACATTCATCCAACTGGTGAGATTAGGCTCCTGAGAGGTTAAGTGATTGGCTCCTAGTCACGGCCATGGCTAGTTGGAGAACTGAAATTTCAACTTGAGAATCCCAACTTTTAGTTTTACTGTTCTTAATATCCTCCTGAAGGAAAGAAAAACAAATGAGTTTTTTCAATCCTAATCATAACAACCTCAGAGAATAAATATAACACAAGTATATTTATAAATATATTATTTCTTATATTAACTCCTCTTTCTTTCAAGTCTCCAGGATTTACATATATCAGGAATCTTTCTATTGTCTTCATCAAATCACTTATTCACAAATTCATTTATTCATTCATTCAAGTACCCTTTTACAGGGTTTCCTGTACTGTAGGTGCCTCAAAAAGGAACGGGGCTCCAAGATGAATAGACCCCTATGCTTAGTCTCAGGGCGTTCGTCATCTCATCGGGAAGACATGCAGATGGACAGGTGCAATGCTGCCCAGTAAGTGTGCACACTGGAAGGAGCAGACAGTTTGGAAAGTTGAGGGAGGGGGCCTCAGAGTTAGTTGATCCTTGAACTGAGTCTTAGAAAAAAACTAGGAGTTCGCCACTTAGAGGCAGGAGGTGGAGGTGGGCGAAGAGTAACGAACACTCCCAGTGAGTGATGTGCGGGAGTCCTCATTGCTGAAAGGCAGAAAAACTCTTTCCCTGACAACATTTGATAACACACCGTGACACTGTGAGGGAGCAACACTGGTGTGAGTTTTGGGGAAACATTTTTTTAAGTCTCAACCAAGTAAAAGATGATTTAATGAAAAGGATAAATAACAAATGCTTTTAAATCCAGAAAAAAATCCTCTCTTCCAGCCTCAGGAAGAGGCTAATTATTGTGTGGAGTCACTTTATGAAACCCTTCCTGATGGGATTCTTTTTTTGCTCCAGGCACTGGAGGAGGAGTTGCATGGGATGAGTTCTCTTCCCACTTGTTAAGCTTTGGCAGCATGACTGGCTTTACACCTGCAGAGTTTGGTGTCATAACAGTGACACTGTTTCTGTGAAACTGAAGTGATGTTTACTGAGCTGTGGGGACACAGAGATGAATATGACATGATCTCTGCCCCCAGGGAACATGCAGCCAAGTGGGGAAGACAGACACTTGGGGAAACACACACAACATGTTGGGGTGTGTGCTGAGGGCTTAGGGGACAGCACGGGGTACAGCGTGGCCTGTGTTCTTACCTTGAATCTTGAAGAATGAGTAGGAGTCAAATAAGGGGAGGAAATGTTTCTTCAAAGAACAAATCATCGTCCTCATCACTGTCATCATCTTCTGGAACTCTGGACTAGTATGAGGTTTTCAGAGAATATGGATGGGACAGCAAAGCATCAGAGGCAGTTGAAGCAAGAAAAGGCCAAGCCCCAGAAACTTCTAGGCCGAGAGGAGGAGTGTAGACTTTATTTTTTGAGGTTGGGAGAGCTGTTGAAAAATTTTAAGCAGAGAGTCATCAGAATAGGTTTTAGTTCTAGAAGCATCATTCTTGCTGTTTGTGTAGGGGAAGAGGCGGATGGGGCAAGATTAAAGACAAGGAGACCAGTTGTCTGGCTGTCACAACATCCTTGGCAAGAGATGAAGATGGACTGGATTAAGATTAAGATGTAAAAATTGTAGGAATTACCAGTCATGTCATGGGAGGAGTTTGGTAGGGCTCACAGATTTCTAGTTTAGTTATCTGTGGAGATAGTCATGCTACCGGACAAGATGAGTAATAAGAGTAATACAGAAGGAAGAAGTAGTTTGGGGTGCTGGTGTGTGTGTCGAACTGAGTTCTAGATTCAATGAATTTGAGGTGCCTGTGGGCCCTCCAGATTAATGTATCCTGCAGAAAGTAGGGTTGCAGAGGATAGGGTGAGTCTGGGGCTGAGAAGAGATATCTGAGTTTGAGATAGAGACCAGCATGTAAGAAGTAATTGGATGTGGAGAGGGAGGGGCATGGAGCTTTCTGAGAACAAATGATCAGAGAGAGAGGGGACTGAGGATCGGATCAAGGGACTTCAGTGTTTGAAATTATAGATCAGAAGCTTCGGATCTTATTCATCATTGACACAGCCTTCAGGTGTTTTCCCCATGGGCAGCCTTTGGCTGACAACAAAGTGTTAAGTGCCAGGAGCTAGATTTATTCTGTAAAGAAATTCTTCCCAAAGCAAGAAATTTTTGGCTCTCACTCTGGGACTGTGTGTGCTTAGCTTCTAACAGCTCTTGGTGGTTGGTAGTCTGGATCACTTTTGGACCAATATTTTCACACTAGTATTTTGAGTAAAATAGTCTTGGATCATAGAAGTAGATGCGTATTCTCTAAGCCTCACGGCTAGTCACCTGTTCTGATCAGAACAAGTTTGGGAGTTTGATCTGCAGGTTTTCTTACAACACAAACTGGGATTTTGCCTTTTGAAAAAGAAGGAACTAGAGACCAAATAATTTGTCCTTTTTTCCCCTACCTTCATGTATTAGAGTTCTCTAGAGAAATGGACCAATAGAGAACATATGTAGAGAGGAAGAGATTTATTTATAAGGAATTTGCTCATACAGTTATGGAGGCTAAGAAGTCCCACTATGTGCTGTCTGTCAGCTGGAGAGCCAGGAAAGTTGGTGGTGTAACTCAGTCTAAGTCAGAAGGCCCGAGAACTAGAGCCCTGAGGACAGGAGAAGATTGAGGTCCCAGCTTAAGCAATTGGGCAGGAAGGGCTGAATTCTTCTTTCTTCCACGTTTTTGTGCTGTTCAGGCCCTCACACGGTTGGATGGTGCCCATCCACACTGGAGAGAGCTGCTTTCTGAGTCCACTGATTCAAATGTGAATTTCATCTGGAAACATCCTCACAGACATACCCAGAAATAATGTTTAGTCACATATATGTGCACTTCATGATCCTGTTATGTTGACACATAAAATTAACTAGCACACTCAGAAGTCAGAAGCATAGGAATGCTTGAGATTCCTCACCTGTCTCTCTCCCCATTTCTTCTTTCTTTTCTCTATCCCTTTCTATGATTCACTGAATGTTATTAGAACACCAGTTTTGTTCCAGGTACTGTGCGATAAGGGATTTGATAAATACAACATAGTCCTGGCAATTGAGGAGGGTGGTCTACTGGGAAAGTTGGTAATGTAAGTGAATATGTGTTGGTAAATGTGCAGGGTGATATGGTAGAGACGAGACAGTATGGTCTGGGTGTTGTGGTAGACTGTTACTTCAGTCTCCCCAGTGACCTGTCTCTTCCAGCACTCCTCATACGGTCCCCTCTCACATGGACTCTGGGCTTGTCCACGTGATTAGCTTTGACCAGTAGGAGAACATTGACTAGTATGATACAAGAAGCATCTTGTTAAGCAGTTGTGCACTAGGTCTTGTGTCCTGGAAATGCTCCTTTTTGCAAGCTAGTCACTGTTCTGTGAGAAAGACCAGAGAGCCACATGGAGAGGGCCTTTTGGGGAAAGTTGAGGCCCCTGCTCTGTAGGTACAGTTGAACTCCCTACTAGTGGCTATTTTTAACTGCCAGCATGTGAGTGAGACCTAACCCACAGCCCACTAACCCACTGCCCCAGCCAGTGTTGAGTGAGCACAAGAATCACTTGACCAAAAAACAGAATCATGAGAAACAATAGAGTGTAGTTTCCAGGCACTAAGTTTTGAATTGGTTTTGTTTCTATTAGATTCCTGAATTTCTTGATGATGGTTCCTCCAGTCACCAAAGCCTTTTTGACTGTTCTTCCTTCTTTTCCTGCTGTTGTGGGCTGAATTGTGTCCCCCCTCCTCCCCAGTTCATAGGGTTGAAGTCCTAGCCCCCAGTGCCTCTGAATGTGACTGTGTGTGGAGATAGGACCATCTCCTAGCTGGTTACGTTAAAGTAAGGCTGTTAGGGTGGGCTCTAATCCAACCTGAATGGTGTTTTTATAAGAAGAGGAAATTCAGACACACAAAGAGATGCCAGGGATGCCTGCGAACAGTGAGAGGACCAGGTGGAGGTGGCCATCTGCAAGCCAAGGAGAGAGACCTCTGAGGAAACTAAACCTGCCCACACCTTGATCTTGAGTTTCTAGCCTCCAGAACTGGGAGAAAATAGATTTCTGTTTCTTAAGGCCCCAGTCTTTGGCAGCCCTACCCTATGAACACACCTGCTATAGTTAACTATTCACCAAGTAACACTAATTCTGTTTTGTTAATCTCCCTCATAGTCACCTCCTTCCTGAATTTTATCACCTGTACTTCTAGGGTCATCATTTTCTTCCTGGGTTATTGCAATGGCCATATTCCTGATTTCCTTCCTTTTCTTTCACCCTCCATAAAGTCACTCTTCCTCCATCTTTTAGATCAGAATTTCTCCGTCTTGTCACTTTGTTCTTTTGGACCGCATAATTCTTTATTGTAGTTGGGGGAGCAGTGCTGTGCATTGTCGGATGTGCGGCAGTATACCTGACCTCTACCCATTAGATACCAGTAACACCGCCACAGACCATCTTCAGAAATTGCCAAGTATCCCCTGGGGTCAAAATCACCTCCAGTTGAGAACCAATGTCTAAAACTCTGTGTCGAAGCCAGTTCCCTTATTGCCTTATTTAAAGACCCTTTGGTGATTGCCTGCTATCTTTGCTATGTTTCTCAGATAATTCTCACCTCATGATAGGGAAATGAAAGGAAAGGAGGTAGAATGATGTTTTGGATGACCTTGCCTTAGTTCGGATCTGAAATCAGGAGCTGGAGCTGCGTTTGGTTAATCTCTTCCCTTCTGGGCAGAGGATATTAGCAATGTAAAGAAAAGTGCTTTGTGTAGAAATATAAGAGCTTTTTGTTTATTTTTTAAAAATCTGAATCACATTCACTCTGACCTGCAGAAGTCATGACCTATTTTTGCACTTTGAAAAATTGCTAATAGATGTTACTTATCAGGCCCTTACTTTGTGCCGGACACCATTGTGCTCAGAGTTTTAGAGAAATTAACACATTTAATCCTCACAAAAGCCCGGGGTACGTGATACTATTTTAAATCCTGCCTTACCAGGGAGGAAATTTAAATTACATTATTTCCCCTAATAGTGCAACTAACCTAGGCCAGAGCACAGATCTGAACCCAGTCCAGGTTTCTCTGGAGCCCTATCTTCACCATGCTTCGTTCTGTTGTCGATATACAATGAAGGCACTGGATGCGTTCTTGGGCTAGCTTTGCCACTTACTAGCTCTGTGTTCTTGGATAAATGAATTTACTCCTCTGAATTTAGATTCTTTTTCAGTAGAAAGGGGGAAAATAATCCCTACCCTACCCTATCCCTATGTAATTTTTATAAGATTAAATAATCTATTTTTTTAATTATGTCTAAGATCTCGTACAAAGTAGATACATACTAAGAATTAATTTATTCTTTTTATATTTATATAAGAGCTTCAATACTTGGTCTAACTATCTCATTCATGAGTTAAGGATAGAAGAGGTGCATAGTAACAGGTTAAAAATGTAAAACAATATGTAAATACTTAATGTTTGAGAAATACTGTTTTTTTATGTATGACAGAGAGGCAGGTGTGCACTAGCCTTTTGGAACAAATAATTTGTTCCCAGCGCTTTTCTGTATTATCTCATTTAATTATCTTCAGAACAGTTCAGTTAATTTCTAAGAAAACCGATGCTCAAAGAGACGTTGTAGCTTACCTAGTGTCCTATAGCTAGTAAGTGATGGGGCTGTCATTCAGACCTGGGTCCATTTGACTCCGAAATCTAGGCTCAGCAGCATTACTCTGCTTTCATGTGACATTTGTAAGTTTCTTAGCTTATCAGAATAGTTAAGTGTCAAACCCTAATCACATAAAAGACATCTATAGGTATTCATGTTCTTTCTGAAATGAAGTCCCACAGGGATGTTAAGCATAATAGCTTAGTGCCCCATGGCAGAGCGGCCCCTGAGGGCTAACATACCAAAAAGAGAAGAGAGGCAGATGCAGGGGCCTCCGGTTTCATCCTCTCTCTTGCTCTGTCTGTCACACAGACACACACACAGGCTCACTTGCTTGTGTGCAATCTGAAAAGTCATCCAGATAATGTAAAGGTCTGTGGAAAATTACTTTGTGTTAGAAGAACCTGGAGAAAAGAATTTGGGCATTTATGGAAGCAACTCCACAAGAAAAACCCCAGGGAAATTAGACTTCATAATAAATAGAAATTACCTTGAGATAATTGCTAACTTTGTAATCATTTTAAAGTTCAGCGAAAAATTTAGAAATAAAAGAGAACATGTCATGATTGAAATATTTTAAAAAATTATACATGAGCCCATGTAAGTAGTAAGCTTGTCAGAACACCTATAACTATTTGCATAGACAGGCCTCAGGGACACTCACTGGATCCAAGTAAAGAAACGGATCATGTAAATCATTTCTGTGTTAGTGTGGGATTTTGTTATTGTTTTTTCTAGAGAAACTGTGAAGGTATCAGGAGACTACAATGAAAACAGAAGAAAATGTGACACAGAATTTAACAAAATAAATGAACTGAGAACATGTACCCCCAGGGAGGTCTGACAACTAACTGAAAATGAAATGGGATAGATTTAATAAAGGAAAGCTACTTTGGCAATGCAATGAAATGATCAACACTGGCTCAGGTGAACCAAAAAAAAAAAATGAGATGACTCTTGGTCATTTCAGAGACATTGGCTAGAGGAGTCCATTCCTTCTTTTTGATCTCCTCTTATTCAACTTCAGTTGTCAGTCTTTGTACCTTTTAGTCATAAGGACAATAGTTTAGGTTTTAAAAGTGAGTGATATGTTTCATGATATTTTGGTGAAAAAAATAGTTTTCTTGTAGGTGATTAGTTTCATCTGCAGTTGAGAACATGGAGGAAAATCATTCTAGGGCAGATACTCATGGATGGGAAACTCAGAGTGGTCTGTATGGCTAGAACATAGGTAGGTGTCTGGTAAGTGGGCTAGCTCTTTTAAGGGATAATAACCTAAACTGATCAAAATGATAATTAATGACTAAGAATCTTTGTTCCCAAGGATAGATATGTTGAATGTTGAAAGATTTTTAGGCAAGAAGAGAAAGCATATGTATTTCTGCTCAACATTTGTATGCATGTACACACATACACAGAGACACATGCTTACAGTAGAGAGCCTAGACTCCGGGGATAGTGGAGGTAATAACCTTCATGACCTAGGAATTCTGCAGTCTGGAATTCTAGAGCAGTGTTTCTCAAAGTGTGATCACTAGACCATGAGGTGATCCATGAGGATCACCTAGGTATCTGTTACAAAAGAAATTCTCAGACCCCATGTCAGACCAATTAAATGAGAAACTCTGGAGAGCATCCACCTGTGTTTTAACTGGCTCCTCCAGAGACTCTGATGCATTCCAGTGTGAGGGCCCCCGATCTGCGCATGTAGCAGCACCTTTGTCCAGGTGGGGCATGTGTAGGACCTAGTCCTTGCCCTTAAGCAAATCCCAGTCTGATTGAGATTTTAAGACCTCTACTTGATTAATGAGGATTTACGGCTTTTGTAGGCTATTGTGGTGGAGGCGAGCTTGAAAATAGAGATTAAGGAAAAACAGGCTCTGCTTGAGGGTATGGACAAAGGCTTGAAAGTAGAGGTGTACTTCAGAATTATTGGGAGGAACCAGGCCCAGGCAGGAAATAAAACTGCAGGCAGCGGGAAAATGGCATTTCAGAGCGCAGAAGCATGAAAGAAATGATCTGTACGGGGTGTTAACAGGTGGTTGGTGCGGCTAAAGCATTAGTGAATGGATGGGCGTTTTGGAAGCAGCACTGCCGTATTCAGGGCCACTCTTACCTCACCTTTTGATTATTGCCAGGTGCTCCTTACTCATCTTTTGGCCTCCAGGCTAGCTCCCCATCAAATGCACCTCTAGCAGCTAGAAGGACCATTCAGAAGTGCAAATCTGGCCATGTCACTTTCCTGCTTACAACACTTTCATGGCTCGGGTTTGCTTGCAGAATGAAGCCCAAACTCCTTCACCTGACATATGTGTAAGGTCTTGCATGTGCTCAGTTGCTTTTCTGTCTACCTTGAACTCTTTGGTCTTTCCCTAGTCTCCTCAGGATCTTTCTTTTTTTTTTTTTATAAAGATTTTTATTTATTTATTTATTTGACACAGAGAGAGATTACAAGTAGGCAGAGAGGCAGGCAGAGAGGCAGGGAGAGGAGGAAGCAGGCTCCCCGCTGAGCAGAGAGCCCGATGCGGGCCTCGATCCCAGGACGCTGAGATCATGACCTGAGCTGAAAGCAGAGGCTTTAACCCACTGAGCCACCCAGGCGCCCTCCTCAGGATCTTTCATCTGCTGTTTCTCCAACTCCTTTTGAGAAACTCCTTTTTAACCACCAAAAATGAGCTTAAATTTCGTTTCCTTCAAGGTTCCTCAAGGACTTCACCTCCAAAGCTGACTAGGAGGATCTTCCCTGCGTTTCTCTGACGTCCTCGGATGCACCTAACCTCCTGTGCAGCCCACAGTACTGCTCCTGCTCACATGTCTTCTCCCATCTTATTCTGATCCTGTGCAGGACCAAAGCTCAGTCTTCTTAGTTCCTAACCTCAAATCCGAACAGGAGGCCTGGCACATCATAGTATGAGTGAATATTTATGCAATGGATGAACTGTGAAGGGATTTATGTTTCAGGCAAAAGAACCCCTGAAGAAAGTTTAAGATAATAACTATTCTTCTCTAATTGACAAGATCATTCTGTTTGGGGAAACAGTGATGATGGCAGTAAATTCATAATTCTGAATACCCTACAGAAACCTTCAGTAGCTGGTTTCTATCTACTCAACCTTGGTGCAACTCCTTATCACTAACACAATTACATCCATCTGACTTGAATGATTCATTCTTTTCACCAGATTGAACTCAGCATGGGAAACCTCCACGAGAGCATGGACATCAATCTGCTTTACCTCAGAGCTAATACAGAGTTGATTCTCATTGATCATGGTAGTCGTATAAAGTCACCATGAATGTTGAATTAGCCAATGCTGAACCATTGCTTCTAGAGGAAATAGTAGGTTAGGTTCCTGTGAATCCTTGGTCACAATATTCTTGTCAACCAATTGATATATAACCTTGTTTTTTATGTGTATTGCTATGTAAAGCTATCTCATTATATATATATATGGTTGATTTATCAACGTTGAACTCATGGCCAACAGCACTATATAACTCATGCCTTAAAAAAAAAAATTGTAGCACATGTGTTTTCTCCTTAAGGCACTCCCTAGTCTTCTTGAGCTTAGGGACACTAGGCTGTACTTTAGCACTGTGCTTGCGAGCATTTTAAGCAGCAACATCACTGATAAAAAGCACAAAAATGAGAAAAATGTGGCACTAATTAAACCAGGAAAAGAATATTTGTTTACAGTATGAGAGCTGAAATAAAGAGGCAGGGTGTCCCTTCTTTGATCTCAGTTGGAAAAGTGTGATTAAACATTATGGGAGAAAAGATCAATGAACTTAATGTCATAAACAATTAAAAATGAAACAGACATAGATTTTAAAAATGAGCAGAACTGTGGAGCAACTTCAAGCAACTTAATATCTGTATAATTGGAGTTCCTGAAAGACAGGAAAGAGGGTGACAGAAAAATAATCAGGAAAAAAATCCACGCCTCCTCCCTGCCCCCTCAAAAAACAAGAAGGGAAATTATAATCAAAACCAATTAAAACCAGCACTAAAGAGAAAGTTTTAAAAGACAGTAAGATGGGGACAGGGGGCTCATTACCCACAAAGGAACAAAAATAAGGATGATAGTAGATTTATCATCAAAAACAATCCATGCTGGAAGAAACTGAAAGAAAAAGAATTATCAGCATAGGACGCTATACCCAATGAAAATATCTTTCAAAAAAGAAAGAAAAATACTTCTTATAACCAAACAAAAGCTAAAATAATTTATCCCTGCAAAACTGCACTATAAGAAATGTTAAAGGAAGTATTCTTTTTTCTGTTCCATTGATCTATTTGTTTATCTTGATACACTGCCTTGATTATTGAAGCATTATAATAATTCTTTTATTTCAAAAGATTTATTTATTTTAGATAGAGAGCATGAGTGGGGGGAGGAGCCAAGAGAGAGGGAGAGGATCCTTCTTAAGCAGACTCCCTGCTGAGTGTGGAGCCCCATGCAGAGCCTGACACAGGACTCAGTCTCAGGACCCTGAGATCATGATCTGAGCCGCTGATTGAGCCACCCAGGCACCCTGAAGCATTATAATACTTCTTGAGGTCAGATAGCATTAGTGTTACAATTTTTTCCCTTTTCAAAGTACACTTTGGATATTTTAATCCAAAGCACTTGCATATGAATCTTAAAATCAGTGCCTACTGGGATTATGATTGAGTTTGCCTTGAATTTACAGATCAATTTGTAAAAAATTGACATCTTAACAATACTGAGTCTTCCCATTCATGAACAATGTGTATTTCTCCATTTATTTAAGTCACTTTAATTTTTCTTAGCAATGTTTACAATTTTTAGCATACAGGTCTTGCCTGTTTTTCTTCAGATTTATCCTATAGTGTTTCATATTTTTTACTGTTTATAAATGGTCTTATTTTACAATTTTCATTTCCAATTTTTGTTGGTAATATGTAGACATATAGTTGATTTTTGTATACTGATCTTATGTCCTACAACCTTGCTAAATTCACTTATTATTTCTGGTAACTTTTTTGTCAAGTCCATATTTTTGTCATCTGTGAATGAAGGTTTCCTTATTCCTTTCCAGTTTAAATGTCATGTTTTGTTGTTGTTTTTCCTTGCCTTAGTTTTCAGGCTCTCCTACCTCCAGTACAATGTTGAATAGAAGTGATGAAAATGGGCATCCTTGCCATGTTTCTTATAGTAGGTGAAGAGCACTATTAAACATGATGTTAGCTATAGGTTTGATGTAGGCGCCATTTATATTAGGATGGGGAAATTCCCTTTAATTAGTAGTGTTTTTTTTTTAAAGATTTTATTTATTTATTTCACAGAGGGAGAGAGATCACAAGGAGGCGGAGAGGCATTTTAGTGAGATCACAAGGAGACAGAGAGTGGGGGGGAAGCAGGCTCCCCGCTGAGCAGGGAGCCCGATGCGGGCCTCGATCCCAGGACCCTGAGATCATGACCTGAGCTGAAAGCAGAGGCTTTAACCCACTGAGCCACCCAGGCGCCCTAATTATTAGTTTTTTGAGAGGTTTTATCAGGAATAAATGTTGGATTTTTTCCAACTATTTCTTCTGATTATGTTGAGATAATAGAGTTTTATATTCAAGTGTGTTAATACAATGACTTTTACTGATTGATATATGATTGTTAAACCAACCTTGCATTCCTGGGATAAATCCCACTTGTTCATGATGCATTTTTTAAAAAATACAAATAAATATGTTGTTATATTCAATTCGTTAAAATTTCTTTAAAATGCATCTGTGTATATAAATGCTATTGTTCCATATATATATGTGTGTATATATACACACACACACACACACACACACACATATATATGTATATATATATATATATTTGTAATAGCTGTCTTTTTTCTGCTCTCAGAATAATGCTAACCTCAGGGAAAGAGCTGTAGAGTGCTTTTTCCTTTTCAGTTTTCTGGAACAGACTGTGCAGAATTGCTACTGTTTCTTCCCTAAACATTTGGTGTTATTTCAGTGAATCTATCCAGGGCCTGCAGTTTTCTTTGTGGGAAGGCTTGTAGCTCTAAGTTTAAAAAAATAATAGACGTGAGACTACTTGATTTATTTACTTATTCTTGACTGAGATTTGATAATTTCTGTATTTCAACTATTGTCCACTTATGTAGGTAGGCAAATTTATTGTCATTCAGTCGTTCATAGTATTTCTTCATTAGATCTATAGAATCTGTAGTGATACCATCTCTTTTGTTCCTGATATTGATAAATTATATGGTTTTTTTTCTGACTGATCTGGCTAGAGATTTATCATTTTTTTTTAACGTCTTGAAGGACATTTGGGCTGATTCTAGTTTTGGGTTATTACAAATAAAGTTGCTGTGAATATTTGTGAACAGGTTTTTATATGAACATGTTTTCATTTCTTTGAGATAAACACTCAAGGGTACAATTGCTGGGCCATATGTTACTACATGTTTATTTAAGAGACTTCCAAATTGTTTTCCCGAGTGTTTGTGGCATTTTATACTCAATTAGTCATGTAGGAATTTACTTTACCCATTTTTTAGAACGATTTATTTATTTTAGAGATAGAAAGTATGAGCGGGGGAGGGGCAGAGGGTGATGGAGAGAGAAACCCAAGCAGACTTCGTGCTCAATGCAGGTCTCAGTCTCATAACCCTGAGATCATGACCTGAGCCAAAACCAAGAACTGGATATTTAACTGACTGCGTCACTCAGGTGGCCCTTCCTTACCCATATTTTAACCAATATTGGTGCTGGTGCCACTGTTTTTTTTTTTTTTATTTTAGCCATTCTGACAGGAGTGTGGTAATATTTCATTGTGGTATTAATGTGCATTTTCCTGATGGCTAATGATGTATACCTTCTGGTGAAATGTCTGTTCATATCTGTTGCCCATTTTCTAATTGAATTGCTCATTTCTCTCATTTTGTTGAGTTTCCAGAGTTCTTTATGTATTTGGATTTTTCTTTTGTTGGATATCTGGTTTACGAATATTTTCTCTCATTCTGTAGTTTGTCTTTTCATTGTCTTCAGTGACTTCACAGAGTAAAAGTTTAAAAGTTTGATGAAGTTCAATTTATCAATTTTTCTTTTTTATGTATCATTCTTTTGATGTCAAGACTAGGAACTCTGGCTAGTCTTAGGTCCCAAAGATTTTCTTTGATTTTTTTTTTTAAGTTACATAGTTTTTCATTTTACATTTAAGTTTACAATTTATTTTGAGTTACTTTTTGTATAAGATGAGAGAATTCCTTCATTAAGTTGGTTTTACATCTTTGTAACAAATCAGCATATTTATGTGGGTCAATTCATAGGACTTTTCTTTTGTAACTAATCAATGTGGTGGAATAAAGACCACTTACCATGGTGTATAACTCTTTTTATATATTGTTAGATTTGATTTGCTAATATTTTGCTGAGTATTTTTCATGAGAGAGAGTGGTCTACAGTTTTGTTTGTAGTACTATCTTTGTATGGTTTTGGCATCAAGATAATTCTGACCTCATGAAATGAGTTGGGAAGTGCTTCTCTTTTATTTTCAGAAAAAGATTGTATAAAATTGCTAGTTATTGTTCTTTAGATATTCAATAGAATTCTCTAGTGAAGCTATATGGGTATGGAGGTTTATTTGTTGATATTTAAAATTTACATATTCAATTTTTCTGATTGTTATGGTGCTATACTGCTTGTATATTTCACCTTAGTTGAATTTTGGTAGTTTGTGGTTTTTGGAGAAATTGGTTCATTTCTTCTGTTAACAAATCTATGAGTGTAAAGTTGTTCATCATATTCCCTTTTTAATGGCCATAAAAAGTGTAGTTATAATCTCTATTTCATTCCTGATATTGTTGATTTGTGTTTTATCTTTTTAATTACATGAGCCACATATGTAACTTATTATTTAACAGTTTTATTGAGATACAAGTAATATACAAAAGACTGCTCATACTCAATATATACCAGTTGATAAGTTTGGACATATGCATACACCCTTGCTAAAAGCATACACATTTTATTACATTTTTTCAAAGATTGAGCTTTTTGTTTTATCAAATTTGTGGATTTTTTTCAATTTTATGGATATCTACTTTTATGTTTATTATTTTTACTTCTTGTTTGAGTTCAGTTTACTCTTCTTATGTTTCTTGAGGAAGAAATTTGGTTATCAACTTGAGATCTTTTCTCATTTCTAATAAAAACATTTAGTGCTACAGATTTCCCCCTCAGCCCTAATTTAGCTGCTTCCCACATGTTTTGATAAGTTGCATTTTTTCATTAATTATGTTCATTTTGAAAGTTTCTTTCCAGACTTTCTTTTTTGACATTACTCAGAAGTATACTGTTTAATTCTCATGTGTTTAGAAATTTTCTTGCTATTTTTCTGGTATTGATTTCTGTATGGTCAGAATACACACTTTGTATGATTCAGATTCTTTTAAATGTATTGAAGTTTGTTTTGTAGCATAGGATATTACCTGTCTTAGTGAATATTCCATAGGTGTTTAGGGGAAAAAAAGTGTAATCTGCTGTTATGGGTAGAATGTTCTATATATGTATGTTAATTAGTTGATCATGTTGTTCACATCTTCTAAATCTTGCTGATACTCTGTTTGTAGTTCTGAAGACTTGCTGAGAGGAAAGTGTTGACGTCCCCGGCATAATTATGGCTTTGCTTATTTCTCCTTGCAGCTCTATCAGTTTTCCTTTCACTTACTTTGAGCTTCTGTTGTTTCATATGGACACATTTAGGATCATTATATTTTCCTGGTATATTTATCCTTTTATCATTGTGTAATGTCCCTCTTTTTTTTAAAGTGATTTGCTTTGCTTTGTCATTTACTTTATGAGATATTAATGTAGTCTCACACTCCTGCTTTTTGTTAAAAATATACTCTTTGCTTGGCATATTGTTTTCTATTTTTTACTTTCAGTCTATCAATGTCATTGAATTTGAAGTGAATTTCTCTTAAGCAATATATAGCTGGATTGTGTATTTCTTACCCACTCTGCCAATCTCTGTCTTTTTATTGATGTACTCAGACCTTTAAGATAGTTTTCAATATGCAAGAGCTCTTAAGTGTGACATTTTATTTTCTTTTTATTTCATTCTTCTGATTATGATTCTTAACTTTCTCTTTTCTTGTCTTCCCATGGGATCCTTGAAAATTTTTTAGGATTCCTTTCTGATGATTTGTCATATTTTTAAATGTATCTTTCTATATAGTGTTCATAGTGGTTGCTCTGGGTATTACAATATATGTCTGTGATCCTAACAGTCTCTTGGAATCAGCATTTTACCACTTTGAGGGAAGTGTGGGGAAACTCACTTCCATGTAGATCTCTTTATCATCTATACCTTAAATATCATTGTCTTGGGTGTCAGATGGTATTATCGTTTTTGTTGTAATCATCAGATGAGAATATTTTTTTAAGATTTTATTTATTTATTTATTTGACACAGAGAGAGAGAGAGAGAGATCACAAGTAGGCAGAGAGGTAAGCAGAGGGAGAGGGGGAAGCAGTCTCCCCGCTGAGCAGGGAGCCCGATGTGGGGCTCAAACCCAGGACCCTAAGATCATGACCTGAGCCAAAGGCAGAGGCTCAACCCACTGAGCCACCCAGGCACCCCCATCAGATGAGATTTATAAAATGCATGAGGAAATGGATACTGGATTGCACTTCCACATGTTTATGATCTTTCTGTTGTCCCGTCTTCCTTCCTAATTTACTGTAGTTTTTTCTTTTATCACTTCCTTTCTGTTGAAAAACTACTTTAGCCAATCTCTAAGAGTGGGTATGCGGGTAACGAATTTTCTTCCAGTTTTCCTGCATCTGAGTGTGTTGATATTTCCCCTTCCTTCTTGAGGGATAATTTCTCCAGATAGAATTTATGGTTGACAGTTCTTTTCTCTCAACATTTGAAAAATATTGTGCCACTTCCTCCTGGCTCTCTGTGGTTTCAGATGAGAAGTTCACTGTCATTTGAATTGGTGTCGCTTATCTGTAATGTGTCATTTATCTTCTTTCAAGAACTTTGTCGTTAGTTTTCAAAAAGCATAATTAAGATGTGTCTTGGAATGGATTTCCTTAACTTGATCCTCTTTGGTGTTGGTTCAGTTTCTTGACTGTGTAGGAGTGTGTCTTTATCGAATTTGGGAAATTTTCAACCACTGTATCTTCTAACAGTGTTTCCACTCTGTGCTTTCCAGTTCTTCTGGGACTCTGATGATGCAAAGCTTGGATCTATTTTTATCATCCTACTTGTCCTCAAGACTGTCCCCCCACCCCCAGTTTAATTCCTCTCTGTTGTTCAGATGGGGTGAATTCAGTTGTTCAGTTCTCAGGTTTACCAATGCGTCACGCTCTGTAATCTCCATTTTAGTATTGAACCCATTCACTTTTTAAAGTTTCCATTTTTGTATTTCTAGTTTATAAGTTTCATCTTATTATTTTTATAAATTCTTTGTCTTTGCTGAGATTTCTCAAATTTTCGTTTGTTTCAAGAGAATTTGTAATGGATTTTTGAGGCATTTTATGACGACTGTTTGTCTTAGCTCAGGCTGCCAGAACAAAATACCATTGACTGGTGGCTTAAACAATAGAAATTAATTTTCTCACACTTTGAAGGCTGGCAAGTCCAGGATCAAGGCACTGGCTGATTTGATTTCTGGTGAGAGCCCTCCTCCTGGCTTGCAGATGCTGTCTTCTCACTGTGCCCTCACATGGCCAAGATGGAGTGGACTCTGATATCATTATAAGGACAATAATCTTACTGAATCAGGGTCCCACCCTTACGATCTCATTTAACTTTAATTAGTTCTGTAAAGGCTCTAACTTCAAATATAGTAACATTGGGGGTTAGGGGTTCAACAGTCAAGTTTGGGCTAGATACAGTTCAGTTCACAGTACCACTTTGAAATCTTTGTGAGATAATTCTGACATGTGATACATCTCAGTGTTGGTGTTCTTTGATTGCTTTTTCTCAGTAAAGTTGTGACTGTCCTGATTCTTTGTATGATTTTATTGTATTCTGGACATTATGTTTGGAGACCCTGGATCCTATTAGAATTTTTTATTTTCCTAGGTGGTCACCCTCTGAAAATAGCTTGTGGGTTGTGGTCTACTTCTATCCTATGGTTTTAATTTTCAGAATCTGTGCAGTGTTATGTTGATCTGCTTAGATAAATAGGTAATACCCAGGATCCCTTTGTTCTTGCTGGTTCTGCCTGAGGGGGTAGAAGTGATCTTCCCAAACCAGGACAGAAGGTATTTCCTCACTGGGGAGAGACATGGTAGGATCTCTCTTCTGACGCCCTTCCCCCAGGCTTCCCCAGTGTCCCTGGGGAGGGGAGAAGGGTCTGGAGCCCTTGAAGACAAAGAAGTTTTCTGGACCAGGCTGCCCATGGACGGAGTCCTTTTCCCACTTCTTTCCACCTATTCCACTCATGGTCATTTTATTTTCATTTCTTCTTGTCCACATCTTACCAACTCAGTACAATGTTTTGCATACAGGAGGTGCTCAATTGTTACTTCACTTGGATTACTCATCAGTTATTTATTTACTTGTCAAGGATGTTGGTGGAGGTGATTTTATTTTTATCTACTCTCTGGGCCTGTCTAGACAACTGTAAATCAAGGACAAGCCTCTCTAAGATTGTGAGATACAAGTCATGGATTCTTTCTGTGGAAAGTGTCTGCCTTTATGGGAGTAGGGGAGTGGATTGGCATGCTATTCTGTTGAGATGCTTTTCTATCACACGGAGTCCTTTTTAGAGGCAAGCAAGAAAAATCATTGCCTCCCCCTCCTCTTGGCTTTTGTAAAAGAAATCTACAGAATTTCAGAAAGAAGTTTCAAGCTTTGTATTGCAAAACAGGCTATTTGGTTGGTATGAGAAGAATCCCTAAATAGGTAACTATTTTATTCCCTGTCACAGAGGCTGGCTCAAAAGCAAATGTTCCTTAATTTTGATTGATAGGATTATAGAATATCAGAACTGAATGAGACATTAGAGAACAGTTGGTCCAGAGCCTTTTATGTTACCAGTGTGGAAAATGAGGCTTATTTAAAGTAATGGTTTGTCTAAGACCAAAAAGAAGTTGGAAGCAAGTGGGCAGTAAGATGCTGCGTTGAAGTGTTTGTCTTCTTGACTCATGGGGTCTCGGGGTTCGAATCCTGTCTCAGTCACTTCCTGGCTATATGACATTGGACAAGTACTTTACCTTGTCCAATTTTATTAATTTATATTAACTAATTAATATAAAGTCCTTTACCTTGTCTGATTTCATTTATATCAATTAATATTTTATTTATTTATATAATAAGACTAAGTAAGCTAATCCATGTTCAGTACCTAGAAAATAGTAAGAGCGCAATAATTACAACTACAGCCATTCCAGGGACCACCCAGTTTTAGCCTGGAGAGTTTTCCACTCCATCATTGCAAACCAGTTCTACTTCTTCCCCTGTTAGGTACAGTGTCTAGTTTCACCCATTCATTCATTTACCGAACACCTGCTGTGTACACCAGCACTGGAGATACAACGGTGAATAAAAAGTCCCCTTTGCCCTTCTGGAGCTTGCTCTCTCAAGGGAAGATGGCCTATAAATAAAGAATGGAGGCATGAGCAAGGCTGGAGGAAAGGAGGGTGTCTCTCCTACCTTGGGAAATTGCTTTTAGGATTTCTTTATTTTCACCTGTTCATTGGAAGGTAGCTGAGCCTCCAGGTATTGGTTGTACATAAAAAATGGCTGTCAGGTATTTGATCAGGTAATTTTCAGAAATGAAGATTTCTAATGTTAAAAACATTTCCATCCACATATGCATTGAATACCTTTAGGAGGTCAGGGTTTGGGAAGCTGGAGGAACTAGCTCTGAGTCATCAGTCATCTGACGAGGCTGAAGTCAGGTAGAGTCACCTCTTACAGGCAGTTTAGTCACAACCAGGTGACAAAGAGTTTATTCAGAGTTAGTTTGCTGTTTGTCAGACTGAATATGGAAAACCCAGTTTTAAGAACAAGTTCTAGTTAATGAACGATGATCTCAGGCAGAAGCATGTGTGAAGAGAATTGTGGAGGGCCATGGGAGAACAAGAGATGTGCAAGTTAATTTAATGTATTACCCCAAGACCACGGAAGACTTTTGAACTAGATTTGAAAGGCAAAACTGGGGGCTAGCCATTATGATGGACAAAGACACCCAAGCTCAGGCTGGAGTTTTGTAAGCTGAAGACGAGTGTTGGGGGCTGCACACTGCCCGATGTGGTTCTCCCAGGAGCTTGACGAGGGGGAGGAGGAGGAGGGGGCAGACTGGCCTGGGGGTGAAATCCTGGTTTGGGGATTGTGAATATCATACTAGCAAGGATGGACTCTGGACTTCATGACACAGGTAATAGAGAGGCAGTGGGTGTTAAGAGTGAGAATTACAAGAGCAAGCTTGCAATTATTACATTGTCAGTAAAGTCTCTGCTCTTTGCATCTCTGTGTTTTAAAGGCCAGGGATATTAAACATATATAAACAATGGCAGGCTTTTCTTGCCCCAGTAGCCATTAGACATACATACTTTAAAAGAGAGCACTTTATAAAATGTCTTCAGAGAGATCTTATGGACGTACAGTAGGGACCCCAGTCTGGTTATGGCTCTCAGGAATGTCGTCTAAAGCATTTTGCTACCTCCCTGTGTTGATTGATAACCACGTTGACCTGGCTGCTGTGGCCTTGCTTTCGGATTGAATAAGGACCTCCTCTGCCATTTTCGGGAAGAGAAACGACCAGGACCTGCCACACTGTTTTAGATTTTTTTGGGTACGGATTTTCTTGAGCACCCCATGTGGGAAATGAGGGCTCTCTATCTTGTTTATGCCGAAGTCCAGGCATGAAACAGTCATCACAAGATGAAAATAGAGGAGTTGCTTTTCAGGATTAACTGGTTCTGGGCTGTATTTGTGTAAGCAAATTAATGAGCTGGAAAGTCTCA
Organism: Ailurus styani; assembly: GCA_002007465.1. Taxonomy (NCBI): domain Eukaryota; kingdom Metazoa; phylum Chordata; class Mammalia; order Carnivora; family Ailuridae; genus Ailurus; species Ailurus styani. Next base: position 239,192 of record LNAC01000963.1, read on the forward strand.
TTTTTACAAGTGCTAAATTGTGAAGACACTACAGGGACAGACGCTTCAGTGTTATTGATGTCTGTTCAAATGAGGGAAGGGAATCTCATGGAATACCAAGGAAGCCTCCTCATTTAAAATATGCCTCTTAACTGTTAGCAGCATCATTTCAATCTCAGTGGAGGAGGATGTGGCAGAGAATATTTTTCATTTTGTCTGTTGCAGATTTTCTAAAATGCATGTATAAGTTACCAACTGTGAAAAGGCTTTTACAAAAATTTTCTTTCCAAGATGGCTAAATTAAAACTTTAAACTAGATTCTTCTCTATTTCCTTCCTTCTTCCTTGTCTCCCTCCCTCTACCCTGCCTTCGTTCCTTCATCCTTTCCTTTGGTTCTCCCTCCCTCCTTTTGTTCCTTCTCTCCTTTTTTTCTTCAAACATTTATTGAGCACCTATAACTGTCAATCACAATTCAGGACAAAACACACAAAGATAGAAAATACAAGTCCTGGTCTTAAGAAACTCAGAGTCTTTTGGTGGAAATGCATTCATAAAATACATAGGCATAGAGTCATAATCACAGCACCAGAAGGGATTTGATTCTGGTTATTATCAGCTCCCAGGAGTGCTTCCACAGTTACCTGGTAGAGGGAAGCACCTTACTTTGTCCTTTATCTTTTGAAGATGCGCAGGCTCCTGCAACAGAGCAGTTTGTCCTCTGCACCCTCTTGTAGGAACTTGATGAAAACAAGCTTTCGGGAGGAGGTCCAAATAGCCATTCTTCCAAAAAGCGTGAGAGCAAGTGATTATCAAGTCCAGGAGAGCAAGTGATTAGCAAATCTTCATATCTGCCTTAATGGGCCTTTTGTGCTTACGTTTGCATGTGGCAGTGCCATCCTAGAAATGTTTAGCTTTTCAAATCAAATGAAGACCCAATTTAGAAGAGTCTCAGCAAGATCCCTCTTACAGAATTTCATCTCCTGCAGGAATGCAGAGAGTATCAACTTCCAGAATGGATCCAGATCCAGGCTGAGTTCAGTTACATAATGAAGAGTCTCGGTTTAAAAGACATCTTGTGTGTTTGTTTAAAGTGCAGGCCTCATTGGTCTTGGAATGTAGCCTCCCCCTCCGCCACCCCCCCTTCCCCAGTAAGGGAAGGGCAGCTGTAAGAGCAGCTATCATGTGGAATTGCTCTGAGGATTAGAAATACTTATGTGAAGTGTCAACCCAGATTGGCCATAGAAGTAACGCTCAATAAATTATCGCTATTCCTTTAATGTTTGCTGGTATTACCACAAGTAGATATAACCTTTACTGGAATTATCATAAAATAACTATCACTTGGCATCAGTGTGAACTTCAAGACTCACTTCTCACCAGGCAAATCTTCTCCACTATTGGGCTGAGGGAGTTGAACTAGATCTGTGTTTTTCAAATGCTTAAAAACTATGTCACTTCTACTTCTTTTATAAAATCTCACATTATTCTCTAGTGTCATTGAAAATGAAAAGTAATTCAATATTGTGTTTTAAAAAGGATGCAACCATTAGGGTAAAGTGGTTCTCTGTTTTCAAACCACATCCCAAAGACGGAACTCAGAGGACTAGCTATTCTCTCATGCCCCTTCCAGATCTAATACTTGGTCTAATTTTGTGGCATTTGAGGGGGATAAAAGCTCACTTATGTCTATTTTTTTTTCTGTCAGGAAATGATACTAGACTTTAGTTGACTGGCCTCTTTTGCCTCTCCAAAATCTCATTTTACATGAGAATCATATTTGCATCATTTAAACATTTATGGGGGCCCACGGAGTTTCTTTGCTCCCTCTTATTTGCCTGGATTGGTACAACCCTTGCTCCAGGTAGAAACAGCCCGCATTCAGACAGTCAAAGGCCCCTCTCACGATGTGCACTGTGTATGGTACTGCTCTTCAAGTTCAAAGCAACGGGAGGAAACTGTTGGCTCTGGAGGATAGGAAAATTTACACACCGTAAATACTATTGATTTCCATCGTCCAGAGATTAATTTAGAAAAAAGAATCTGCTATTACTATGAAGGTGATGTGCGATGATGGAGAAAGGAAGGGGGGGAATCAATACCTTGGAGACATCATTAATGTACTGCCGTCACTATCATTTTGACAGGTTTACAGTCAAATGCCATTGATTTTTCATCAGCCTCTCCAGCTGGCTTCAGAAGGTGAGGTTGCTGGGTTTTGAAAAATAAAGGGTTTTGTAACAGACATTTTTGTTCTAGCTTTTGCTACCCAGGAAGGAGTGCTTGAGATGTGCTGAGTCAGCCTTCACTTTCTGTGTACTTTTCTGCATCATACCTTTGGCCTGACAGCTAGAAAGGGAATTTGCATCAAGGGAGGCTCCCGTGCGGCTCAAGCCAGGCATCCCCTTGGAGGAAGGAATGGTGTGTTACTTAGAGAGTGGGACTTCCCCAGAGTAACAGCATCAGAACAAGAGAGGGGATTAGGCACTCAGAGGAGGGATACAGGACTTTGGAGTGGAGGGGGAGAGGCGGAGACCAAGAATCACTGAGCTCCTGCCAGGTGCTGAAACCTTACACATGACATCCCATTTAATGCTCAGAACCTCCAAATTACAAAGAATTGAAATTCAAAGAATTCAAGTAACTTGCCCAGGTTTACACACCTGGAAAATGCAGCAGGAATCTGTTCACAGGATTGTTTGAAATCATTTCTATTTCCCTCTAGACTTTTATGTGCACACATTCGCTCCCAGTGATAGGTGGTGAATTGCCAAGTGCCCCAGTTTAAGGGTCTTAGATGAATGAGAAAAGCCTTGAATCTTGGCCTTTATCCTGAAGTGGCCCAATACTCTACCTCCTGATTCCTGACCCTAGCTGTGTATACTTGTAGCTCCTGCAACAGGTAGTGTGTGTCTTGCTGGGCTGAGCACGCTAGCCTACCTGTGTGTGATAATGGTTCTTGATCTTCATCTGCATATTCTTGGAACAGCAATGCTGACAATGTCCATGGACTTAACCTGTATACATGGCTTCTAGACACTAATGGGAATTTCCTGCCACTCAAATAGCTTTTTCCCTTGTGAGCCTAGGTATATAACTTGAAAGAAGTTGTTCTAGTCAAGCACTTCTTCTTAGTGTCTTTTTCAGAATTCAAATTTGGATAGATTTTTAAATCTCAAAAATAATTAAGAAAACCCTCAGTTGTTAGCATGGATGGACTATTTCTGTGCTGTAGGAGTGAGGAGGATTGGCCTTGGATTCAAGAGGATGAATTCACTGTGTTCTCATCTTATCTCTGACACTAAATTACTGTGTGACTTAGGGTAAGTCCCTTCTCTGTAAGCATCACTCATCTCATTTCATCTCATAAGTGAAATGATAGGCGTGGAGTACAGCAGTGGTGTCTCCAGTCCGCTTAGAAAGCAGCACGAAGTTTTGGTGCTCTTTTACCAAATTCAATGAAATTATTATAATTCCTGTGTACTAACAGGAAAGATTTTTCTAGCAGAAAATATTCTATATTTATTCACCTTTCTGAATCTGAAATAGGAATGCCACATAAAATATTTGTAAGAAATCACATATGAGCATGATGAAAATAATCTACCACATGTAAAGTAAAAAGTGAGCCTGCCGGGCTGAGTAAAGAACTTGATATCGGGTGTGATATTGATCAACTAATTTTTTTTATTGCCTGCCAGCAGTAAGTAATAGCAAGAGCTAAATGCTCATGATAATTTGTGCAAAGACATGTTATAACTGAGAAGTTCTGCGTGGTAACTCTTCTTTTTTCCATGATGACTGGGAAAGATGTCATGGGTTTGTTGGTATTCTATGATGTGGTAATGTGTGTAGAATATTTCATTCATTGCTTGACTCACACTAGAAGCTCCCTTAGCTCCCTTAGGGTTATCCCATTTGATTTTAGTGGAATATCTTTGTTTAGTTCTGAATTTCTCCAAAACAAAGTTCGAGAAACAAAAATTAGAGGTATCTTTAGATCCCTGCCAGAACTGGCATTCTCTGACTCAAAGATTATTTCCCTCTAAGGCAATAAAGCAGGACTCCTGGGAGCTCAGAGTAGGGCTGGGAGTGAGGGGTGGATTTGAAGATGGGGATGGGGACATGTCAGTTTAGCAACTGTCAGAATTTTACCCACGAAGGCATTGACTCAGTCTGTTGATTATGTGAAGGCTACTCTCTCTGGCATTCCAAATCCTGTGATGTCTGGTGATAATGGGCAATGCCATCTGTTGGCTCTGTAACAGGGCCCCGAATCTATGTGAGATTATTCCTTAAAGAGGGAACAACAGCTATAGAACGTCACACTGAAATTAACCTAGATGTACACTGTTGGACGGCTACCTCCCTAGGCATTGGGTTGATAAAAAGTTGAGTGTTAGCAGACTGTTACCCTCAGGGAGATGCACTCTAGTGTGGATACTCATGTGAATACACACACTCACACCTAAGGCTGAACAGGGTAACTACGTCAGGGCAGGTGCGATGTGCCCAGGGTGGGGCAGATTCATTTTGATACAGGAGCAGCAGAGATGCCTGTCCTTGTAGAAGCTTGTAATTATTTTTTGTACTCCATCTTCTTTGTCCCTACACGGACAATTCCTCAACCTAGATCTTGATGTCTTCTTCACTCCTCTGAAATGTCTTGCAAATAGGTTATTAGCGATCTCCTGTTTTCCAGATCCTGGAGAGTTTTCAGAAATCATCATACTTGATTTGATTCTGTAAACCAGGAGGTATCTTTTTCCTTTGGTGTCTATGACAATTAATTACATTTTGAATTATAACTTAATAACATTTTGAGTTAAAGTATTTTGTATTAAAGAGTAGGGAATATATTCTGGGTGTTTTCCACTTAAAATGAAAAATATTTATAAATTGTTACACAGCCTCTAACATTTTCTGGAATCAGTAACTAGTTGTTACTTAGCTGTTATATTGACTGAGTCAAATTGTTAGGATCCAGCTATCTTATGTAATGGACAATAAGTACTTTTGGAAGTACTGGAACCTTCTAAAGAGGTTAAATAAAAATTCTTAAGCTAAGTCACATTGATAACTAGTGCAAAAAGACTCATTTTTATTCCTTAAAATATTAACTTCAGATAAGTTTTATTTGCTAATTATATAATAATGAATATAGACTTTTTAAAAGTAATGAAACCATTTGTTTTATCGGTCTCATATTTATAACATCATTGATCATATTCATAACCTCTGTGGAATCACTAGAATTTTTGTTGTACAAAAGAAGGATGAGTTAGAGAAATAAAGAATGATTTTGTCATTACGAAAACTCTCGAAATATAGGGAAGCTGAGCCAGAAACAGGCTGCACCTATAAAAATGTCTTAGGTAAAATGTTGCTGTTCCCTCAAATGGAATACAAAAAAAAAAAAAAGATGCGGAAATGTGATTTATTCACTTTTACATGTTGCAAGAGAAAGTCCCAGTTTTGTCATTTGTTGTTTGTTTCTTCCCTTTAAGATACACCATCCATTCTATTTCTGGTTGATCGTGCTGGTTCACTGTTTACCAAATTCTCCCATTGTACAAGTCCATATAGATAATGGGTCTGTGTATACCCCAGAGGAAATCAGGAAAGGAAAATCCAAAGGAAAACAGGATATTTCTGTTTTGGCCAATACCCAATTTGGCCTCTTAGATGTTCAATAAATGCTCAGAGCAGAACATGGAACCTGTTGTCTACCCATGCATATTTTAATTTCTTTTTAGTGCTTTTTTAGAAATTTGTGTTTTTATTTACAACCTTGAATATTTTTTACTCCACTGTGCTGGGTCTGCTCATTGGCATTTTCAAGGAGTGCTCCCACCTTGGCCAGACATACCAGATTTTGAATGCAAGGAGCACCCCTGTCGCTCTCTCAACATTTACCAGATAGATGCCGAATTTTTGGATTCGACTTATTCAGTATTTTTATCGTCTGTCTCCTTTCCCTCATGTCTGTTGAAGGTTGATCTTATTGTTCATCTCCTATCTACATCTTCCTTTCTCTCTTCTGTAGGAGTCTTTACCTGCCTGTGTCTTAACCTCTCCTCTTCCTTGCCATTTTATGTTCTTTTGGTCCTTGCTGTGCCTTCACACCTCTCTGAGCAACGCACCCCTACATGTGCCCCAACAGCCGGCCAAGTAATTAGCAACGTAGTTAAAGCACAAGGCAGAGGAAGTAACGGAGATCTCATGGGGACTGGAACCAACCTAGCAGTCTTTTGCCTACCACCCATTGTCTGAAAAATGGTTCCTGACAATTCAAAGTCAGGGGTTCTGACTCACAACCTCCTTTGAGGGCCCAGGTCTGTCAGTCAAGGGGAGCAAGTCGGGCTATTGCTTTGCCAGGATTCTGCAGCCAGAGCGGAGGCCTGGGGGGAGCCAGCCCTGGGGAGACCTGGAGGTTCTGCTTCTGCCAGTGCTCCTGGGCAGATACATGTCTGGGGGCTTCGATCATCAACACAGTAGCTGTTGTCTGAACTTCCAAGTATGTGGACTGTGTGTCCTTGTATGTTGCATATATATGTATGTGTACACCGGGTGACTACGAGTGCGTGTTGTGTGTGTGCATGAGTGTACAAACATGCTTCTGCATGGGTGGGGATGGGAATATGGATGCATGGGTCGCACAGATGTAAGGATATATGTACATGTCTTGGGGAAATTGTTGTGTATGCTGAGAGTACTCAGTAAATATATGTAGAGCCAATAAATTATTCCATTTATTCAATTCCATAAATATTTATGGAATAGTTTGATGATAATTAGAATCATAATAAGAAGTAACAATGTAAACAAGGGAAAACTTGCACTAGAGTATTTGCAAAAAAAGGGGGTCGTCCCAATATGTGTTCAGGAATTATCCGGAGGCAGCTACTTCTTTGTAGAAATCTCAGGCATTCCTTGCTCTTGTCCCGTTGGACCTGGACCCACTTCCTGCTGCTCACTACCTGGGACTCTGGGCCACTGTTGTTAACCTCTCAGTCAGATGTCGCTACTACCACACTGGCCTCATTAGAGGCGGTTGATGTGGAAGATCACCCTTTCTTAATTCCTGGGCCCTTAATTTTATATAATTCTACTAACATAATTCTGTTGCGTGACCTAAGACTCTTTTGGTAAGGATTGGGGAAAACTGAAGGGAATTACAGCATTGGCAGTAAAACTCTTAATGTTAGATGTTAAATAGTTGTTTTCAGCAACCAACATGAAAATAAGGTGTATTACGTAGAGGATTCCTATCATAGGTGGCTTACTTAATCCCCCATAGAGTGCATTTCAGTCTCCCCCTAGGGAAACCTCATGTCTGTCTGCAGAGACCCACTGCACTCTAGAGCCATCCCCTTCCTGCCCCCTCAGCAAAGAGCAGCCGTGATTATGCATAGGAGTTCACAGTTCCCAAAGCCGGAGCTGCTTTCTCTCTCGAGGCCCACTGTCCATGGAGCTTCTGTAGAACGCTTCAGGGTAGGTGATTGCATGCCATGGCTGGCCACTTCTCACATCTCCCCTCCAGTATGAAATAGAAGTACGCACATCCTCCTTCCTCCTGGGGGCTTCTGGTCCTAGTGGATAAACTTTGGGCTGAACCTCCACCCCTCCCCACACAGTGCACCTGTTGCTCCAGGACAGACAATAATTCTCATAGGCTGTACAGCCTAAATAAACACAAGAGAAACATTTTCCTGAAGAATACACAGGGATTTGTCCTAGTCCCGAGGGGGATGGCGTTTTCCATTACCAAGCAGTCTTCCCTCTCCTTCTTACCTTCGCCCTTTTCTTGTCATACGTCGTCCACGGCAAGGGACCCACTTAAACATATGAAATGGGGCTCACGAGAGTCTGATTCCAAAGAGCTGTCTTTTATCTCCAAGCTCTCCCAATTAGCTCTGCGAAGACCAGAAGCATGTTTTCAGTGTGGATAGTTTTAGCTTTTTCTTGGGCGAGACCGAATTCCCCTGGTGGGCTTCCTCCCTTCCTCACCTGTCTTTGCGAGGGGAAGGGAGAGGCCTGAAGATGTATTCCCCTATCTACAGCAAGCCCTCGGGGAACAGCCACGAGCAGAAACACTGCCCACTGTAGTCACAATTTTACCTTAATTCCGGTAGCAGTTTATAATTTACAAAGAACATTTACCATCCTCTGTACCTGAGGTTAAAATTAAAAGCAAAAAACAAAAAAAAAACCCTCTTAAAATAACAAAGTGGTTTCCTGTACATGACTGAGTTGTCTGGGACCTACAGAGCCCTGGCAGCTCTCCCTCCAAAAGAGCGTAAGATTCATTTAAGGCTCTTGGAGTGTGTCTTGGCAGGGCGATATTTGGGGCTTACCGCGTTTCCCATCCGCGTCTGAGGACAGTCACATAATTTCTCATCAAGCTGTCTGTCCCTTTATTGGCAGTTTTGACTTGACCTTACAGCTGTGCATCTCAATTATCTCTAATCCATATGCTGTTAAGATGCTAATGGGGAGAAAAAAATGTCATTAACCTTAAGAAAACGTCCACGATCCCCACTTTTCATTCTGTGCTGCGATCTTGCCTGCTTTCTTCTGAGCCACATAGAAAGGTAAAGGGAAATGACTGCCCTTATTTTACTTCTTAGAAGGTCACTGGGTAGATACATAAAAAGATGCATTTTCCCCTATAAAAAGAGGCTTTAAAGGTAGTTAAATCATCCAGGTTGCTTTCTAGAAGGCTCCATTAGGTAAAACAGCATTAATGATTGCGTAATATGAACAGGACTGTAGCAAGCCAGACACACAGGGAGGAGAAATGGGAAGGTTTTTATGAGGTTTATAAATTTTGCACCTTTATATATTTAATAAAAAGCTTGTGTCTAAATTATGAGAATGTTCTTGAGAATGAGGCATGGGTTTTGGAACCTTTACTATCTGAGGATATTTTAACTGCAAAATAATAACTTGACTGGAACTTCTTTGAGTGGGTAAGTAGTAAAAATGACAAGGGGCATTCAGAGATGTTTTCATTGTATCCATTCATCATCTGAAACTTTAATGCAGTCAGGATTTACTGAAAGAATAACATACTCCTATATATTAAATGCTGGGAGTGTTATAACTTTGAATGTTCTTGGAAACTATCTATCCAATTACATATGTTCCTTCAGAAATTCAGCTGAGATTACTGGCATTGCACTTGATAGAAGTGATTTCAGACTATTCTTTTTTGTTGATAATGACTTCCATGTTTCCTTTCACTTTCATTCCAGCACAGCTTATGGGTTAGTTATAACTCTGAATCATGGTTATGTGGGATTTTCTGAGGTTGACAAAAACTCCAGTTGAGCTGCCTGAGAGAGGGGAAAAAAAAAAGTCAGAAGCTGTTCTCTGGGTGGCACATATATTTGGATAACATTGCCATGTCAAAATCAGCTAATTAAACGAATCACTGTGTAATGAAAAGATATCAAGTTCAAATTCAAAGCAACAAAACAAAGAAAAAGAAACATGTTGCGTGAGTCTTGGCTGTGGTTAGTTCTGTAGCCTTGGCAAGCGCTGTTCCTTCCCTGACACTCAGGGTCTTTAGTGGGAAATACGGCAAATTATGTAACAGCGTCATTTCAAAGATAATTAAGGCCTTGAATATGTAAGTTGTTTATGTTTTATAAATTACTATGCAACTACTAATTATAACCATACTTTATTAACTCAAGTAGTATTAATTCAGGTCTTCCTAGGTATTGTGGTAAGCAGTGCATCAAAATAAAAAGATGAAAAATGATACCATTTCTAATTTCAAGGACTTTCTGGTCCATACTATTAACGGTTAGCATTTACATAGCACTGTGTGCCCAACAGTGGGTAAAACATGGTTTTAAAAAAATAAACAGGAATAAAAAGACACCACATACTACAGAGCTTTTATGTAGGCTAATTATAGGAGCTGAGTTTGTGTCTGGGGTCCTGGATGGGTGCTTCAGAAACCCTTCAAGACTTAGTCTGTGTAAAGGTCATATTCCTCCATTCACGAAGAAGGAGACCCTAGCAAGCATCCATGGGGTGCACCACTTAAAACCTATACTGTTGGCTGCTTGGATACATTTCAGGACCCCCCAGTGGCTGCAGTTAGGTCTGCCTGGACATAGCCAAGCTTCATTGCAGCAGACATTTCCTCACAAGTTCCAGAGGAGCCTCTGCTAAGCATTGTGCAGCCTGCAGAATCCAGAGGCAAAGATCTTATGAAAGATCTTATGAAAGGCAAAGAATCTTATGCCCAGCAGGAGAGGGATTATGCTGGCTTCCTGAGGATAATTTGTCATCTAAGATCCTTTAGAAACTAGGTATCTTAATCTAGAAGCCAGATATGTTAAGATCTGGGTTAAATGCCATTGAATTGGTGACTGATTCAGTCTACTCTTCTGGGAAAACATGTATTCAGGAATGGGTATTATTTAAACTTTACAACAAACCGTGTGTCGGGTGGGTACTATTATCATTTTAAAGACCACAACCTAGAAGCTTAGAGAAGTTAGGTGAATATGTTCATATGGTTTGTGCAGCTGGGGTTCTAATACCAACACTGTTCTTAACCACAACATTAATACTTAAATTTGAGGATGTGGTCAGGAGCACCAGACTCTGCTTTGGGAATTTCCCCTGGGGAGATGACTTGCTTAAACAAAACTCTGAAGAATGAGGAGGCATCCTGTAGGAATGAGAATGGCCACATCCAGGACAGGGACCTCCTAGGGCAAAGGCACAGAGGGAGCAGTGAGCAGGTGGGGAGCGCAGTCAGGTCCACATGCTGCCCAGAAGTCAAGCATCACAGGGCATCCAGGCCAGCTTAGGCGGCTTGGTTTGCCATATTAAGGAGTCCGCCCTTCATCCTGTAGGAAGCGGAGACTCATCAGAGGATTTTCAGTAGAAGGATAAACCCTGAGGGTTGTAAAGGAGTAAGACTTAAACTACAGCATCCCATGGGGGCGTTGGAGCACAGCAGGATAAATGAAGAGATGACCCACGACTGTAATTCCTCCTTACCAACCTTTGTGCAATGGCATAGCCATTAGGAAGTGGGTATACGAAGTTTACAGCAGGAAGGGGGCTAGCAGGTACTGCAGGACGTGAGAGGGGCCCAGTTGTTGACCACGGGGAGGGTGGGGTTCAGTTTGGAATCAACTATGATGTTCCTTCCAGCCAGAAGGAGTGTGACTCCCTGTGCTGTCTGCCATGCTTGCATGTGCACGCACGTGTGTACGTATCCAGCCACACCCCCCCTCCTCCCCAGGTGGAACGTGGTGTCAGTGTCCGCAGAGACAAAAGCCTCCATGGGCTTTCGGAAATATGTAAGGGTGCCCGGCACTTCAAAGATCATATTTAAGTAAATGTGTGGCCACAACTCTACATTAAAGTGAGAATTTGAAGCAGTTACATATAGAAACAAAATTATGTTGTTGTTCGGTGCCTCTTAAAGAGAAATCACAATTCCTATGTGGGTTATGTGGAACAAGGGTGGCGTATAACACGCAGGTGACCTGCAGGGGCTGAACAACGAAAAGGAAGAACTCCCCACCACCACCGAAGTTGAGGGTTTTCAGTGTACCTTAGAATTATTGAGTTTATCTGGACCACGGTAAATATCAGGTAGCTGGAAGCTTATACATCAGATATATCAAACAATGGAATTGTTTTCACTTACAAACAGTCCTTTAAAAAATAACACCATCTTTGTAATTGAAAATGTCTATAATGGTTTAAAATAACCTGTTAATGATAATCATGAGATATGGGAGGCCCTAGGTGAAGTTACTGACAGTCAACCACAGACTACCTTATGGTATAGTTCACCAGTTGACCTTGGAATGACCGATTGGCTCAGCTCTGGTTTTATAGCATTGAATAGCAAATGACCAATAGAATAATTTGCTAAAGGACCCATTCACCTAATGCTTAGTAAAAAAAAAAAATTAAAAAAAACCTTTTTTTCATTAACCACTTAGAAAATGTCTAGCAATTATTTGTGTTTCATGGAGGCTGGCCCAATAATGTTCTGTGCAATTTTTGCATTATATTTTGTGAATTTTGAACTTCACTGTAATGCATAACATGAATGTCAAGGATTTTAATGAATGCATGGACTCACTCTGCAAGTGCATTTTAAATCTGATCTTCTGCCTTCCCTGCCTCTCTTAGTCCATGAATTTACTTTCTTGAGTAGGAGAAAAATGAGGGAATTGTGCAAAGCACACCAGGATTAAGAGCTTGGGAAGGGTTTTGCACACATGCCTTTACGCACCGTACCTTGCATTCATCACTCAGACACACATACATGGTAACTATGCAGACACAGAGACTCTTCTTTATTCTTGGGTAGTCTTTGCAAAGCATTCATTATAGGAGTAAAACAACACTGCATTTCTCATCTCAAATGAGCCCTGCTTATCGAGATAGGTACTCAAGTGTTGTGTCTCTGTCATGTCTCCATCAGTGCTGTATAATTTCTGTATTATTAAAAGAAGGACTCATGGAATTACCTTACCGTGATGTAAGCTTTCAGGCAGAATCTGTGTATTTCAGAACATAAACCAAAATAAATATGTATTTCTAATTTCAGATACCTAGTCTCTTTTGAAGAGCTCAGTGCTTTATAGGTGAATGTGTGGACTATTGCTTATACACAGTGTATAGGGTCATAATATATTTGTCAACCTGATCAAGCAAGGTAGGTCCGTGTGGATGGGGGCTTGAGTGCGAATGTTTGTGTAAGATGTGTGTGTATGCTGATTTGGTGGGTTTGTGATATATATGGATAAATGAGTAGAATATTGCCAATCTTGGTGCATATTCAAGTGGCACCGCCCCTTCTCTCTCTCTCATGTAAGTAATTCAGTAAATCAACTAGGTAGAAAAGGCAGTCACCTGGGTTGTAAATATACCAAATGAAGGAATCCTTTCCTATAGCTTCTAAAATAGTTAACATTTGTGACCTGCCTGACAGGTGAAATTCACGATATAAAAAATTACATACCAAAAGCATACTTAACATTAACCATCCTCCGAGAAACCAGAACTGCTGTAAATTTTATAATTGGGTGAAAGGAAACTTTTTTTTTTTTTTGCGTGAATCAGCAATTCAACAAATTGGTCATTGGATGAATCGCTGAGCTGTGATTCTTGGTGAACTGGAGATTGTGTGGGATGATCACCACAGCAGTGTCACAGTGATCTTGCCACACTTACATTTGTATGTTTCCTGGTGTTTACACACATGAGTAGATACCTACTTGGAAGCATTGTGGACACCAGGGACTGGAGGTTTATAAATACATCTCATGCAGGAAGAAGAGCTCTGAACAAAAAGGAAAAAGGGATAGCATTTGAATTAGGAAAGCAAAATTTCCCTAAAAATTGTCAGCCTTCTTCTGCTGTGTCTGATTGGCCAGAATTGTGGCACACGGTCAATCTTAGCTGGAAGAGAGTCTGGGAAGTGCTGCTTGTTATCTTGTCCCATTCCTTCCTCAGATGTAACTGAGGTTATGATCGGAGGGATGGAAGGGATCTTGGGTATTGGAAAAGCAACTAGTAGTGTTTGTTGCAGCTGAAGGTTTTCTTCTTCGCTCTTCTTTTCTGCTCAGTTTTTAGTTCATTACTCTATTTTTTTTTTAATTGTTACCTCCTTTTCTCTCCCACTGGGTTATATTTTACTTAGAACTGTAGCATTTCAGAGTAGAAAGACTTGGGAGCATCTGCTTCCACTCCCTTTTTTCCACTGATGAGAAAACTGGAGGCTTAAGGCTATGACGACTTGCCCAGGGTCACACAATGATTTAGAGAAGCCACAACGAGAGCCCAGGCTAGTGCTCCTCCCTGAGCAGTGCTGCCTGGAGGTGGAGGTGGGGGAAAAAAAGTCAAATGGACAAATGTTCACTTTTAATTTTCCTAAGTGAAAAGCCCAGTCACCACCTTCTTTAAATTTTAAATTATTCGCACTTGGCTCATTTAACTTCTAGCCAACCAAGTCCAATGGTAACCCATTGCTAGTCTTTTTTTTTTTTTTTTTAAACTTCCTACTCACTTTGTTACAGGATCATGCAGCTGCCAGAATGGGAAGGCGAGTTCAGAGGGATTTCTCTTCACTTGCTGATCAAAAAGATTTAAGGCCAGTATATAAGAATAACCTCACACAATACCCCCCCCAAACCTTTGCCGGAAAAATACCCAAATAAGACTGGCAGCTTCCTGCCATTTTTTTGTACAACTTTAAAGATTGTTGCATAAAGCTTGCCTGATAGAATAGGGAAGCTCTCATAGTCCCTTCCATGAAATGGATGATCTTAGGTCACTTTCTTGCTCTCTCTTTTTTCTGAAGTTGGGAGACTTTGCTCTGGAATTAGGGCCTCAGCCTTGGTGGCACACTGGAATCACAGAAGGCCATTTAAAAAGATTAATGTCTGTATCTCCACTCCCCCAACTCTCTTGATTTTATTGGTTTTCAGTATAGGGCATCCTTTGCAAAGCTGTCTAGGTGATGCTGACAGGTAGCCACTGGGCTATGATAAGCACTAATCTTGCTACTCCGAGTGTGGCCTCTTGACCAGCAGCTTCCTCTAACCTGGGATCTTGGGAGAAATGAAGAATTTCAGGTTGTACTCCGGACCTCCTGAATCAGAATTGGCAAAAATCTCAGGTGACTCAATATACTATGAAGTTTGAGAAGCACTGCTGAGATTCCTTTCAGCTCTCTTATTTTGTGATTCTCTAATATTGGGTCACTTCCTTGCTCAGAACCCTTCTGTTGCTCCCATGCAGTCAGAATTCTTCAACCTGCTGTTTATGGCTCATCTTAATCTAACCCAGTTATTGTCTGTCCAGCCATTTCTCCGTTTGTGTGTTCTGATCTCTAGGCTCCGAAAGTGCTCTGTTTTCTCCTTGCCCACGCGAGCAGCCCTTGGTCGGTTCAGACATGGCTGGCAGACATGGCTCCCCAGTTCTTGCCCAGCCATACACGTCAAAGTCTGGCCAGCATTGGCTTGTCCTGGCCCCCCATATGTCACTGGCACCTATTCCTTATGCTCAGATTGGTAAATTGCTAGAGCTATCTGGAATTACCATTGGATTTCTTTTCCTTGCCTTCCTGCTTAGACTGAAAGGTCCTTTAAGACAAGTATTACATCCCCCTCATCCTTGAATCCCAAGTGCATGCTTTAAAAAATATGGTGGACATCTAAAATGTTTACTATCAGAGCTTGCTGGAGGGAGAAGACCAGTGATATGGAAGTCAGATGAGGTGGATTTTATAGACCCTGATGATGTGACCTTCTCTGGGCGTCAGGGTTTTTTTTTGTTGTTGTTGTTTTTAAGATTTATTTATTTATTTGAGAGAGAGAGGGAGAAAGGATAGAACCCCAAGCACACTCCGGCTGAGTATGGAGCCCAACATGGGGCTTTTTCCCATGACCCATGAGATCATGACCTGAGCTGAAACCAAGGCTGCAATTCTTAACCGACTGTGCCACCCAGGCACCCCCTTCAGTTTTCTTTTCTTTTCTTTTCTTTTTTTTTTTTAAAGATTTTATTTATTTATTTGACAGAGAGATAGCACAAGTAAGGAGAGTGGCAGGCCAGAGGGAGAGAGAGAAGCAGGCTCTCTGCTGAGCAGGGAGCCTGATGCAGGGCTTGATCCCAGGACCCTGGAATCATGACCTGAGCCAAAGGCAGCTGCTTAACCAACTGAGCCACCCAGTTGCCCCATCAGTTTTCTTTTTTAATGATTTTATTTATTTATTTGACAGAGCACACACGCATGGGAGAAGCAGAGGGAGAGGAAGAAGCAGACTCCCTGCTGAGCTGGGATTTTTTTTTCCCCTGCCCCCGCCCACTGACTCAGGGCTCAATCCCCAAAATCCTGGGATCTTGACTTGAGCTGAAGGCAGATGCTTAACCGACTGAGTCACATAAAAGGCCCAGGATCCTTTTCTCATATAAAGGAACTGAGATGCCTTCCATCTCTGAGAGTCTGTGTCTAGGACGTCACTGGGACCTAGTGTTCTCCAGATCCTTGTCTCTGATGACTGAGTCCTTAGTTCTTACATATTTACCAGAAACCATGAACACGTGAAGAGTTTTTAATTTATTCAGTCCTTCATGTGAGCTTTAAATACACTATCTTGTCCTTGAAAATAAGCACTGCCCCCTAGGTCTGAAGCTGAATGAAATCAGGATGAATTCAGTAAGAAACAGGCAGCTGAATGAGCGAGAAACCGAAAAAACTTGGCTTGGTCTTTCCATTATCTTGTTTAGTTTTCAAGAGAATTGTGATCTTTTGTCTCTTAAGGATATGGTTTGGGATCAATTGGAAATGTGTGGTTCTTGCCCTGCAGACCTTTCCACCCTGATTGAACACAGCTGTCTGGTTAACCATAATAAGCAACCCTATGAGGGAGACATACGGGGATTGGTTGCTTCAATTTGGAGCTGATGAAGCAGGCTCAGAGAGGTGAAGTGATTTGCCAGTAATTTGCAGTGTTTTTCAAAGGGCTGGTTTTGGTTCCATCTGCTTCAGGAGCACCTGGGGTACTTATCAGCCCTGCGGAGTCCTCAACCCCATCACGGCCAGAATCTCGGCAGCTGAGGCCCAGGATCCTGTCAATTTGATGATCCCCTGAAGCAGTTCTTAAGCATATTGAAGTAGGAGAATCACCGTGTTAGGAAATGTTCTGTGTCCCTATAGAGAATGAACCCAAGACTCAGGATGATCACACTGTCTCCCTTCCACTGGAAGGGCCTGGAAATTGGGTGTGTTATCACAGTCACATGAGGTGCTTTTAAGAAAGGTCACCTCACTCAGTGGCACATGAGGCCAAGTGACACAGATTCTCCATGAGCGGCCCGGGAATCCTTATTTTTAAATAGTTGTGTAGGTGACTTTGATACTCAGCAAGGCCTGGGAATGACTGTGTGGAAACCAGCCTGGCATATTTTTAAAAGGCTGCAGTCAGCAGAGAGACTAATTTGTAATTGGATAATGGGGTGAGTTTAAAGTGGAGTCTCCTACAGGCTGTCTCTCTGCCTACCTTCCACTTTTACCTCCTCTGGAAAAGCCTTTTCCCCGGTCGACAGAAGTACACTGATGCATGTCCAAACTCCTTAAAGTGTTTACAGGAGAGAGCAAAGCTGAAGGAGTTTCCCAGACTCTGGTTTTCTGTCTGAGACCCTGTCACTCATGTCATGCTCCCACTTTAGGGCCCGGGCTATACCCAGGCTGTGCCCTCAGCCAGTGGCTTCTGGGGTAGGACTGCCAGTGTCCCCAAGGAACAGCCTTTGCTCCCCCTTACAGCAGTAGATGAACTTAGAAATTACGAGCCCTCACATTTTATAACACTTTTCCATTCACAAAGTACATTCACATTTTTCAGTCTCATTAATCCCTACAACAGACCCGTGAGGTAGATATCATTACATGCACACGTTACAGATGATGAGACTGAAGCCAAGAGAGAGAAAGTGCCCTGCTCAGTCATGGTTGCTGAATCAGAGCCGAGCAGACGACCCACGACTTCCAGTTTCAGGCCCAGCGCTCTCCCCACTGTGCACATCAGCCGCCATATTCCCTCAGTAGCCCTGATGAAGCAGGTGTTTTATTCTCATTGGCAGATGGCAGAGCTGAAGCTATAAGTGATAGGCCCAAAGTCACACAGCTACCATATGGGAAGGCCAGGATTCATACCCGGCTCTCTCCAGCTCTAAAGCCGACTGTTCTCATTCATTACTCTGCCATTGTCTTTGAAGGTTTGAATCATCTGTTGTGTACATCAAACGTTTTGACATCGATCCGTGGTAAGAAGTCATCATGGTTCAATGTGTGCACCCCCACGTGCATACTTAGGTCCGTATAGACACATGAAATCCAAAGTTTGTTTTCACTAACGCTCTAATGCCATACATTCTAGTTTCTATTTTATTTGGAAATGCTGATCGTGACCCATTAAACATGTTTCATAATCCACTGAAGGGCCATGACCTACACATTCTTCTGGGTGCTCAAACATTTGGTTGTGGTATTTATTTGCATCTTTTCTGTTTGGTCAAAAGCATATGTCGAGAGACTGAAAAAGTTCTTAGGTGGTCAGCCTTGGACCTGACAAGATTTGGCGCCCCTGCCCGGTTCCTTCCTGGCTTTCCCTGGCCCCTTGGGCAGGCCTTAGGCTCCTGGCTGCCTCCCAGGCTACAGAGGTGGGGTTCCGAGGGCCAGTGGGACAAGGGTGCCTTGCTAATGGGCACGTTCTTCACAGCTTCCCCTTTCTTGATGACTGTGAGCAGTAATAAATGTAAGGGCAAACAGAGAGAGTTGAGTGTGTTTATTGCTGCTATTGAGAAAATAATGTGATAATAAACAGGGCCGGTAATGGAAATTGCTTCAAAGAATAAAATCATGTTATTATGAGTTACATGCAGCCCCAAGAAAACATGTCGTGTCTCTGAGTAGGAACTGCCTGGCCGGTTGGCGTCGTTCTGCTGGGCCTCCCGCCTGGGAGCTGTGCTTCTCACTCTGCTCGCCATTTTGAACTTTTAGCCTCATTGACTTCTTGGCATCGCTGATCTTTGGAAACTGGGCAGCTTGGGCGGCATTGCATTTTAATTAGTGCATTTGATCCCCTGGCCTGCGTGGCGATGCCTGTTACCTTTCTTTGCAGAGTCTCATTAGGTCTGGATGAGGAAACTCTTCTTTAGTGTATGATGAAGGAATTAACCCCAAGCACAGTTTAAATGGTCTATGTGGAAGAGAATTGCCTTTTTTATCAGCTAATAGCCTATCCCGTCATTAACGCAGGCGTGCGAGTAAAATGAAGGTTTGAGAGCTTGGCTCCTGTACTAATTAGAAAGAAAATGACAGAAAAAATGTCAGCTTTGAAGAGCCAGGTTGGCTTTGATGACACCCAGACTCTCACAGGTTAAGAACAAAATGCCTTTAAACCTTTTCCTTCAGACTTTGTACATAATGTTGCCTTACACCCTGTGTCTTCACCCTGTCTTGGCTCATGTTCCTCTTCCAGCTGGAGATCTCTCAACTTCCTGCCTTCCCGTTAGGTTCTTACTCCTCTCTCAAGGTTTCTCCCAACAGTGACACCCTACAAGAAGTCCCACCATACCTCATGGAGCATTTCTTTTCCTACACAATTCCTGTGTTCTCTTGACCCTTTGGTTCAAGAACTTTTCATGGTCTTCATTATTAAGCTGACTGCATCACATCCCTTATGAGATTGTAAACTTGTCAATTCAGACTATGGTTCTCCTTCATCTCTGTTCCCTCTACAGAGTCTGGCCCGACGAACAGCATGAGTCAGCTGGGTACACAGTGTGGAAGGAGATCCAAAGAAAGTGGACTTGACTGAGGATCTCCATCCTGTGTGCTGGGGCTGGCACTGGTGTGAGGCAAGGGAGGTTCCTGGCCTGTACCTGCAGCAAGTGTCTCCTGAAAGTTTGCACCCTGGGCGCCTCTCTTGCCTTGCTGAAGTCCTGGCCTTGGCGAGGGGACTGGGAACAGGTTGAGGGTCGCTCTTGAAGAGGCATTTGCTGAATTCCTTTTATGATCAGGATTTTTATAATCAGCACAAGAGAGCCTCTTAAGTGCTTGTCCTCTTAAGGGCCCTATTTCTGTGGCTTCCCTCCTTAGCCAGCCCAGCAGGGCTCCTGTCCTGTATTGATACACCTGTGGTCCCACTGGCCTCTCTCTGCGCTTGCTTATCCTTGGCACTCTGTCCTGACCGCTCACCAGGCCCTTACCTGGGATACTGCAGAGCTTCCCTGCCTTCAGACACCCCCTACCCTGGCCCCATCCATTCTGCCCACATGTCACAGTGTGTCAAGGGGCTGCCCTGGGTCACTTCCTTGGTCTCTGTCCTTGTTCCCTTCTTCTTCCTCATCCCATGGCAGGGAGAGACCAAGTCTGCAGAGACTGCAAAGGAGAAGATCACTAGGACGTTTGTGGATTTTGCAAAAACTTCCTATTTAAGCAGCAATGGCAAATCAGAGTGTTTAACCAGAATTATTATAAATTAGATTCTTTAAAGATTAGGATGCTTATATCATGATAACATTTTAGAATACTTGATAGAGTTCTGTCTTTAAGGTAAGGGTGAATTATTCATTCATTTGTTTATTCGTTCAGTAGTGTGAGGGTCCAGTGTACATACATCAGGACACAAGGCTGACACTGTCCCTGTCTTCATATTCCTTATGTTCTAAAGAGAGGAGGCAGAGTCAAGCAGGACACAACCCTCGAACCAGATCCTGGCGAGTTGTGTAAGTGCCATGAAGAAAACAAACAGGGTAGGACAGTGAAGAGCTGCGGATGGGCCCTCAGAGGTGGTGACATTTGTGCCAATGAGGCTGCCCAGGGAATTGCCACGGCAGAGGGAGCCCGGCAGAGCAGTTGGAGATGGGGGCTCTCTTGATGGTCCGAAGAGCAGGACGATGGTGTGTGACAGCTAGAGGACAGTGAGCAAGGGCAAGATTGGCACCAGAGGGGGTCAGTGAGGCAGGCAGAGGCCAGGTTCAGCCAGAGGCTTTGGACTTTATTCCCAGTGGATTGGAAATAGTTGGAGGGCGTTGCCCAGGAGAGCGACATGGTTTTATTCACGGTATGAGTGACCGCTATCGCTTACGTGCAGACTAGATTATGAAGGGCCCAGAGTTCCACTTGGCCACCCACACAGGTGACTACCCTTTTGGACAAACCAAGGTTCTATAACATAGAAAATGTGCAGAAGACTCTCTAATTCGTAGATATTCTTTTATGTTTCTTCTTGGCTAGAAAATTCCCTTTAAATTAAAAAACAAAACAAAACAAAAACCCTGCTCATTGCTTGAAGTAAATATTTATGGTATCCTTAGAAAGAGTTGTAATTATTTTTTTCTTTTTCTCCTTTGTCATCAAGTTCATGACATGCCTATGCTGTTCTACACAAACACAATATATGCTTGGGTTTTGCCCGTGTTCTTTTCCAAAAAAATTGAATGTACGTCAAGTGGCTGAAGGAGCAATACCATTTCTTTGAATTTGTCACAGAGAAGAACATGTTATTTACTGATGTCCAGTTTTATTAGGTGTTTGGGATAGCAAACATCTTTAGAGATAAGAAACTTTTACTGATCTTGAACATCATCTAATATGAAACACTGTGTTGGTCAAAATAATATCTGGCTCCCAGTGTAGTGATCAGAGGAGAAGTAGCAAAGATAGTCCTTGATGCCCAGAGTATGTTTTATAATAATCTTCCATAGACCCACCCTGCTACCCCCTAAATCTCTTCTTTCTTCTTTAGTCTGAGACAAGTGGGTTCAGGAAAACAAAGATGAAGTATTTGGGGGGAAAGTGGGTCAAAGAAGGGGTGTGTGTGTGTGTGTGTGTGTGTGTGTTTCAGTTTCTTCCTGTGAGGGGTATGGGTTTGCTGAAGAGTGATTCCTCCACTATAGGTTAGTGGTTTCCTAACTAGGCCGATAAACTACCTGGGCATTGGTTGGAAGGACATTCCCATCCAGTTATGTGTTGAATTGCAGTTCCCCCTCCAAATCCTATGTTGAACTCCCCATGCCTACTGTCTCAGATGTGACATTATTTGGAAATAAGGTCATTGCAGAAGTAGTTGGTTAAGTTAGGATGGCCTCATGCCAGATTAGGGTGGGCGTCTGTTCCAGTAAGACTGTGTCCTTACTCAAAGAAAAGAAATTTGGACACAGAGGTGTACGCAGAGGGAGACTGTCATGAAGATGAAGGCAGAGATTGGGGTGTTGCCTCTACAAGCCAGGGAATGCCCCAGATTGCCAGCAAACCACTAGAATCTAGGCGGGAGTCCCGGAATACACTCTTCCTCTCAGGTCTTAGAAGGAACCAACCCTGCCAACACCTTAACCTTAGACTTACAGTCTCCGCAACTGTGAGATGATGAATTTCTGTTGTTTAAGTCAACTGGTTTGTGATACTTTGTTATATCTGCCCTAGGAAGCCCCATCACAGTCCCATCCAGCTCCCAGTGAACACCATCTCTGGGGGAAGGTCCGCAGAGACAGACTTTTCATAGCCCCTGAGTGGCTTCTGAGGAGGGGGTGAGCCTGGGAAGCATTCTGTCTCCTTGGCCGTCCCCGGACATCCGCAGGTGTGCTCCCATCAGAGCTCCTGCCATCCCCACTGACTGGTGTCCAGGATTCTTGTGCGATATGGGGACATCCTGCAACCATGAATGAGTCTGTCAGGACGGGTCTGTTCACCTATTGAGACAGACATTGTTGAGAGTCCTCTTGTTTTAAAAAAAAAAAATGCTGGTAGTATCACATACAGAAAAGCCAAACTTAGAAGTGCCTTCTCAGCACCTAGCTTTGCACAGACCACTCCCTAGTGTAAAGGTTGTTAAAGATGACAGGGTTTCTAATTTCAAAGAATTTGAATAACGTGCTTTGGAAACGATGGTTCCTGAGCTGTTAGCTAACTAGAAAAAGATTGCTCTTCTTTCTAAATGTCTACGATGCTCACTCTTCTCTCAGTGTCCTGCCCAGACAAGCCAGGACGGCAGTGTATATATAGAAAGCAAGGCTGGAGGGAGCTTTTCATTTTTCTCTCAGCCGGTCTGACCTCCAAGACCAGCCTGCTCGTACGCCAACACCAGCTTTCCTGGAGTTCTCATCAGAGTTGTTTTTATTAGAATCTGGGTCTCAGGAACCTGTGGTCGTCTTCAGCTCACCCTTTGGGCTGGAATTTATCAAGCTTGTTCTGAACCCAAAGGTGATTTCTTTTCCTCTTGAAAGTTTGGTAAATTTCTGCTCAGCCATTTTTATACTGTCGAAGCATCAAGCGTAGTTATCGCGCTCTGAAAATTGTTTAGATGTTTGCCACCCACCTCAAGCCAAATAACAGGAACTAGTTTTTTTGAAGTAAAAATTTTCCATGGCCTCTTTTGAGTGCAAGAACTGATTCTTTGTCACAGTGGGAGATTTTTCTCCTTAGCCTGCGGTGATACAGAAGAAGGCGCGTGGGCTGGAAAAGACAGACTCTTGTTTGAATCACACTTTTCCAACCACTGTTGTTTGATCTTGGGCAACATTCTTAACTTTCTTCCCAAACCTTGTTTTCCTCGCCTGTAAAATGGGGCAACACCCCTTGAGTTCATGGTGAGGGTTGGTGTTTACGCATCAAACAATGGGGTATGTATAGGCTCGCCGTCCTCAAACTAGGATGCTCCTTAGAATCACCAGGGAGCTTTTAAAACAAAACTGCCTCTCAGCCCAGACAAAATGAGTATGATTCTCTGGGGGGTGAGACTACACATCTGAATTATTTTATTTTATTTTTCAAAGATTTATTTGAGAGAGAAAGAGAGAGTGTGTGTAGGGGGAGGGGTCGCGGGGAGGGAGAGAGAGAATCTCTCCCCCAGTCTCAGCAGACTCCCTGCTGAGTGAGGAGCTAGATGTGGGGCCTGATCCCAGGACCCTGAGGTTATGACCTGAGCTGAAATCAAGAGTCTGACACTTAACTGAGCCACCAGGTGTCCCTACACATTTGAATAATTTTAATTGCTCCCAGGATATTTGGAAGCCCAGGGAAGTTTAAGAACAAGTAGGTCTAGCAAAGATGGACTTCAGAAGCATCTGCTAAGTGAAAGAAGCCATGAAAAGGCCACATTAATGTGATGCATTATATGTGGGATTGCATTAATATGTTCTAGAAGTGGCAAAACTCTAGTGACAGATCAGATCAGTGATCGTCAGAGTCAGAGAGTTAGGGATTGCTGCAGAAGGAAGAGAGAAATGTTTTGGGATGAAATTGTTTGCTATATTGATTTGTCAATACTCATTCACTTGTGTATTTCAAAAAGTAAATTTTATTGTATGTGAATAATACCTCAGCAAAAAGAACTGGTTGGTACGTCCTTGATAGCCATTATTTTGATGATGAGATGATGAGGATGATGATGTAGCAGGAGGAAGGTAGCTGGCTTTGAAAACAATTTCCAGATGTTTTTGTTGTTGTTGTTTTGGTGAGGACCAGCTTGAAACTCTTGAGGCATTATAAGATAGGTAACCATAAATCCATATTTTGAAATGTGCACATTAAAATGAATGCATTTGACATGCTTTTTGTTCCAGATGTTCAGGTAAGCATGCCGAATGGGGCTTGCTGACTCTTTCGTGACTAATGAAGAATAAATACCAGATGACTGGAGAGAGTGTTAACATGAGGATGAACATTGGGAGGATTTTTGAGCCGAGTAATCCAAACTCTCTGAGGCTTTCAAGAAAAAAAAAATCACAAAGAAGCAGAGACTCATGGGAGTTTCTTCCCGAGTCCTTCTTCTGTTAGGGCTAGCAGAATGGTGTTTTCTTTTGCTCAGACTTGGAAAAGAAGCTTTAAGAGCATGAAATATCTGAAGAGCGAATATGTGGGAAGTAGATACCAGCACAAACCTCTGGTGGAGGTTTCAGTCTGAGACGGGTCAGGGCTCTTGCTCACGTGTGTTCGCACAAACATCCTGTCCTTGTCTCAGCTAAGTAGAATGCAGGCCCACGTCTCTCCTGGGTTCTTAGGGATCGTGGTTCTCTAGCATAGTCAAAATGTTCCTCCCATTTTCTTCCAGTTGTTTAATCTTTAAATCAAAGCTTTTGATTTAAGCTTTCAGAGTGTTAGCTTTCTTGCCGAAAATATGAGGGGGATGCCTCTTACTCCATAGGGCTGTCTGATGAACTAGAGCTAACGTGTGCAGAGTACTTGCCCGGTGTCTGCTGCCTGCCGGTGAGTCCATGTATGTCCCAGGCTCCGTGCCTCGGGTTGATCTGTTTTAATTCATTCACTTCATATCACAACCCTATGAATAATTATTGTTGTTGTCCCATTTTATGAACAAGGAAGCTGAGCGAAAGGAGGTTGGTAATTGGGTGAAGGATGGATGGAAGCAGCCTGTCTCCAAACCGTCTGCTTTAACCACTTGGTTCTTCTAGCCCAGGCGCATGTAGTAGACTTGCTAGAAATGCTGGGAATCTGCAGGAAGTTCAGTGTCCTTCATTAGCCCTTGGGTAGGATTGCTTGCCCAGGAATTGCTAGGTCCTGGGCTTACCTGTGGGTGCATATGCACATGTATTTCGGGAGACAGTTTGCTCAAATGCAAGGCAGTGAGTGTTGCAGTAAGACCGAAGGACCTAGGTTAGAATTCATGTCTTTCCTTTCCTAGGTGTTTTTTGTTTTTGTTTTTTAAGATTCATTTATTTGAGAGGGGGGGTTGCAGGGAAAGAGAGAGCACAAGCAGGAGGGGCAGAAGGTGTGGGGGAGAGAATCTCAAGCAGACTCCGCACTGAGCATGGAGCCTGATGTGGGGCTCGATCCTAGGACCCTGAGTTCATGACCTAAGCTGAAACCATCCATGAGTTGGATGCCCAACTGACTACACCACCGAGGGACCCTAAGGCTTTGGGTTTTTAACTGTGAACAGGGAGACTTCAGTGACCTGCAACAGGGTCTTTGCACCTCATTCTCTGTGCATTCGGAACTCACTCCCACAGAATCTGTGTTCTTTTCCCCAGGGAGAAATCAGGCTCCGAATGCCCGCCCCAAGTCTCCATGCTGGATGTGGAGGTTGGGACCCCTGGAGGAGGTGATTCTTGAACTGGATTCCAGCCCTCCATGTGGCCTGGGGCAGGGGATGGATTCTATTTTCCATTACAATGGATTTAACCCTCTTTCAGAAACCTTTCTTCTGTAACCTAATGATAGGTCTGACTCTGGCTCTTGCAATTAGGATTTGAACTCCTAGGGTGTTTGAATGGATGTCATCCATTCCTGTCTCCTCGGCCCCTAGCTTAGTTCCCTGCACAGGTAGGAGCTTTACAGCAAAGTCCGCTGAAATGCATGAAGAACAGGTGGATCACAGAAATGCCAAGACAGCGGCTGGACTGAACTTTAACAAAGGCCCTGCCAGGCCCGGGTAGAGGTCATTCTTGAAAGCTGGTGTGTGTAGGGGCGGTGGGAGGTGGAGGCGGGCTTATTCCCTTTGACAAATAGATGGAGACTGCTTTCCTGTACCCTTGGGGTTTAATCTTTTCTTCCAAATCTTGAAAGCCCATGGCCTTGAGTGCTGAAACCCATTACAGAGAAATTGTCCTTGGAGCTCAAGTTCTCTTACAATTCTTTTCCTGGGAGGCCCCTATGATGGGCTCTGACATTACTCCATGAATCATAGACACATCTGCCTCGGGCTCTTCGAAGTGTTTTTCACCGGCCTGGGTCTACCAAGAAATAGGACTTTATTCCTCTTTCTGTCAGCAAACGCGCTCGTCTTCAAGGAAGGCCTTCCTTCCACCTCCGCCTCCGAGGAATGTGTAGTCAAGTACAGAAAAAGCCAGAGACAGGAGATGGAAGCACCGCCGGGTTGGGTCTCACTGAAGCAAGGGCAAGGATGTGATTCTGAGAACCCCACCTTCAAAGACTGTGAGGTCAGGAGGCAGCTGGGGATGGGAGGCCTAGGGAGGTGCAGGCCACGCTCGCTGGAACAGTCTGCAGCAGTCGGGCCTCAGATGTCGCCGAACAGTCCCGGAATCCCGTGAGGTTAACAGTACAGGAGACTTGCTTCCCTCCCGATCGACGGTGTGGCTCACCTTCCCCCACGAGCCCCAGACACAGTGTGGCTCACCTTCCCCCACGAGCCCCAGACACAGTGTTTCTGGGTGCATGGAGTTCCTGAAGGGGGTGCTCCCCTGGCCCGCGTCCCTTCTCCCGCTGTCCCCTGTTTAGAACACCCATCCCGGTGGCCCTTTGCTTGGCTGTCCTTCTCCTCATCGCTCTCTACTGTTCAGACGAGACATCGATTTGACTGGAAATTCTCTGGGACTTCCAGCCCGTTTGGATGTTCCGCTTCTATGCCTCCTTCTATCAGAATACACTGAACTGGTTCATTAGTTATTTGTGTCCAACAGGGAGTCCCGAAAGGGCTTTCAGTTGGGGAATGACATGGCCAGGGCTGATTTTCAGAAAGGTCACTCTTCCAGCTGCTGTAGGAAGTGTGGCTGCTCCGCGGGGAGCCGGGGTGGGAGACTATGGGAAGGGTGCACGGGGGCAGAAATGAAGATTTGCGGTGAGGACAGAAGGTGAATCCTGCTAATTGTTCAGAGGCGGTGCTGGGGAAGGAAGCACCCAGAGCACTGCTCACACCAGGCTCGGCCGGACGCTCGCAGGAAGCCTATAAGGAGTGGGAACCAGCGGAACAGGGGACTTCAGGGGTTTCCTCCTGACGAGTAGACTGGCTGCCCAAGTTCTCAACAAACAAGGCAAAGACACTTGCCCTGGTTTTTGCTGAGGAATTTCTTGAGCTAGGTGTAAAATGCAAGCATGGTGAACGCCTGATCTCTCTGACTTTCCAGCATTCTCCTGGAGGTCCACGCCAGACAGGCTGCAGTTCCCCAGGGGCAGGCATGTTCTTCCAGGGGCTTTGCTCCCACTCTTCCTGCAACCTCCAGGGGTGCAGTCAGGTCCCCGCATAGCCTTAAAGGCGCAGCCCAGATGCTTCCTTTTCAGAAAAGTCAGGTGTGTTGTCGCTCCCTCTTTGGTATCCTCAAAGCTAATTTTCAGTCAAGTATCATGTTTTTTTTGTTTGTTTTGTTTTTTTCACATGTCAGAGTCAAGTAGGCATATAGTTTATTTATTTCTTGCTCCTTGGTGAACACTTTTGTACCCCACTCCCTGAAACCCCAGTCCGACAGAGTACTTGTACATAGCAGATGCTCAGAACTGTTCTTGAAATGACTGAGGGGGAAAGAGCAATCCTGGCCTTTCTGAGCAATGAAGACCACAGCCACCTTTCTTCAGTGAGAGAGTCAGGGAGGGTCATTCTTTTAGCCCCTTTTGCTAAGGTGAGCCCAGGAGATTTGGGATGGTGATACAGATTCCCAGACAGACTCAGGGATGAAGGAACCAACATAATGAAGGAAAGTGTGTGTGTGGAGGAGGAGGGAAAGCAGGGGGGCCCAGAGCGCAGAGTACACAGTGCGGCCAGGCACAAAATAAGCTCTCAGTGACCTACACATTCTCGTTCTCCTCGTATTCTGGGTGGACTCTTTCGGGACTGTAAATACAGAACACCGTGAAGAAACCTGCATTGCGAGAACTGAGACAGGGGACATGCAGACAGTAATACCCAGCAAGGCCACTTGGCAGAATGCCTCCCATTCCCACTACCCACGTTGGTTCTGGAATTGGCCTTGTGTCTGAGCCTAAGATTTCTGACCCTCTCTGAAGTGACCTTCAGCCATAATGTTCAGGCATCATTATCCATTCTTGGTGCCAACCCCAAGGTTCAAAGTCCTGGCCCACCATGGTGTTCTGGCTCTGCCAGATGACATTTCTGTTTTTGTTTTTGTTTGTTTTTCCATGTCTGACTCCTCCAAACTTATTTTCCTACAGAAATCATCTTGGAAGAGCTGCATAACTTTGCTTTGCTTTGTTTTTTTTTTTTTTTTCAAAAGCGCCTCCTGTTCTGATCATCTGGGGGCTGTATTTTATTTTATTTTATTTTATTTTTTTTTTTTAAAGATTTTTTATTTATTCATTTGACACAGAGAGAGAGATTACAAGTAGGCAGAGAGGCAGACAGAGAGAGAGGAGAGAGGAGGAAGCAGGCTCCCTGCCGAGCAGAGAGCCCGATGTGGGCCTCGATCCCAGGACCCTGAGATCATGACCTGAGCCGAAGGCAGCGGCTTCAACCCACTGAGCCACCCAGGCGCCCTGGGGGCTGTATTTTAATCCCCATAGTTTGAAGACTTTTCCCTACATAGGGCTCCTTTTAGGAGCAAAGCAGATGACGTTACTTTGGGCAATGGGCCGAGGCACATGTCATCCCCTGGGAAAGCCTCTCTGCTTCCTGCTATAGAGTTCCTTCTACTTTCCCTCCATTGGTGAGTGAACCTCCAGTCCATTGGCAAAGCTGGATGGCACACCCAGAGTCTTGTGCTCTGTCTTATTGTCCATAGATTCTTTTAAAGAAATCCCATAATCTTGGCTTTAGCCATCTATAATGAGAAAATGTTGCTTTCCAGGAAGGAGGCTTTTCTTTAACATTTACACAAAATAAGTCAAGGGTTGTGGGGCAATTCTGAGATTGTCTCCTTGCCCTATGAGAAATTGTGTGTGACACAGACTAAAACTGAGCTTTCCAGCTGAGGCAATGTGGAAAGTATTTCTTTCCATTATCAGAGGCCAGTCTACCAGCAGACAAATAGAACAGCTTGCACATAACTCAGTTATGTTCTGGGTTTGCCTATTAGCAATGCTTGAAACAAATATCCCAGGTATCTTTGAGAATGGGAGCTTGCAAGGGAAGGCAATATCATGAGGGCAGGTCTGGCCTCCCGAGGCCCTCCGACCAGGGTCTGGAACCTGGATCCTGTAGACAGTTTGCATCTAGAAGAGACAGGTGTTTTCCACCCATGTCAAGGTCAAAGCAGTTGTGAATGAATATTCCCATCCTCCTGTGCTATGGCATCAGCCAGTGATCAGCTGACATCCCTTCTGCACTCCCCCCTTTATAAGGCAGCTGTGAAATTTTCAGGATTGCCTTCATCCTCAGTCCCAGGAATAGCCTCTGATTTGCCTAATTAATCAGCAAAATCTTATTGGCCTGCCACAGTAATTGGTGTGGGCTGCTCAGGCCTAAATCGATGACTGCTTGGCTGTCTTCTGGCCATGAGGATTGATAGCGTCGTGGCCTCATGGTCCATTTCAGGTCATTGATATGTAAGGGAAAAGGTGTTGGAAAATTTGGAGAGTATCTTCCCACTCTTTCTGATCTTTGAAGAATAATGCACCCATTTTGCTTCCTAAAGCCTGAAAATACTCAGTACAAAGAGAACAGAACTGGATGACTAACAAAGAGACAGCCTGAGGCACTGGAGGTCTCCTTTACCTCTGGACTTCTGATGACATGAACCAAGTCATTTATTCACTATTTAAATTAGCTATATTGATTTTTCTATTATTTGCAACATAAACTAACCAATATAGGGAGGGGGTTTGAAACTTGTGGGAAGAGGAGGTAAAGTCAAAGACTTCCTCATGACCACGTTGCCCAAGGACAGAGTGAAGTGTATGAAAGGCAAGGAGACAATGGTGCACTTTGGGAAATCGTCAGTGGTTCTAGGTCTGGATAGATTGTTCCTCCAGGAGGAATGATCACTGGACATTGAGCTCCTTAAGGACTCCGAGTCTTCTTCATCTCTGGGTCTCTAGGGCCCAGCACAGTGCCTGGCACATATTTTGTGGGTGAATAAATCAGTGAAGCAATGGATCTCTTATCCATCCAGGCCATGAAGATCAGCAGGTGGAGGAAGGGCTTTTTTGTTTTGGTTTTTTTTTTGTTTTTTTGTTTGTTTTTAAAGATTTTATTTATTTATTTGACACAGAGAGAGAGAGATTACAAGTAGGCAGAGAGGCAGGCAGAGAGACAGGGAGAGGAGGAAGCAGACTCCCTGCTGAGCAGAGAGCCCGATGCTGGCCTTGATCCCAGGACGCTGAGATCATGACCTGAGCTGAAAGCAGAGGCTTTAACCCACTGAGCCACCCAGGCGCCCAAGGAAGGGTTTTGAAAAGGCCTCAGAGAGTGACACCGAAACAATCAGCTGCCAAGTTCAACTCCATTCCTTCTGGTGACAGTGAGCTGGAGAGACCCCAAAGAAATTGGGACACCAGGGGATCTATAGTCCAAAGAGCAATCTTGGAATCAGTATTTGTAGAGGTAGTGCCTATTATTCAAACCCTTCTGAGAGGTGCTCCGTTAAGGGACTTGTCGGCTCGCAGGAATTGCTGATCAGCCTGGTGAGCATGTTTTCTGGAGGTGGTGGGATGGCTCAAGCTCTGTAGGGAGTGACAGTTCTGTAAGATTACTCAGAAGTCCATTCCAGGGGCTCTGGCCCAAGGGCTCCCAGAGTAATGACAGTACCAACTCATGATCAGTGCCAGCCAGGCCTCCTAAAACCTGAAATCAAGCTCTATCATTTTGCTTTTATTTCTTCACCAAATGCAGTGGGGATAGCCTGGACTTTCACATGGGCTTATCTCTTTTGTGGGCATCACTGAAATCAGAGAGCTCAGTTAAGTCATCCTGTTGCCAATATAGACTCCACTGATTCCTGGCGAGAAGATCTGAGATCCTACACTTGTTCTCCAACCTCGGGCATCTCGCTCCATTAATCATCCATTTCCTCTCCTGTTTCTGAGCCTCATGCTTTGTCTTGATGCCTTGCTTTGCATCTGTCTCTATCTTAGCAAACACAAAAACCTTGCTTCTCCTTCAACCGAATTCTTCTCTAGCTTGTGCCTCACTTTCTTCCTTTTCGTCTCTACCCAAATCCTCAGAGATGGTGTGGCTCTGGAATCTAGGTTCGCCATCTGCAGTTCTGCACCTTCATTCCGAGACTGTCTGCACTTGGCTTCTGTCCCGACTGCTCTCCAAAACAGCTCTCACTAAGGGTAACCATGACTTCCTGGTGACCAGATTCATCGGACCTTAAAATGCCAAAGATATTTAGATGACAGTAATCATCAAACTGACAGACTTTCCAGAACCTTTTAGAGAAAATGGGGTGAGTGCTAGGAAAACACATGTAACGTGACTCTCCCTGAAGAACTGAGATGGGGCGCTCTAACAAGGAAACAGCTTTACACATATTTGTTCACTTACAGACAGTGAGCTTGGGGCCTGAGGAGGCTAAACAGTCTGCTGAAGGTTAGGCTCAGCATATTAAAACTTGAACCCAGGCCTTTTGATTGTAAGCATTCACTGAGGACTCACTGTACTTCAGGGACTGCTTTAAGTATTTTACCATTATAACTCTCATAATAACTCAAAAAGTAGATGCTGTTACTCTCATGCTTGTCTTATAAGTAATAATACTGAGGTACAGAGTAAGTAACTTGTCCAAGGCCACAGAGCTCGAAATGGCACAGATGGGATGGGACTCCGGAACCCTTTGTCTAACTACTATGCCATGCTACCTTTCCATTGTCTTACATTCTCCTCTTTATCCCAGACCTTCCCAACCAAGGTGTGACATGCCTCAGGAGTTAGAAGTGGTCCTAGATATTTGTCTCCTCAGCCCAGGGACAGCTGGGTGGGACTTGGGGCAGTCATAGTTTCTTACTGATCTACTTTCCCTAGTAGCATCCTTGACTCGTTATTCCAGTGGGTCATACAATGTAAATTTTCATGATTGACATGACATGTAACAAATGAATATTGTCTATGTAATGGCATTATTAAGCACTCTGCAAATGTCTGTTGATTTATTCAAATAGCATGTTATTATGGCATTATGTATAGACCTCTGAAAAACCTTGTAATAGTTACTATAAAGTTTGCAAATGCAGTGAGATGGGGTGGGGTGGGGATAAGAGGTGAGGATGGGAGGGAAGGAGAGCATCTGAAAGTATTCACAAAGATTTAGTGTTGAGTTTGTGTGTAAATAACTAATCGCGAAATTCCCATAAGACTAACCCTGCTCTTAATATTCTAAAATGTTCCCTTGAAGTCAAAGTCACTATTAATTATAGAATCTCGGCATAAAATGAAGTTGACTTCTAAAGCAGAACGACGGCAGATAGAAAAAGGGTCGTGCCATGTAAGTATTTTATAGCCTTGCATTAGCTGTTTGCCCCCAAGAGAGGGATTTTAATAATTAAGGGTATTACTAAAAGCATATTTTTACTAATTAATAAAATACATAATCTCCTTCATATCCCCACATTCTCTGCTGCTATTATAATAAAAATATCTGCTGAGAGTACTTCAGCCTTCAACAATACCAACAATACCTACATTTGTATGGTCGTTTATAAAGTATTCTCTTATCTAATATTTGAAATGAGGGTTTGGGGATATCCTCACACGTCTGCCAAAATC
Source organism: Ailurus styani (assembly GCA_002007465.1). NCBI lineage: Eukaryota > Metazoa > Chordata > Mammalia > Carnivora > Ailuridae > Ailurus > Ailurus styani. The sequence continues at coordinate 272,083 of LNAC01000963.1, forward strand.
CTCAGGAAGGTGAACCTCTTCATGAGCCTTTCCGTGAACTGGAATCCTCAGATGTGGAGCTCAGACTCCCCAGGGACATTCCTCCCGCTCTCATTGCCCATCTGCTCTGAGACTCAGATCAGTTTGAACAGTCTCTAAAGGAGGGGCAAAGGACAGCTCCAGGGGAGTCTGCAGGGAGAAAGGGGCTCTAGAGTTCAAGTTTCTGTCCCTCAAGGGTTCACCTAGTCAAGAACTTCATTCCTCTTAGAAGATCTGCTGTTTCCTCATATAAAAGGATCATTCTCTGATAAACTATTTTTGGGTTTACTGAGGGAACACAGCCCTAGGGCTGGGGTTGGCTGGTACATAATTCAGTCTGATTACTGATGGATGTAGTGTTCAATTGTATGTATGATGGCTGCAAGAAATTCACTACAAACTCAGTGGCTTAAAGCAGCATGAATTTATTATCTTAGAGTTCTGGAAGTCAGAAGGCCAAAGTAGGTCTCACTAGGCTCAAATCAAAGTGTCAACAGGACTGAGTTCCTTTTTAGAGGTGATGGGGGATAAACCATTCCTTGGTTTTCCAGGCTCCAACCCCTATTCCTTGACTCGTGGGCCCCTTCATCTTCAAAGCCAGCAACTACTGACCAAGGCTTTCTCACATTGTCTCACTTGGACATTGACTTTTATGTCTCTCTCTTCCATATTTGAGGACTTTTGTGATTACCTTTACCCTCCTGGATAATCTGGGATATGCTCCCTCTTTTGAGACTAGATGGTGATCAACCTTAATTCCAGGAGCTGTCTTAACTCCCCTTTGTTGTATGCTGTGACATATGCACAAGTTCCTGGAATGAGGACATAGACGTACAGAGGGGGCCACACTTCTGCTTACCGAGGTGGGTCTGGCAGCTCCAGCCTGACTTAGACCACATGGTCCTGATGCCGTTCAGTCTTCCACTTGGTGTTGCTGGCACAGTTAGAAGAGTGACCGACTGGCTTATTGATCAGCTGGCTGATATTCTTGATGTGCCCAGAGAATTCAACAGAAATACTTTAATGCTGAATCCAATTTGCTACATCTACTGCATTCTTTTCTACTAGTCATGTCTCACTGGTGTCCTGACGTTAACTTAGAGCCTAGTATGACTACCACTCCTACCACTACCACTTTCTTCCTCTCCTCCCCTATTACTTCCTCTTTAACACCTGACTTTTATCAAACTCATCAAAAGTGTCAGGAACTCTGTTAACTTCTTTAATAGAATTAGCTACTTTAAGCCTCATGGCACTCCTAGGAGCTAGGTGTTATTTTCCCATTTTATGTTTGAGGAGACTGATATCATGCATGTGCCAAACAGGGGACTGAAATTATCATGTGGGAATCCATCCCCTTCCTAAGAGATTAGGGATTGGGAAAAAAGAGCACATGAGCCTAACAGAAAGGAACACAATCGAACTTCAGCGATTTCCCTCTCCCTTCCAAAGTGCTGTCGGAGGTGTTACTTGCAGTATCCATGGGTTTTCTAGAGCATGCATTCAGCACACATCCTTAGCCAGTCAAGAAGGTCCAATCTGGGGTAAATATGTCTTTCCTAAATAGGACTTTGCTTCTCAAAGCAGCATTAAAGAAGAAATCCCAAATATTTGGATAGATAGTAGCATACTTCTCACTAAGTCTTTAAGATCTACTTGGCATAAGCTAATTGTTACAGGTAATGTATGCAAATATGGGCAAACTGTCCCATAAAATAGTTTGAAGGGGCCTTTCTAAATAGAGATGATTCCATCTGGTTTAGGCTGACCAGTCAGGCAAGGCCACATGCCAAAATTTACTTTTTGCAATAGCAATATTACAGGTGCCCTGGGCTCCCAAGTCTAACACATTTGGCTGTGGGGTTATATAAATGTAGGTTTCTAAATTTATATCAAACAGACAGTTCAGGTGGTAATGAAATGCTTTGGGTAAGTACAATTTTCTTTTCAAAAGGAAAGTGACAAAGAATTGCCAAGGATTGGGGGGATAATAACATACTTTATATTTAGCCGGTGACAGTCCTCCACGAAGCTCCAGTTTCTTGGACAAACATTACAGAGATACAGATTTCATGATGCCCTTGAGAGGTAAGCGGTAGGTAATGCCGTCCTGGTTCTTTCTTGGTGAAGTGAAACATGGTGAGGCTTCCCTTTCTGAGACAAACCTGAGACTGGAAACAGTGTAGCTCACCCAATCTCAGGGCAGGAGGACCTCATACACTCGATGAGGTTACAGTATCACTGCTAGTAATACAGTTACACTTACGGGATCATGCAGATCTCCAGACATGGGCTTGGAAAGAAATAAATCTTTGTAATCTCAGACACTTCTAGTTCTCCCATTTATGCATCTCTCTGGTTATTCTTCGAGGGCACTTAGGGGACTGTGGCTTGCTGAGGTTGCTCTAACAAAGTACCATGGACTTGCTTAACACTACTGAAACCTACTATCGGGAGAGTTTTTCCTCAGTTCAGGAGTCTCAAAGTCTGAAATCAGGATATCTGCAAAGCCATGCTCCCTCTGAGGGCCCTAGGACAGGATCCTTCCTTGCCTCTTTCTAGCTTCTGGTGGTTGCGAGTCATCCTTGGTGTTCTTTGACTTAGAGCTGCATCACTCCAGTCTTTGCCACCATCTTCACATGGTATTCTCCCTGTGTTGTCTCTGTGTTGAAATTTCCCTCTTCTTATAAGGACAGTGGTCATTGCATTAGAGTCTTCCTTAATCCAGTGCAAACTCATCCTGACTTGATTACATCTGTAAAGACCCTGTTTTCCAATAAGGTCACCTTCATAGGTACCCAGGGTTGGGACTTCAGCGTATCATTTTAGGGGATACAGTTCCCCACTTCAGGGACTATGACCAACTGAGACTCAGTCACCTGTAGACTTCTCTATGTGACAGTTTCCGGGGGGGGGTGCTCAGTGATTATAATGAATGTGATAAACTTGACTTCTTTTGCCCAGTAACCCAAGATAAAACTCAGTCTCCAAACACACAGCCAAGTCATGCCTTGGATGTTGCTTGTTTGGAGGAAGACTCCAGCATCAGGGTAGTGACTTGCTTTCTCTGGAGATGCATTAGAAGCAATTTTGTGTTTAGACAAAGGAGAACATTTAGACACAGGGATGGTGGAAGAGTTAGAAGGGTCAAAGGGGAAAAGAGAAAAGAATGACGTCTGTGCAGTGAGTACTGCCCATAAAAGGCCCGATTCTTAGAGTCCAGATCCCTACCTGAACCCTTTGTCTGGAACCACTACGAACCAGCTCCTGTCACCAGCCCTGCGGAGGAAGCATGGAGTGTTTGGGGTGGGCATTGTGGCCTCGTCCTCTCCACTTCAGGATCAGCAAACTAAAACTGTATCAAGTCAGATCTCCCAAAGCTAGAGGTCTCACCACCATTACTCTCACACGCATAAAAATGACTCCAGAGAGTGGCTATTTAAGAGGCTGTCCTTTCCTTTTATCGAGGGGCCATAGAAGAAATGACTAGATAAAGCATGTTTCTATATCTTCAGTAAAAACGCTACTGAAGAGTCCCTCCCCCCTCCACTGTCCCAGGTCCCTTATACAAGGCTCTCTGTAATGACTGCCTCTTAAAAGTTGCTAGTAAAAGGTTTGTCTTTCCTGTCATCCTGTTTTTCTTGTTAGCAGAGAAAAATAGCACTGGTGATTTGGGGGGAGTTTTATGGTTGTTTGATTTTTGCCTTTGTTGTCAGAAAACCATGAGGGCCTGAGGTATGTTGGTTCCTTTTGTATTGCAACCCACCTGTCAGAATCGAAGCACCATCTTTTAAGAGGGCTGGTGGAGGCTGACCTATGGTATTGTTTGCCCCAAACTGGCCCCTGGGACACCAGAACCCCACTCTAGCTGCCAACCAGGGGCTTCCAAGTCCGGGTGCCTCAATGTAACAACACCCAGAGTAGCTCTTCAGGATTGTGAATGTCACTGTAGAGTTGGTCGAGAATGGCCAAACCCACACTGTGGAATGGTAAGTATATACTGTTTGGCACATAGATAATTACTTGCATTGTAGAGGATTTTAAAAAAGATGTATAAATAATAAATACACGTCTGAATAGAACAGAAGGATTTGGGCTGGATGCCCTGATGATACCAGTTGCCAAATGACCAGTCTTTTATTAGTTCTTTCCAGATGTAATGATTAGTCCAGCCATCTCCTGCCAAATAATACTTCCAGTTGTTCTTGTAGGCACTGTTGTCTCCACAAAAGCTGAGGTACCTGCATTTCAGGACAGCCCCAGATGATTATCGACTCTGTGTAGAAGGGTCTGTGGAGAGATGCTTAAAGTCTGCAGAAAGACAGCCGGAGCCTAAGGCAGGACATAAATCTGGCCTCTACATTCACCTTCCCCTTTATAAATTATAGAGGAAGTTTGTATTTGTGTATGCGCATGCTTGGGTTCTAGTCCATTCCCTGTAAGGAAGCGTCTTCAGAGTTTACTGCATACAAATTCGTTATATCCACCTTGGCTCACACATTCCATGGTATGTAAACAAAATTTTACTCTGTCTGGAAAATGAATGACCATGTGCCTAGGTCCTCTGACTTTTAAAGCTTGTATTTTGAAAAGCAGTCTTCAGAAAATATCAACGAAGCGCTCAGTGACAGAATGCTGAAAGAAGAACTAAAACATCCCATGCCTTTAGAATTGAAGCAGTGAAGATGTGATAGAGGGCATTCGTTCCCTCATTCATTCATTCATTCACTCAACTGTGATTCTATGGAACACGTACTGGGCACCAAGTGTATGTTAACCACTGAAGTAGTTGTGAGCATAAATAGACAGTGGGGATAGCAGAACTTGATAATAAAAGGTGATTAATCACACAAACATAAAACTGCAACTGTGACTAGTGCCATGAAGAAGAAAATGGTGCTACAAGGAGCCACTAAGGGGAGAAGTGACCTGCAAAGTGGGTTAAAGGCTAACAAGAATGCCTTTCGTTCATTCACAAGAGACTGTCATTCATTCACAAGCGAGTATCTTTGGGAAACATTTCACAGTGAGTCAGTCCATAAGCAGTTGGAGCATGTCCCAGTCTCAGAGAATGCCCGTGATGAAAGAACCTTCATCTTACTGATGGGGGCGCTGAGGCCAAAAGGCCGTCAACATGGAAAGTGCCACCCAATACTTCACATGTCCCCTCCTGACTATGTTTTTCTCGTGATGTTGCCACTCCCTGAACCCTCTAATATGCATGTGTGTGTGTGTGAATATACAACTCTTTGATTGTCTGTTTACTTTGTTTGCCTCCCATGACTCAAATGTGAACTCTGGGAAGACAGAGGTTTGTGCTAGTGTCATGTGTTGTCTGGAAGGCCCTTGGATTATTCTCCGCACTGTTGCAAATACTGAATCCAGCTTGTAGTAGGTGTTTGCTAATTGGTGTTTCCTTGCCCTTGTCACTCTTTGCTGAGATGTTAAGATAATACCTTTGTTCTGTTCTTGGTTGTCTGGGTATCCCAGTACAGTGAGAGTTGAGACTTACGATAATGAGTCACCTGGGTAATATTGCTCCCTCCACATTTTGGTTTGGAAACCTGTTTAACCAGTCATGTTTTGAGGCTGGGAGAAGGAGGCTAACCAGTATTGAGTGAGTTAGTACAAAACATAGCTTCAGAGTAAGGAGTGTGTCCTTATATGAACAACAACAACAATAAAAAAAGCTAAAGGAAAACAGAGTGGTCAAAACCCAGAGCGAGATCTCCCAGTTCGTCCTGGCTCTGGAAGTGGAGATGTGGGCTGACCGTAGCTGGGCATTCAAAATAATCAGTTAGTATTTGGGTTTCCATTTGGACATACATTTGGCTGCAATGTGTAAAAACAGAACTCTATAGTGTCATAAAAAGTTGTTGGAGCACCTGGGTGGCTCAGTCAGTAAAGCGTCTGCCTTCAGCTCAGGTCATGACCCCAGGGTCCTGGGATGGAGCCCCACATCGGACTCCCTGTTCAGTGGGCAGCCTGCTTCTCCCTCTGCCCCCTCTCCCTGCTTGCGCTCTCTCTTTTCTCTCTGTCAAATAAATAAATAAAATCTTAAAAAAAAATTGTTGAGGTTCCATCTTGGGCCCTAAGAAGGAGAGAATTTCTTCACTTCTGTAGTCTCAGTGCGTAGAACAATGCTTGGGGCATAGTAGTCACTTAATAAATGTTTGCTGATGGGATCATGGTAGGTTCGAATCAGGTAGTCACCTTCAACCACCTCCAGGTTCTTCCTTCCCCCTTTAGAGATGATCAAAAGGATGTTTTTATTTTTGTTTATGGCATTGGCAGTTATGACCATGTTTATTCAAGCAAGGATTGGATTATCGACATTTTAGATATGAACTAAATAATGATTATTTTAGAAGACCTGCTATATTCCAGACACTGGCTAGATGCTTTACGGATACTATCTCTTCCTCACCTCATAGTAACCGTTGTAGTAGGTTAAACTCTCCTCCTTTCAGAGGTGATGAAATTGAGGCTTAGACATTAAAGTTTAAAGCCATTCATGTGCAAAATCCTGTTCTCAACACTGTATTCTGCTTAGTTTTAGGCAGCAATGATCTCACTCAGAAGTTCAGGTAGAATTAGGATCCCTATAGAAGGTCCAGTGTGCATTTCTTCCACTGGAATGAGAGGATGAGTATAATTTCTTTTTTCTTTCTTTTTTTTTTAAGTTTTTTTTTTTAAATTTAATTTAATTTAATTTTTTTTATTTGACAGAGAGAGACACAGCGAGAGAGGGAACACAAGCAGGGAGAGTGGAAGAGGGAGAAGCAGGCTTCCCGCCAAGCCGGGAGCCCAATGCGGGGCTCGATCCCAGGACCCTGGGACCATGACCCAAGCTGAAGGCAGAAGCTTAATGACTGGGCCACCTGGTATAATTTCTTCAGTACCTCCTAAATTGAATTAAACCAACCCAGACTCTACCTTATCTCCTACCTTTTGAAAAACCCATGGGATCGTACAACAGATAAAATTATCATAACAGCCACACACCCACAAAATTTAGAGAATATTAGAGAAAGACAGCTTCCCAGCTCTTACAGAAGCAATCTCAAGCCAGATTATGTTTCTAAAATTAAATATACAATAAACCAGACCAACATAGCTTTTGCCAGCCAAAGACCATAGCGGAAATTTAACAGTAGCTAGAGGAAGAAAATGATTCAGAGACACCAAAACGAGAACAACTCAACAACTGCATGTTTCCATCTTGCCAGGATGCCGTTCGAACTGTGCCAGCAATCCGGAGATCCTCTAACAGGCAGGAAGAAGTGTTTCATCAAGGGGTTGAGGCAATGTTTACATTTGGGGTGGAATCTACCCATTGCCTACAGCCTGCTCTTTCTGAGATTAACACTGGAAATGAAAGCATTCCTAACTTCCGGAACAATTACAAGTTTTATTTGGTGGCATCTCTAGGCATCAGGCCTTACCTGGTAGCCTTCCTCCCTGCCCTGCCTCCACCCTTTAGGATTCTTCCAAGACCTTTAAACATCCAAGTGCCTAAATCCCCACCTTCTCTTTGATCCCTGGACTTCTTGGTCCCCAGCTTTGTCTTGAACATGGCTATGGCTAGAGATAGGGCTCTGACTCTGCCCTGTTTTGAGCAGACATGCGTGAGACTAAGGGCAGGGTGCCCATATTCCCTTTTTGTCCTTTTCTCTGCATGGCCCCAGTCTATTTGTAACTCTGTGTCCTAGTGGTTGGTGCTACTGCTTCCCTCTCTGAAGACTTCAACTTCCCCCGGTAGGTTCTATCTTGTTCTCACATTTGTCTCAGCTAAAGAGTCATGCTCCACAGATCCTGGACTCATGTTCTGTTGCCCTTAGGGTCCAGTGAGGCCCTCTGCCCCCTGCTCCTTGTCTTTCTTCAGCTTTTGAATAGTCCACTCCGAGTGACTTCTCTTCCTTCAATAGCAGCAGACAGCCTTCCTGGCCACCCCTTGCCCTGCAATGTTTCATTTCTGTTCTGCTCCTGTTCCTCTCAAACACGACTTGCTGAGTTTTAGAAATGTGACCCTGTTTCGTAAATTGCTCATCTTCTTTCTCTGCCACATACACAAGTTGACTTTCTTTCCTTTTGGGACCCATTGTCTGGTTTCCTAACATAATCCTCTAGGTTCTATTTGTGAGTGGGTTCTCCTACACAGAGTTATGTTAAATTACTGAATTCTGGGTCCGTTATACATCTGTTCCTCAGAAAAATCTCATTTTTTCTCACCTTCTTGAATTAAAAGTCCTCACTCAAGACCTATCTTTCCTTCAGTCAAAAATAAAACTTAAGGCAAAAAATATACATTATTAAGTATGCCTAGTTGTTTCTCACTAATTGAAATAGTATAAATATCCTAGAAATGCTCTTTAGAGGCACGTGTAGTGACTGCAGTCCCACTAACAGAGGAAGAGATAGGAAGGGGAGGGACTAGATCTTGTTATTTTAAAATATACCTAACGGTGCTTGACATTTTCTGCACTGGCACTCCCTATCTTCTTGGCTTAAGTCTAGTCCATTTTTTTCTGCATCTACTTGGTATAGCGCTCTTAATATTAAAAGCTCGATTTCCCAGTTGTCTTTTCTGTGAACACTCTTCAGTATCTTTAAGGGGCATCCCTCTGGAATTGGCTCCTTCCAGGGTGCTCCTAGAATTCTTGCCTCCTTTTAGGGGGAAGTAGGCCCCTGTCCTTACGTGTCCATGAAGAATGACTCCTAGACACATTGCTGGAGCAGCACTTTACAGCCACTTGTCATACCCCTGTGCTTTTCTGAGTGGGAAAAGAGTGATCTAGCTCATGGGTGGAATGTCGGGAATCTCGAACATCATTGGTCCATCTTTCTCATTCAGGCAAGATTAAAATGACAGCACTGTTCCCAAGGCCCGAGTCTGATTCTTTCTCGAGGAGCTGCCTTGGCTATAATTAATTTCTCTTCTTCCATGTAATAAACCTTCTGGTTCTTCTAGTTTTCTCTCTTCTTCCATGTAACCTTCCAGGAGGCAGATTCTGTCCCTTCAAGGGACGAAAGGGGCAGGAAGAAGTACGTGAATCTGTCTAGCTGTTCTAGTTGCGGCTGAGTAGGTAAGTTCACTTACTTAGGGTAGGGATGTAACGAGAACTGTGTGTGACCAAGACTAAAGTTATGTCCCCAAACCAGAGCCTCTAGCAATAATGCTAATAAATTTTTAACCTTGAACGGATACATGTTTCAGTTTCTCGGTGGGATTTGGAACTCAGAAAAGGAGAGGGGTGTGATTTATTTACCCTTCTGCTCCAACGGCCTTTGCTCTGCCAGCTCTCTCTGGATTTGGGGCTCCCATGCTGGTGGAGTAATGGCTGAAATGCCTCCTCTTCTGTCTTTGAAAGAAGTGCCATCCAGCCATCTCTCTCTTCCCTTTTCATGGCTGTTCAGCCTGGCCTCAAAGTTCACAACCTTTCTCCGAGGGAAATCCCTCTCTTCCTCCAGCTCAATCAAGATGTCATTCTTCATTTTTCATGTACTCACTCACAGCAATTCCTGTGAAGGAGAGATTCAGGCCCTTTTTCCTTTATGAGCTGAAACCATTCTTTCTTGAACGCCTTATTAGATCTGATTTCTAAAGATTGAAATTTCCAAATATTTACTTCCATTGAGTGTTTCTAGATCTTAGCCCAGTGAGGGGTTTTATTTAATTATAGGATAAAGTTTAGTTTCTTATATATTTAGACTGCTCTTGGGTAAAAGCAATGCAAAATCCAACTAATTTGGATAAATAAATTTATTGGTTCACATATCTGGAAGTCCAGAGGAAGGATAGACTTCAGAATTAGTCAGGGATTCAGCTTCCTTCTGCCTCTCTTGGTAATGCCCTTCACTTTGGGTTGGCTTCCTTCTTAGCCTGCTTTTTGCAGTTTGACCAAATCTATGCACAGCAATGTCTAGGAAAATAATAGATGGTCCCCTCTAGATATTTTCCAGAATGAGGAAGAACTGTTTCAGAGAACCCCCTATAAACTTTTCCTCAGATAAAATTCTCTTGTACTGAATCTCATGTCCATTCTGAAGCAGTGATGGCAAGGACCACTCCTGCAGCTGGGGGACTTTCCTTCTCCCGAGGCACATGAGGTCGGGGCGGGGGGGGGGAGGGAGGGATAACTAACTAGAGGGGAATTCTGCTTGGAAGTCAGGAGGGAGGACCTGGGTGAGGGTAGACAATCAGAAATTTCTACCTCAGCTCATTCCTCTAAAACAATTCATTGATAAACTCTATACCTCTGGGGTTGAACCCATGGTATGGATCAAAATCCATGACCATGGCCAAGGGTAACTTCATACCAGGTGGTGGCCACCAGCTTCTAAGAGGTTATGGACAAATAAAATGCATGCTAGAAACCCCAAAATACCTTCCCTAGCTTTGGAAGTAGTTTAACATAAGATAAAGAAGAATCTTTTTGAAGTAGCTGATCCAGAGTCACTTACTTACTGGTAGCACTAGTATTTTAAAGGTAAACGCTTCATGTTAATGATCAGCTCATAATTAATATAGATTTCATGGGCTTATAGTTCTGGCTGAGAAATGCATTTTATTCATCAGTGAATAAAACATAAAAGCTTGCTTGAAAAAATGTTTAATTACCCAAGAAGGTACAACCATTTGAAGCTTATGCGTGTGCACGCGCGTGCGCACGCACACACACACACACACACACACACACACACACACACTCACACATCTCAGGGCTTGGGTCCTGTTGTAGGAACAGCTGCCTCTATATGGAGGAGTAAAGACAGAGAATACTGACCTCTTGGGGCACACAGGTTGCCAGACCATGCTTGGCGTGGTCAACTTTATTCCAATCCTGCCATTCAGAGAAAAGGAAATCCCCTTTTATGTTTGTCTGGATTCTCTGAGAAACAGACACCAAGGCAGGATTGAATGCACAAAGATTTTATTAAGGCAAATGCATGTGTGGAAGTGGGGAGTACTAGGGCAGGCCAAGAGAGCAGTCAGCCCTGTCTGCAGGTCCATCTCAGGATGAGGGACAGGGCAGGAGTCCGAGACTGCTGAGCTATTTAAGGAGGGTTCAGCAAAGCTGACAGTGAGTCCTGGAGCTGACCAGTGTGGCCTGTGTCTCCCAGGAGCCGTCTGTGGTAGCGTCCCTGCCGCGATCTGTCCTTACAGCCAGAGCCTCTTTGAGTCACACTGAGCCTGAGGCAAAAGGAAAATCAGTAATACTAATCCTGATTTTATTTACAGTTTTGGTATTTTGTTCATCAGAGATTTTTTTGCATTTAGTTTTATTAAAAATATTATAGCCAGTATCATTTATATTTATCACCAAGTTCTTTGCTACCTCACATTTTGCACCTAAGGCAACTTGCTCCCCACTGGTCCCGGCCCTGATTGGCACAGAGGGGTTGATGTGGACTGAGTGTGAGCACTGGTGGGGTTCAAGGTCAGTGGTGCTCCCGGTAGCGGGAGGCCTGGGAGTTGCAGTCTTGTGGCCACCACACCCTTTCTTGGGAAAGACGAGGGGACAGGAATAAATATCTCCCTGTGAGAATACTGGTGACAGTGAAGAACATGAAGAACAAAGCAATTCTTTTCCTCCTATTTGAGACACTAAATATTGAAACGAAGCCTGGAGCCGGTATCTCTTTGGTCTGGGTCTTGTGAGGATGGTTAGCCACTCCCCTCACACCCGTGCTGGAGGTTGCAGGTACTGAAATAAGGTCCCCAGAGCTGCTGCTTGTCCCAGCTCTCGAGCCTCGTTTAGCTTTCAGTTCAGAGCCTTCTCTCCTGTCCTGTCTCTCTGCTTTTCCATACAGTTGACATCTAGCACCCCCACACCGGCCAACTCTGCGGAGGGTGTGAGGAAGGCTTTGTATCTGGCTTCTCTACACAGCACATCTTTTCAGATCATTCCGTGGTTCCACACACCACAGTCTGTAGGCCGGCAAGTTGGGACCTCCCGTGTTTGTAGACTCTGCGACATGACAAGCTCGTCTTGTCTTCAGGGCCCCTGGACTTTTCTCACTGGGGAAGAAGCTTTTAGAAAGTAGGGGTGCCTGGGTGGCTCGGTTGGTAAAACATCTGCCTTCAGCTCAGGTCATGATCGCAGGGTCCTGGGATCGAGCCCCATGTGGGAATCCCCGCTCAGCAGGGAGCCTGCTTCTCCCTCTCCCTCTGCCTGCGGCTCCCCCCTGCTTGTGCTCTCTGACTTTAGCTCTTAAATAAATAAATAAATAAATAAATAAATAAATAAATAAATAAATAATTTTTTTAAAAAGTGAAATGAGGGAAGCTTGGTCACACAAACCCTAATTTCCAGATAAGTGACAAATGTAAACCTTTTCTTTGTGCACCATGCCAGAGTGCACCCAGTGGTACAGACAGCTTTCCTGATGCCCCCATTGGTCCTTAGAGCAGTCATGTGTCTCCTCCGGATGCTCTGCGTCCGACAGTGGCAGTAGGGCATATCTTGATTCTAACCCTCCCGACAAAAGTGTCGGCATTACCGCCTCTAGTCTACACGTACAAAAGCTGAAGTTTGGGAAGACTGTGACTTGGTTCAGGTCACTCAGCTAGGCAATTGGGGTTCTAGAATTCTGAGTCCACATGTTTGACTTCTGTGGCTGACTCTTTGCTGTATTTCTTCCCACTGATTACAATGAGGGGCTTATTTCTAGGGAAATCATTGCTCTGTATCGATTTAGGTACACCTGTCTTACAATCTGATTGGTCACTGGCCATCCACAGCAGCGACAGTCCCTGGCAGAAGAGCACCCAAGCAGTGTTGGGGTGCTTTCCACTAGCACAGACCAGTAGGGGCTCCAACTTTTTTGACCAGACCACTCAATCAAGTTTTATAATTAGTTCTAATTAGCACTCCTGTAGCTGCGACTTCTTCTGGTTTTTTGTTTTGTTTTGTTTTTGTCTTTTATTTTTTTTTTATTTTTATTTTTTTTAATTTTTTTTTTAAAGATTTTATTTATTTATTTCACAGCGGGAGAGAGATCACAAGGAGGCAGAGAGGCAGGCAGAGAGGGGGGCGGGGGAAGCAGGCTCCCTGCCAAGCAGAGAGCCTGATGCGGGCCTCGATCCCAGGACCCTGAGATCATGACCTGGGCCGAAAGCAGAGGCTTTAACCCACTGAGCCACCCAGGCGCCCTGTTTTTGTCTTTTAAAACCCGCAGCTGAATTGGTATCTCAAAAGATTCAAAGTTTTCCTTGACTTTGAAAGAATCAAAGAAATTTCCAATGTGATTACTGCTGTAAAAACCCCACTAAAAAGGCAAAGTAGGAAACTAATTCTGGAGATAACATGGAAAAACTATGTTTGTGTAACATAAACTGAGTCTATATAGCTTCTTGTGGTGAGGGATGATAGGTTCACCTTAAATTAAAGTTATTTAGTTCTGGGGTCTTTCAGAATGAACTTTATTTTTCCGTTTCAGAATGTCACTCGTACAATCATTCCAGGTATAGGAAATGATGTCTTTCCTTGGGCTTCATGTAACCAGTGGGTAGTGTCATTTAGACGAGCTGATCACTGTGTAATATCTTGTGCTATTAAAACCTAGGTGCTCTTAAATATTTATAATGAGAAAAGTCATATTCAGCATCTTACATGCATTATTAACAGTCTCTAAATACATCTTCTAAATCAGTTACAGTGTGTATTGTACCCCTGCCATGAAATTTACCTTCCAATTTCAGCTTTTGCGTCTGTGGCCAAGGACTGATGGGTCTCTGAGGAATATTGTGACCCAGATTCAGTTTCCATATGTTCAGTGCTTCCCAGGGTTTTCATATCCGTTCACTTGCTGACTACTCATATGTATATTCATGTAAAATTAAAACATCCCCTTACTGAGATTTCAGGAACATGTTAAAAGAAAGAGAGTACTTGATTGGGCTTTGAGCAGCTTGAGTTTTAGTCGCAGCCTTGCTGTGGGCCTGCTTGGGTGCTGGGACTAGTCTGTTCTGGCCTCGTTTTTCTCACCTGTGAAATGAAGACTTTGAATAGATGGTTTGTTTCCTGAAGAGCAGGGGAGGGTCAGGCCACACACCTCTCAGTCTGGAGGAAAGACCGCTGTAGGAACTGGACAGAGTTCAGCCAATGAGGCATGCTTCTGGGACTGAACAAACCTGAGAAAAGATACCACAGACAAGTGTAATTTCTGTTTGGAGTGGGGTGTGGTCAGATTGCACCTTTGTGGCGAGGACTTACTCCCACAGCGGGTCATCCCCGTGTTGGCCACCCTTGAGCAGGGAAGGCTATGTTCCTTGGAAGCAGGGAGAGGAAGATTTTCTTATTGGTATAGACAATGTCCGTGTCCCTGTCCAAATTTATATGTTGAAATCCTAATCCCCAGTGTGATGGTACTAGGAGGTGGGGCCTTTGGGAGGTAAGTAGGTCATGAGAGTGGAGCTCTCATGAATGGTATTTTGCCCCTTTAAAAAGAATACCAGAGGGTTCCCACCCCTTTTCTGCCATTTGAGGACACAGTGAGAAGACAGCCCAGAGAATGGGCCCTCACCAGGCATGGAATCTGCCACACCTTGATCTTGGACTTCCTGGCCTTCAGAACTGTGAGAAATAGACTTCTGTTGTTTATAAGCCACCAGTCTATGGTATTCTGTTATAGCAACCTGCATGGACTAAGATATTTATTTATTGAGGTTTGTCTAAACTCACAGCCTAGAAAGTATGGTGGAGAAAGGTAGAGTTGGCTCTGACAAGAAGTTAGGTGGGGTATGGGTGGGGATTCTGAGGTTGGGTTTGTGTCTTAAGATTATAGCTGCTCAATTATTCTCTCTCTACTTAGATCCTTGGGTCCATAACTCAGGTCCAAGTTCTGCTGCATGAAGTTCAGGAGAACAGTGTCCTCCCAGTGGTCCAGGCAGGGCTGTCAGGAAGGCCAGTGTGGCTAGGACAGGAGTCATCAGCTGTAGAGGGAAGAAGCATGGAGACTAGCCCAGGAGGCCAGGTGGAAGGTCTGGACCATGAGGGGCAATCCTCTTCGAAGCTCTTGGGCATAATGAGTGAGAGCAGGATGTGTTTCTGGGGAAGACTAGGGAGGTGAGCTCATCTTGTGCTGAAGATGCCACACTGAAGATCGTGGCTTTCATCTAGGAAGTGGGAGGCAGCTCAGGTCTTTTGAGCCAGGCAGCAATGTATCATTTTTGTATTTCATAAAGGAAATTCTGGAGGCAGTGTGGGGATGTAATGGGAAAGAGTGATGGAAAGCAATCCAATGTCACTCTTTGCATGCTATGTCAGGCTTAACGAATGCCAGCAACTCCATATAGGGCTTCAGATGTCTGGAGTAATTGGTCTGTGTATCTCAGGCTCTCATTTTGGGCTCCAGGTTGTCCAAAGCCCCAATTCATCTCTTCAGTAGAGCAGAAGACAGTTAACTCATGACTTCGGGTTTTCATTTAATGCATCTGTAGCCTTTATTATTTGACACCTTCTAAAAGAAAAGCAGGGAAAATATAATTAAGAAGGAGAGAGAGCGTGTATATGCATTTGCACATGTGTGTGGATGCATGTGTCTGTCCGTGCGTGTGCACAATCAAGCAGGTGTGTGATTGGATTTTATAACATGAAACCCCAAGCACATGATGAGAAAAGCATCCACCCAGAAGTCAGAATGCCTGCGTTCTTATTCTTGCCCTGGGCCAAAGAGCTGTTTAACTCCAGCTCGATCACAGCTGACCTAGAGCTCTAGCTCCTTCTCTGTCAAACGGAGTTGAGGAGTGAACTTGACTTCTACAAAGCTTATCAGCTGTACCATTTTCTATTTTATAAATAACCCCTTCTCTCCTATCTTAGAACTGGTACACACTTTACAGACATTGTGAATTGTTTAAATTGCATGGCATGCTGGATACTTTATGTAGGAAAAAATAAAAGAAAGGGAGGGAAGAATTTATTAGATTTGACCTTGGCAGTTTCATTTTTAAAAATGTTTTCAAAATGGCATGAACAAGCAAAAAATAATCTAAGCCAACAACAGATAAACCTTTTACCATGGAGACCGTGAGACAGTAGATGTTGTGCTGTGGAAATGAGTGAAACCGACAGTAGGAACACGGAGGACACACTGTGGGAAGATTTGTACCCCTCGGAGGACTTGGAAAAATAAGATCTCCTGGTATATGCACATCAATAAGGAATGAAGGTCTGAATTCAGAAATATGATGCTATTATGGTCACTTATATTAAAATAAGACACGTTTTGATCAATTTCAGAGCAGGATTTTTCAGCAGCAGCACTACTGAGATTTGGGCCAAATAATTCTTTGTCGCAGGGGGCTGCCCCCTGCATTGTGGCATATTTAGCTGCAGCCAGGACTACAAACTTGATGATCGGAGCCTCACCTTCCCTCATCCTCAAGCTGCAGAAATTAAAAGTATCTCCAGACATTGTCGAACGTCCCCTGAGGACCAAATTATTTCCACTTGAGAACTACTATCCTAGCATCAGGATTTTTAGAAAGAGGACAGAAGTGTAAGCTTAGAACCAGACAGACCATTTCCTTCTCAGAAATACTGTTTACTAGTTGTTTGACCTCAGGCAAGCTGCCTGTCCTTTGCAAGCCTCGGTTTCTTCATCTGTCAAAAAGAGATAGTATTGACAATCTCTCTGGGTCAGATTATGTACGATAACTAGGGAAGGCAGTGCTGGTGATGAACAGGAAAAAAGGAGAAAGCAAGCCCTACTGTGGGTTAGGAAGAGGCCCACACTATCAATAGTTGTTTGCATTTACATGTGGATGTATCCACATCCAATATCATAACCCCAAAATGATCCTTGTACCTTTACTCATAGAGGTGACATTTACTGAGTACCTACTGAGTAGGATCAGACGTTATGCTAACCCCTCGTCTTTATCACCTCCTTTACTCTGTCAGTACCCTATTGTGATACCCATTTACGATGATTTTTCAGATGAAGTCACTGAGGCTCACAGAGAGAAAGGATGCCATCCAGCGCCATGCAGTAATGTCAGGTTTGCTCAGTTTCAAAGCCCATGATTTCAGTTTCCCCAAAGATGAGCTTGGTGGCCAGGGATATTGGACTTGAAATCATTATGTTCGAATAAGAGGAGAATTATCATGAATTTGAAAGGGAATGGCTTCTAGCAACATACCTTGCTTGAACATAAATAATTACGGCTAAGCGAGTTTGTCTCAAGGCACTGAGTTACAAGGACCCTTACAGGTGTTCAGAAAAGTATGTGACTTGGTTTAAAGAATACAGAGCATGTTTTCTAGCACATACTCCTTGCATGAGAAAAGCTAATGCCATGCATTTGATTTATCCTAATATTCAATTAAAAATCCAGGCAACCAGATTCTCCTTTGTCAGCTTTCTTCCGCAAAAGCTGTGCCTAAGAGAAATCTTCCTTCCAGTCCTCCCTGGCCCCAATCTTTCATGCTGGTAGAAGGGAAAACCCTGATTCATGGGTCAGAGAATTGGGTTGTATTGCTTTTGAAATATTGGTGCAAGGTAGAAATGGTTTCCAATTACAGTGGGCTGAGAGCACAATCCCTGTATGGTGCTATTTAAATAACCGCTGCATTGCCAGGGCTGCTTTCCTGTTTCTAGCTCCCTGAACAAGTAAATAATGGAAGGAAGAAAAAAAAATAGCAGCATTTGTAATAAATAACCACATGAACTGGTGTTGGGACCTCAGTTCTTGGTCATATTTCCTCCCCTTCCACCATGTTTTTCCTAATGGCAACTCTGAAATAAAAGTTACCTTTTATAGATGAAACTTAGAATCCAGACTTACCTTTTGTTTGCACCTTGATGAATGTTGCAATGGGAAAGAACACTGACTTTGGAGTCAGATAGACTTAGAGTTGATCCCAGCTCTATCATCAGCCTGTGTTGTCAAAGGAAGCATTTCTTACTTTTTGGAGTTTGAACTGCACAGGGTTTGAAGTCAGAACGACCTGGTCAGGGAGCTTAATCTCTGTGACCATCTGTAAAATGGATAGGTCCTCATATGACTTGCAGGGTGAAAATCAGGGTTAACTATGTGAAATGTCTAGCATAGTTCTTGATATATGATGGGGTTTTAGTAAAGGAACAACAATTGTTGTGTCATTAATATTAGTTTCCTTGTGAGACAGAGCAATAGAAGACAATATCATTCAATTTACGTTATCAAATATACTGAGCTGGTAAAATCCAAGTTACACCGATAGCAGATATACAGATGAGTTCTAAGAAGCAGGAGAATTCTGTGTGGACAAGAGGTTGGCATTCTTTTAGGAAAGGCCTCGGGAGTTCATGATCTGTACTGTGTCTGACACTTGGGTGATGGGACTTGTTGGTACCTATCATCCAACACTTAATTAGTTGGGGGACAGACAAGAAGAATGTGTGAGAGAGAGACAGATTGACAGACAGAGGTGGGGGAGAAAGAAAGAGAAAGCATGCACTTGCATGGGAGTATGGGCTTGATGTCTACCTGTGTCATCAAGATGAAGTTGTCCCTTTTGATGACATGAGGAAGACAGGCAGGCATGCTCAGCAGGCAATAGGATATGACAGAAGGACCCCAGAAGTCCACTGGACAACTGGATTTAAAATGAATCATTTGGTCCAGGCCCAAGCTGATGCTTGACCCTGATACGGCTTGCCAGCAAGACATCTTCCACTCTCTGCCTGGGGACTCAGCAGTCGTGAGCTTACCACTTCTGAAAGTAACCCGTTGTAAATATCAGAGGAGAGAGTTCTTCCCTAGGTGGAGTCTGGCCTTATCTATCTGTTACTCATTCCTGGGCTTTTATTCTGATCTTTGGAGTGACACAGTCCATTTCCCCCTATAAGGCCTTCTAGATCTCAAGAGCATCAGTCATTTCCCTTGGATCTCAGCATCCCCGTTCTCTTTGATGATTTGTCGGGGACTCTGCTGGAAGGAACAATGATACTTGTGAACTGAAGAGTTAGTGACACTAGCATGGGGGGAATGGGATATCACTGGAAGCTGGGTTTTCTTATATGTGCCCGTGCACGCAGAGGTGTGTCCCAGTTAGCAGAGAGCCTGGGATATGGAACTGCATGACCTTTTACCATCCACCTGATTTGCCTATGTGTCAATTCCTGTGAAATGGGATAATATTATTTCTTAAATTTGTGAGACCCAAATGACAAAGTATGTGTGAAAATACTTTGTAAGTTGTGAACCTTTGTACACATGATAGTGTGCCTAATGACAAGGGCTAAAAACATTTTGTGGTTATCTCTTTAATCAGTCCTGGAGAAATTTCACAGAAATGTTGCTAGCTTGAAGTGTCCTCAAGCTTTTGCTATGACATGTTTATAAAAGGCGTCATTCTGGGTACTTGTTGACACCAGACACAGGCCTGCACTGGCATATGGCTTCATTGTTGCCCATGCCAAATGTGGCATGAAATCATCCAAGCTGGAAACTGGAATTTAGGTCAATCTCCTTCCTTAATGATGAAAAAAAAAAAAAAACCACCAAAAAAACTCAATGACTTGCCATTTGAAACAAAAAAGGGTATGTTTTCTTCCTGTCATTGATGTTGGCTCATTTTGCTCAATAGTCAAGCCTGACAGCTTTGATGTTGACCTGAAAGTTGGCTATAGCCAAGCACCAGGGCCTTCTTGACTGCTTAGGATAGAATGTCACGCACTATCTCACACTCACACTCGGGCCTGATGCTGGGAGACCCAGGAATAGGGGAAAATTCCAGGAGTTCCCCTGTCTGTGAGTGAGAGATTCAGGCAGATAAAACAATCACAGCAACCAGGGAAGTACTAAAGGCAGCTTATAAGATGCTATGGGAAAGGAGTGACACCTTCCGTGGCCAGCCCGGGCAGTTTGCCCCGCTCTGGACCCCACTAGGATAATCTGTATATGCTTCTGTCTTGCATCATGGTCTCTGCTTTGTGGCATTTAAGGGCGGACCACAAATTCCTGTTTCCCATCAGACTGAGTACTCTTAAAAGCCAGGACTCCCATGAGCCTTCCTTTTAACGAGCATTCTTTCTGACACAGTAGATAGTAAATTGGCAGTATAACGGAATGGCGAATGAAATGACAATTGAGATTGAAGAATTATTTCTTGAAGCTATTTCTTGAATAATTGAATTTCTCTGTGCTAAAAAGGACAGTGATGACATTCCAGGTGTGAGCCCTTTGAGCAAAGGCTGGAAAGTGGGAGAGCCTAGCCTCTTTGGGGAAGGTATGGCTCAGAGAGGCTGGAATTCAGGTTCATGATCACTTGTCATGGGGAATTAAGGCATCATTGGAAACCCAGTGATCATCATAAAAATCTTAGAAAGTAACCATTTTATTATGCTCATTTTGAAGATGAGTTTACTGAGACTCAAAGAATAAATACATTTGCTAAAGTTCACATTGCAAATAAGTGGCTGAGCTGAGACTCAAACCAAGATCTGCGAGACTCTGAAGGTCACTGTATCACATGGTCACTGACACCGCATCTGAGCTGTATCCACTGGAGATTCACTGTCAACCCAAACTTCACGTGCTTCGGAACCCTGCCTCCCCTGAATACATGCATTCTCACTCCTGTCCTCCCCTGCCGTGGAGCCATTCCAAAGGAGTCTTTCTCAGGATGAGGGACTGTTCTCTTCAGTCTCATTTTTATGCATATGTTAGCCTGTGATTGACTAGAAAGAGAGTGTTGGAAATCACTGACTCACTCTCCTTGCTCACAACCAGGGAAACAAGGCCAGGAGTGGAGAATGCCCTGATGACCCTCCGAGCCAGGCCAGGATGAGAGAATGCGAGTCTCCTTACTGACTTAATTCTGATTGCTTGCACATAACAAAGAATTTTGGAGAATTTATAGTTTCACTTCGGAGCTGCTGCGAAAGAGTTTAACATATGGCAGGTATTTTTAATTGTAGAAATTAAGGGCGCTATCCTTAGATGGGGAAACTCACTCTGGAAAAGTGATTTCTATGTTGACAAAATATCTAACTCCACCCATCTGTTACTGCAGTTATTTACAAAACACCCATGCCTGGTTTCGCCTAGATTCTCTCCTTCAGAGGCACGCAGGGTATCGAATCAATCCTGTTTCAGTAGATTCCAGGCCACACATGCAGAATAAACAGCCACTTCAATGAATAGTTTTTGAGCACCTCTTTGGGGGGAGAAACATGAGATCAAAGGCCATGGAGTTGGTGTAATTCATCCAGGACCTTCTCTGTCCTCAAGGACCACATTTTATGCATGCAGCAACTACTGCAGGCCAGATACTGTGATGGACAATCTCATATTTATTATCTAATTTAACTAGCTGAGCGACCCTGTGAGATAGAGATTAGTTCCTCTATTTGCAGATGAGCACAGTGGCATTAAAAGAAACTAAGAGATGTGCCCATAGTGAAAAGTCTAGCATCTACTTTTTAGCAGTTTGAAACATAGTGAACAGAAGGTAAAAAGTATTAAGATGGAATAGAAAGTATAAGAATGAGTAGGCAGGGGGTAAATTCAACTTCATTTGGAAATAGGGTAGCAGGGCCCTTCTCGATGCTGCACCTCCCACAGAGTCACGGAGAGTGCTGTTTCTGTTTCCCAATTGCCAACAAAGTTTGCGAGAGGAGAGGTGCTCTCGTGTGTGGCAGAGGGGCTAGTGGGAAGAGAAGGCAGGCAGCCTTGCTCAGATCATTGATTCGGTGGATTTGCTTTCACAAGGGTTCTTATATCCAGGCTTTGAGGGCCAGAACCTGGACTTTCTTGGTACACTTGCAGATAGCTAATGCTTGGGGCCAAATATGGACTGACATACTGAGAGAATAGTGTACAAAACAGATGCCAGTTTTTAAACCAGGAATCAGAGATGTCCTTTTCCAAGTAAGACGATGCCCTTGTATTCAACCCAGGGTACCCCTTCACCTAATATCATTGTTAATCTGGGAGATAGAGCTGGCAACAAAAGCATGCTTGATGAGCTTGGAATTTAAGCAAAAGAAGATGATCTATGTAGTCCAGGGGTGGAAAGTTATAGCTCTCAGGCTACATCTGACCTGCCACCTGTTTTTGTAAATAAAGTCTTTTTTTTAAAAGATTTATTTATTTATTTGATACAGAGAGAGAGATTACAAATAGGCAGAGAGGCAGGCAGAGAGAGAGAGGAGGAAGCAGGCTCCCTGCTGAGCAGAGAGCCCGATGCGGGCCTCAATCCCAGTACGCTGAGATCATGACCTGAGCCGAAAGCAGAGGCTTTAACCCACTGAGCCACCCAGGCGCCCTGTAAATAAAGTTTTATTGGAACATAGCCATACCCATTTATTTACATATGTCCCTGGCTGCCTTCATGTTGCAGCAGCAGAGCTGAGAAGTTGCAAGAAAGACCATATGGACTGCAAAGCCTAAGACATTTACTACCTCATTTTACAGGAAAAGTTTGCCAACTCCTAATCTAGTCCATATTAAGACTCTGTGCACCTTATGTTTTGTTTCCGTGTCCCGTAATTCCATTTCTAAAGGGCTCCCAATTCTGTCCCTCTTCCCACTGTTCTACTTAAGAATCTTGGAGAGTTGCAAATAACTAACCCCAAATCAAAGAAACCTGAGCAGAGAAAGAGGGGATAACTGGCACTTTCAAGGCTGAGTTGGCTTTACAAACACCTAGAGTTAAAGACCACATAAGCCACAATAAATAAAGCCATAATAAAGCCACACAGGTTGTTTTCATTCTCTGATCCTCTAGATTTTCCTGCATGACTTATATTCTCACTTAGTGGAAAGAGTGTACTTCTCCTTGGGAGAAAGAGCTTCTAGCTGTCCCGGGTCTTGCTAGGCGAATGGGTTTCTTCCGCTCCAGGTTGAACTGTCTTAGAGAAGCCTGCTGATTGGCCCGGGTTTAGTCACATGCTCATTCCTGGGACCAATCACTGTGACCAAGGGCAGTGAGGCACCATGTGGGCCCAGTTCGCTCCTGTGGGTGTGGTCTGATTGCAGAGGAAGGAGCGCAGAAGATGTGGGGACTCTCGGTTGGGCAGCCAATTACATGAGTATCGCTGACGGCCGGGTTTCTCCATCTCCAGCCCAACGTCCTTACGTCAAGTCCTTAGCGCATGTCTGCCGACCAACTGCAGGTCATCTAATCTCACCCTCTTCCGCTTACCCTAGGTACTTCGGCGAGAGGATTTTCCTGAGTGCGATCTGATCATGTTCCTCAATGTAGGCTTAAAATGCTGAAATCATTTCCATCCCGTTCCTCCCAGTGACCCAGTGACCACTAGGAAAACGTCACAACCAGCTTTTGATTCTCTCTTCCAGTCCTTCCTGTATCACTTCCTCTCTTGCACTCTTCACTCCTGGCAGCTAAATCAGGCCCATGTGTAGTTTCGTACCCACTCCGGTGAATCACACACAGCTCTCCGTGCCAAGAATATTCCACCATCCCTGTTCATCTAGTGAACTTCTGACCCCCAGTCACTGATGGGGCATTGATGGAACATTGATGTCCCCTTTCTGTCCTCCCAGAGCCTTTGTGCTTCCGTCTGTTGCAGACTTACCACACTGCACCATATGGCCTATTTTTGTCTTCACTTACTATGGGCTTCAGGAACCTGAGCTCATGCCTGTTCACCTGTGTACTCAGACACTATACCAGGCCAGTCACAGTTACTTGATAGATGAAGCATTTCTGCTCCCACTTCCCTCTAAGGAAGAGTCCTCTAGTGATCAACTGCTCTTCACCCAGAGTTATGACAGTTTTCTCAATTCCTCTTTCCATGCTCGCCATTCATTTAAAATGACATACTCTTTTTTGTACGTGCCAACATCATTGATTAAGGTCTGGTTGATTAGCAGCTACTCTGGGCCTGGTCTTCTCTATCTCCTAGTTCTTGGAGCCAGACATACCCCATCTTCATTCCCAAGTATCATCCATATTCCCAACTTGTCTGAGAAAAGAGTCCATTACAGTTTTGTTTGAGCAAACAAAAACACCTAGTGGTTTAATGCACATACATGCACACACACGTGTGTATGTACATGTATCTATATAATGTATATACACATTATATCATATACAGATATCAGTAAGCCTCAAAAACTGCTCAGGTCCAAATTAGGTATTTTCAGGCGAGTCTTTGGAGCAGAGAGCAAGGCCTCACACAGAGTCTGGGAACACCCATTACAGAGTTGTGTGTTCTACTTGTTTAAACTTTATACATTTCAAGATTTGAAGAGAATAATGCTTGGAATCACAGGTCCAGGATTTGAATCTTGCCTCTGCCCTTTTCTGAGTAATCACAAAGAAATTGTACTTAATGACAGGGAGCCTTTGTTTCTGCATTTATGTAATAGTCGCCTCTTCTAGATTAGTGACCAGATTTTAAAGAGAATACATAGGGAAGTGATTTATAAGCTGTGAAATGCCATAAAAATATCAGTTATTGCAAAAATAGAAATTTAAGCAATTAAACATGAAATATTTAATGTGAACTCCGTGGGAAAAAATATTTTAAATACTCCTGCCACGATCTAATATTTCCCCAACAAAGTCTGGTTTGGAGCATCGTAGGTAACTTAATTACCTAGTGGAATGACAGATTTAGCGGTGCTTAACGTCTGCCATCTGAGGATTGGCGGGTTTAATACAGCAACCAAACAGGAGCTAACAGATGTGTCTCCCTCTTTCTGGGTCCCATCACTGGGGAGGTGCAGCTGCAGCTCTGCCTTTCTCTCGGGTACTTTGGCTTTGAAATGTGGCTGTGTTTCTGTGAAACTCCTCCTATTGAAGCTTTATTATCTCGCCTTCTCCTAAGGACCGCCATTTTCCTTGACAAGTCCATGCTGATGGGCAGTAACAGAGATTCTGTACAGATGATTAGAGGCACTGAGTGAGTGGTTGGTGGATGTGCACCTGCCAGGGGGGTGTGCACACCTTGGACAGAGCAAGCTGACAGGCCCTGACGATGGAAGCAGCGGGTGATGCCAAAGAGATGGCACAGCAAGTCCTATGGTTTCACCAGTGACCCTAGGGTATTTGCTGAACTGCTCAGAAGCCTGCCTTTCCCCGAGTTTGGAAGAGAACCAATTTTGACACTGTTTGGAAGAAGATAATAGGAGGGAGGAGGCGAGTGATAAAGTCAGAACTTAGAAGATGTTTCTGGGTCTTGACGTTTACTCTTTGCCTTGATCCTCTCAGTGTTTATAAATACCTGTGGTGTTTTCTCCTGGTTTCTATAGCACTTCCACATCTGCTCTCACAGGGTGGTATTGGGAGTTAACTGTTTGCAAGGTATTCTGGGAAAAGTGTATACTCTGCACTGTGCTAATGAGCGGTTTTTCGAGTGACTGTTATTTCATATTCTGAGCTCCAACCAGCACTAGACAGCAGACCAAACACACACATATGGTCCGTGCCCTGTAAATATTAAAAATGCATTAGTCAGTCTAAGTTTTCTTTTGTATTTTCTAAGACTTGTCAATCACAAACCAATAGATCCTATTTGTAGAGAAGGGACAGATTTAAAATGACAAAACCAGAACATTTCTCAGAATACTGGGGAGGGCTGGCACTTAAAAAAAAAAAAACAGTGACAACAAAATTTCAAGTGAGTTGTCTTGGAGTCTGTCAGATTTGGAGATGCACTGCTCTCCCTGAGTCTGTGCCTCCCAGATGGAGTGGTTTCTGTAGAAAAACAATCATGGTTATATTCAGGAGAGCTTACTTGGCAAGAAAATCATGATTGAACTGATGCTATTGTGACATAATGTAGGAGTTTATAATTGCAATTTGTTATGAAACAGTTGGACTGAGTCCCAAGGATGGATATTTTAATGCTCTGTGGGGAAATCGGAAAGAAAGGCATTATCAAGGACAGATGTGATAGCAGAGTAAGGCTGCCTGTTGGGGGGGGCCTTGCTGCTTGGTATTTGCCTTGGTGAAACTGCAGAAGTCCCAGGTCTGGGCCCCAGTCCCACAGGTTAAGACTCAATGTCACCAGTGTCTCGGAGTTGATTATATTTGGGAATGCCAGTTGGTACTGTAAACTCGGGTATATACACCAGGAGATACAGAACTGTCAGGCCAGCCCTTCTTTTGGACTCACCCAGTATGCTCCCTGTAGGCCAACTACACAGGAAGTTAAGATTCCTGGTAAGCTTGGAATCAGGGAAAGACAGATGGTTTCATCAAGTGTGTGAGGCCTCGTGTGTCCACTTTCACCATTTGTGATGCTCACTCTTGGGTGGATGGAATGCTTTGAGTGTCCCTGCAGGTGAACTGTGGCCCTAGGGTATCTTGGATGGACACTCCCGACATCTCCCTCAGCAGCTGTTCCTTCCCTAGCCCGCCAGTACAATCCTTGCATTTTTCTTTAATTGTGATAACACCTCCCATTACATTAAAATTGGGGCCAGGCCAATCATTTGGCTTCTCTTCTAAATGGTATTCTTTAAATATTTTCCTAGCACTTCTTTAAGAGGAGAAGTTGAGCTCTGTCTGCAGAAGCATCAAAGCAGGAGCCCGATGGCAGCGCTCAGCCTGTCTGTCATTCCAAGACTTTCTCCCTGGCCCAGCTTTGCACTTCCCACTCGGCAAAACAACCCTCTGCGGAGAACTGCAGCTACCTTCCTACGAAGGTGGCTTAAAGACCATTTATTATTAGTTAAGCCTGGCTTAACATAATATTGCCTCTAACCACATACTCCTCCACAGGGTATGTTCTCATAGATTAATTTCATCTTCCTCTAATACACACACACACACACACACACACACACACACACACACACACACACACACTTTTTACCCAAGGATGTTTCAGAAAACTTTTGAATCAGTGCAATAGGCTTCTACCTGCTGGCTTGCTCCTTAGTCCAGCTAAATTCAGAGGTAAATCTTTGCCTGGCCTGGGAACCCTTCACTCTGTGATTTACAGTAAATCATACCTCTAAAGCCTGCATATCTTTGCAACTCTAAAGGTTGTCCATTCAGTTTATTTTCATTTTGTTTTTAAAAATTATTCCATCACTCATTTATTTGTCTGTGCAGCAAATGTTAACTGATCATCTTCTAGATTGTACCCTGCACACATGTATAAAGAAGGACATTACACAGTCTGTTCCCCAAGATTTAAAATGTCTGTGGGGAGAGACAGATAGGTAACGAGATCATTGTAACTCAGTGTGTTGAGCACGGCAATGGAATGTGGAAACACAAAGAAAAGCAACTAACCTGAGAACCAGAGTGGAGCTTCAAGGAGACTTCCTAGAAGGAGATGACTGAGAATTAGCCAAACTCAGATGTGTGTGGGAGGGTTCATTAAGCAGAGTGGAGCCATGATCTTAAACATCCTGAATTGAATCTATGGTCTAAGTCCAAAGGTAGCATGAACTCTTTTTCCAATTTCTCCCCGGGGGCGTCTTTCTCAATGAAGCACTTCCTAGGTGACAGAAAGAGAGAGAGAACACTGTGTGGAAGAACTGCTGGGTCTGATAATAACCACCAGTAGATGTCCAGTACTTTGTTGCTTGCAAACCCACGTTCATTATGTCATTTAATTTCCTGAAGATATCTTATAGCAGCGATTCTTAACTGGAGTGGTTTTACTCAGAGACCACATCTGGCAATGACTGTAGATATTTTGGGTTGTCGTACTGAATGCCGAGAGGGTGTTATTGGCTTCTATTTGGTGGAGAGATGCTGCCGTCTTGCACAGGATATCCCCTCACAACAAAGAATTATATGACCCAAAACATCAACAGTAGTGATGATGAGACTGGGAAGTCACAGCTTGAGGTCATCTCCACATTTTGAAAGGGAAACTGAATTTCTAGGTCTAGCTCCATCTAAATTAGCTGTGTGATCTTTGGCAAACCATTTACTCACAAGCTCTGATTCTCCTACTCATAAAATGTATATATTTTTTTAGATTAAATGATCCATAAAGTCTTTTCCCAATCTAAGAGTCTTTGAATCCCTGAATTCAAGTTAAGTTTAAGCCAACAAATCAGAAAATACAACATCTTTGCTGTAAAAGTTATGGTTGTAATATATCGATTCTCAATGCACTATTTTATTTGGATAATAAATCGTGGATTCACTCAGCAAGCACTTGAGGGTGCCCCGTGTGTGTGGCTTGGGTGACCTTCCAGATGGTCCTGCTTTCTGTCTTCAACCTCCTCTTTCCTGCCCAGCAACAGAAGCTGTGAGTGCCAGGTACTCTCACAACCATCTGAAAATTTGGCCAGAAAGGCAGAATAATCCACATGGTGACAGTGTAGTTCCCAGAACTTGTTGAGATTATTGAAGGTTATTTGTGTCTCTCCGCCCCTTCTCTTACGACGCAAATGCTTCAAACTCCCCATCACCTGACGTCCTGCACATTCTGCCCTCAGGTGACTATGTCAGAGTGTTTGGGGGAATACTTGAGAAAATAGACCCTCTGAAGGGTAAGCCAGTTGCTAAAATCCAGTGAAAACCATAATAAACTCCAAGCTTGCTGAAGTCTTACTTTGTGCATTCTGTATTATATCCCTGGAAGATGAATATTACTCTTTGCACTTGACAAATGAGGAAACTAAATCTTGGAGAGATCAAGTAACTTGCTTTGATTTTTTTTTAAGGAATAATGAAAACTTGACAAGAGATGAGAGTGTTAAATTGGAAACAAATAAATTTGTAGTCCAGATGAGATGGGAGGAGGGTATTTGTTGAGTAGTTCTTATAAGACACGAGTCTCTATGTGTACCAGGACTAATGAGACAGTGTGGCATGATGGAAAAAGTTGTCATATGCCTGAATATCCTCGTTTACAAAATGAGGTAACAATTCTTGCCTTAGATGTTATAGTATATGTCAAATACAAACTTATAGTGCCAAGAATATAGTAAGTGCTCAATAATAATGGTAGCTATCATTATTGGCATGTATCTATGATCCAGATGTGATCTCTAATATCTTCAAAACTGGAAAGGGGCAGATAAGTTGGAAGCATATGGAATTATGAAACCTGAGCTTGCCTAGCATCAGGATTTTTTATATGTGTGGCAGACTAATTTCATTGAATCCTCTGGCATGTCTTTCCAGTTCTGCAAATCCATAGGGTTTGGTCCATGAAAGTTGTTTGGAAAATTCTTATTCAGTTGAATTTGTAAATTGAGTCTATTTTTGGCCACATTATCTACCAATCAATTTAACTCCCTTTGTTCCTATTCTAACTTCATTCTTGAAGGAAATGTTTCATATTTAGGCTTGTTAAAAGTAAATCTGGTTCTTTCTCTCCATTAGGTACTACTCTAGGCACTGTCATTTAATATTTGGGTTCCCATGGAGATACTTCCCAGTGGGACTACAAAATTGAGGGTTCTTATTGATCCCCTGCAAGTTAATAGCTCCTCTGAGAGAGAATCTGACATCGACCTCTCTCTCCTGTTGCTGCCACAAAATAAAGTGAGAGCCAGTAGAGAGGGAAGGTATACGGATGGAAACATTGCCCAGTCTTCTAAAAAGTATTGATTTCTGATCAATTCATAAAGTTATGACCACTGCAGCTAATGCTTTCAAGTTATAAATGCAAGGCTTTAGGGTTTTTGTTTGTTTGTTTGTTTTTGTTTTTGTTTTTTACTAGATGAATAGATACTTAATGAGTCAAAGTGCATAGAATTACACTGTGCATCTGTGCCTATGTCCCAGTCAAATGTTCTCATTTTTCCTGAAAGAGGCTCTGTGAGGTTGAATGAGGCCCACATCCTCATTCATGTTTACCCAGAACCTCAGAATATGACTTTATTTGGAAATAAGTCTTTGAAGATGTAATTCAGATTAAGATGAGGTCATACTGGAGTAGGATGGATCCAAAATCTAATATGACTGTGTCCTTATAAGACAAAGAGAAGACACTGAGATGCAAGCAGCACTCTACATGAAGGAAGAGACAAAGACTGGAGTGATCTACAAGCCAAAAATGCCAAGGATTGCTGGAAACCATAGCCATGGAACAGACTTTCCTTGAGAGTGCCCATGGTACTAACCCTTCCAACACCTTGATTTCATACTTCTAGCCTCCACAACTGTGCAACAATACATTTCTGTGGGTTAGGCCATCCAGTTCATGGTTATTTGTTACAGCAACCTTGGGAACCTAATAGAGAAGCCTTATTTATTAAACCTCAGTGAAGAACTTTATTGAGGTACTTTGGAAGCAGAAATACTGAAACCTGGATGGACCCAGAGATCAATCAAAATTCACCATCACCTTTTACCAGTAGGTACCACTCTTCTTTAACCTGCCAAGAAGCCTGGTATATGAAACAGTGTCACAGAAACTTTTGAATAGAGATTAATTTCTGGACAGAAATTGCCAGTTATTAGAAAGTTATCACAACATGCCCATGTCTTCCCGGCTTAAAATTTCTTCTCATCTTCATTTGGCTGTTGTTTTGTTTTGTTTTTCAATGGGCCTTTGTTCTGTATTGAACTTGGGCAAGAATAATGGCATTTGATATGACAATAAAATATTGGTTCAGTTTTCTGTTACTAGGAGAATTCAATTCATTGTGTGAAGAGTATCAGTGGTTTTTTCTGAGTGTGTTCCAATTTATGATTAATGTTTATTTATTTATTTAAAGATTTTATTTATTTGACTGTGAGGGAGGGAACACAAGCAGGGGGAGTGGGAGAGGGAGAAGCAGGCCTCTCAGTGAGCAGGACCGTGGGATCATGACCTGAGCTGAAGGCAGATGCTCAATGACTGAGCCACCCAGGTGCCCCTATGATTAATGTTTTAAAGGAGTGGAGGTGTTTTTAAGGAGCACTTAAGGTGTAATTCCTGTCCAGCTTAAAAACAATTAAGGAAGTGGCAAGACCAACCAGATATTATCAGAAATGTCATTATAGTACTGGTCTTCAAATTTTTGTCCTCTTTGACTCCATAGAAGACACAGAAGGAAAAAATAAACCATGGAAAACTTAAGTAGGATATATGTACAACTTCAGAGTATTTGAAGGTGGAGGTCTGTTGGAAATTGTCAACCAGGAAGAATGTGGCATAGTTTTGGGGTTGGCCTTTGACAAAAGAGTGAAATGTCCAGGAGTCAGGTCCTTCAAACCATGGCATTATCTGTTTTCTGTGAGGTCAGGGGGACCTTGAGCAGAGATAGGGAGTAAAGAGAGAGATGAGGAGGTGAGTGATAGGTTACTGAAATCACTCTGATTCCTGTCTTAGGAGAGATATGGGACAGAGATGAGAAAGGTTGGGCCCCTGAACATCACTGCATTTTCTCCATAATGTCACTGAACTTGACAGTTTTGCCTGCCACTGTTCCATCATCCGGGATTGTAAGTGTATGGTGAGCACCCTTAAAGCATCTGTATTCTACTTATTTCACTTGGTCCTCATCTACACTCATTCATACATAGAATTGTAGGTAAGTATCTACACTCCTATTTTACCTGAGACTCTGAGATTTTAAAGAAAGTTCCCTAAATCCCATAGCTAGTAAGAAATGAGCTGGGATTCAGCTATTAATCTAATTCCAAACCGTAGCTTTTATTGAACATACTCTGCTGTTCTCTTGGAGAATCCCTGGAAAGCTACTCCTTTGACTACTCTTAAAGGCTGATTAATCCAAATCTTATCTCTGAACTGATCACTAATGATAATATAGAACTAGAAAATAAGCTAGGTATAGAAATTACTTTTTTTACTAAAATATCTCAAATTTATACCTTTTCTGTTTTGAATGTCAGCAAACACATTTTAATTCCCAAAAAACATCTTGCTCTTCCTTCAAACAGACACATTTCTTTAAGTAGATCTTTTTAGGGAATACAGAATAGTTTCTAGTGACTATTTTACTGAAGTTGTTCACATGGGAATAAGGGATACAACCATTGTACTCTATATTTCCTTAGAGTGAGAGATGGCACATTCCTACATGTAATTGAACTCAAGATGGAAGCAATGGTGTCAAAACCTTAAAATGTCAAACCAACTTCCAATGCACATTGTTGAACTTCTTTGTAATTTAGATGTTTGGAGGATGAATCCTGACTCACCACTCTGAGTTGACCAAGTGCTTAATTAATATCAGGTGAATTTCATTAGTATCTAGTAAAGATTAAAAAAAAAACTCATGATAATAACCAAAAATAATGCTGCTGTATGCCAGATGTTCTATATGAATTATTGCTTTTAATTCTTACAAGATTTTATGAAATAAGGTTGGATTTATGCAGATTTTGTTTTTTTACTAAGAAAAACCTGAAATAAGGGACTATTAACTTAGAAATATTAAGAAATGTGCACAAGATCTCATTTATAGTCCCAGGATTAAAACTCTTACCTATCTGACTCAAAATCCATGCTCTTAACCAGTTATAAATCCAAATATGGAGGACTCAATATTTTGATTCCTCCTCAGTAGCTGAAGTGGTAGATTGTAGAGACATGCAAAATGTTCAGGGCCATGTGTCACTGCTTATTCAACTGTCATCCAATAAATATTTATTGAGTAACTATAAAAAGTCAAGTATTATGCCATTTGCTGGTTATGCAAGAGTGAAAATAACACACATGCTCTCTTATTTCTAAAAAAAAAAAAAAGAAAGAAATATCATAGAAGTTAACCCATTAAAAATGAACTATGAGTGGTGATAGGTATACTCTGAGAAAAACAAGCCAAAGGCTGAAATTGAGAATGCTGTTGTTAGAAAGTTAGCGTATTATCTCAGCGAAACGTAAGCTGAAGGATTAGTGGAGCTGGCTTTGTGGAGAGTTAAGATGGGACATTTCCTCAAGGCAGAGAGAACAGCATGTGCAAAGGCCCTAGGCCAAAAAGAGCTAGTGTAATGCAGGAACAAAAGAGAGTTAGTGTGACTGAAGCACAGTAAGGACAGGAGTGAGGCCTGACATGGATTTGAGAGGCAAGGAGAACCAAGTTCACAGTGACATTATTCTTTAGTGGGTGGAAATTCAATCAGCAGTGAAAGAAAAATGATGAGGTATGAGCAAAGAAAGGAGTAGAGACAGGGTGTCCCTGGAGCTGAATCATACTGATTTCCACGTTTGAAGACCTGTGGACTTGGACTACCAAGCTTACAGAGGCACTTTAATTCAGCTCCTGACTGAAGATCTGTCCTTCAACACATCCCAGGATGCTTGTGTCCTTGTTAAATTCTCTGTAGCCAATTCTGATGCAGATTTCGTAGGATTTTCCATATAAACAATTATGTAGTCTGCAAGTAGAGAGTTTGCTTCTTTCTTCTCTCTATATATACCATTTACTTATTTTTCTTGCATTATTGCAATCTCTAGTTCTCTCTATGTAGTTTTGAACACAAGTGGTGAGAGTAGGGATCTTTGTGTTTCAGATCCCAGGGGAAAAGCCTTTCAAATACCATCAAGAATGATATTTGGTTTTCCAAGATTTTCCTTGGTTTCCATGGTTTTCCAAAGATGCCTTATATCATATTAGTGAAGTCTTCATCCATTCTCATTTTGATGAGAGTTTACAATATAAACTTTATATCATGAATTAGTGATACATTTTGTTAAGTGCTTTTCTGCATCTGTTGATCATGTTGTTTTCCCTCCTTTCTAATGTTATATTAACTTAGTAATCTTAGGATAAATCCTACTTGATGTGGATTTACTATACATCATTAAGCTTGACTTTTTAAAAATTTGTTAAGGATTTTTTTACATTAGTTTTTCATAAGGAATATAATTTAAAAAATTTATGAAGTTTTTGGCGGGATTTAGTATTAGGGTTATGCTATTCTGATAAAATGAGTTGAGAGGTGTTTCCTCTTCCTCTTTTCTGAGTTTGTGTAAGACTGGTGTTATTTCCTAAGAGGTGGTTCTTCAAAAGAATTGATAAAATTGATAAACTCCTAGCCAGACTTATCAAAATAAAGGAGAAAGGACCCAAATAGATAAAATAACAACTGAAAGAGGAGAAAACCAACACCACAGAAATATATAAAAAAATTATATGAGAATACTATGAAAAATTATGTGCCAACAAATTCGGCAGTCTGGAAAAAATGGACAAATTCTTAGAAACAAACTACCAAAACTGAAGCAGGAAGAAATAGAAAATTTGAACAGACCCATAGCCAGTAAAAAAATTGAATCAGTAATCAAAAATCTCCCAACAAACAAAAGTTCTGGGCTTCATGGTTCCCAGGGGAATTCTACCAAACATTTTTTTAAAGATTTTATTTATTTATTTGACAGAGAGAGAGAGAGAGAGAGAGAGAGAGAGAGAGAAAAGCACAAGCAGGTGGAGCAGCAGGCAGAGGGAGAGGGAAAAGCCAGCTCCCCATGGAACAGGGAGCCCGATGTGGGGCTCTAACCCAGGACCCTGGGATCATGACCTGAGCTGAAAGCAGCCACTTAACCAACTGAGCCACCCAGGTACCCCTCTACTAACCATTTAAAGAAGAGTTAATACCTGTTCTTCTCAAACTGTTCCAAAAAACAAATGGAAAGAAAATTTCCAGACTCATTCTAAAAAGCCAGCATTACTTTGATTCCAAAACTAGATAAAGACCCCACTGAAAAGGAGAAGTAGCAGGCCAATATCCCTGATGAACATAGATGCAAAAATTCTCAATAGAATACTAGAAAATCGAATTCAACACTGCATTAATAGAATTATTCACCACAATCAAGTGGAATTTATTCCTGGGCTGCAGGGGTTCAATATTCACAAATCAATTAACATGATACACCACATTAATAAAACAAAGGATAAGAACCATATGATCCTGTCAATAGATGCAGAAAAAGCATTTGACAAAATACAGCATCCATTCTTGATTAAAAAACCCTCAACAAAGTAGGGATAGGTAGAACATACCTCAACATTATAAAGGCCATATATGAAAGACCCACAGCTAATATCATTCTCAATGGGGAAAAACTGAGAGCTTTTCCCCTATAGTCAGGAACAAGACAAGGATGTCCACTCTTACCATTACTATTTAACACAGTACTGGAAGTCTTAGTCTTAGCAATCATCCAGATTGGCAAGGAAGAAGTCAAACTTTCACTATTTATACTCAGCAAATGACATTATATTACTCTTAGCAAATGACATTATACTCTATGTAGAAAACCTGAAAGATCCAACCAAAAAATTGCTAGAACTAATACATGAATTCAGCGAAGTTGCAGGATATAAAATCAATGTGCAGAAACCTGTTGCATTTCTATGTACCAATTACAAAGCAGCAGAAAAATAAATCAAGGAATTGATCCCATTTACAGTTTGCACCAAAAACAATATGATACTTATGAATAAACCTAAAGAGATAAAAGATCTGTACTCTGAAAACTATAGAACACTTGTGAAAGAAATTGAAGAGGACACAAAGAAATGGAAAAGCATTCCATGCTTATGGATTGGAAGAACAAATATCATTAAAATGTCTATACTACCCAAAGCAATATACACATTTAGTTCAATCCCTCTCAAAATGCCACCAGCAATTTTCACAGAGCTAGAACAAACAATCCTAAAATTTGTATGGAATGACAGAAGATCCCAAATATTCAAAGGAATCCTAAAAAAGAAAAACAAAACTGGAAGCATCACGGTTCTGGATTTCAAGCTATATTACAAAGCCGTAGTAATCAAGACAGCATGGGTACTGGCACAAAAACAGACACATAGATCAGTGGAACAGAATAGAGAACCCAGAAATGGACTCACAACTCTATGGTCAACTAATCTTCAACAAAGCAGGAAAGAATATCCAGTGGAAAAAAAAGACAGTCTCTTCAACAAGTGGTGTTGGGAAAACTGGACAGCCACATACAGAAGAATGAAACCGAGTCACTTTCTTATACCATACACAAAGATAAATTTAAAATGAATGACACAAAACAAACTGAGGGTTACTGGGGGGTGGGAGGGTAGGGATAGGGTGGATGGGTTATGGACATTGGGGAGGGTTTGTGCTTTGGTGAATGCTGTGAAAGGTGTAAGCCTGATGATTCACAGACCTGTACCCCTGGGGAAAATAATAATAATAATAATAAAATAAAAATAAAATGAATGAAAGACCCAAATGTGAGACAGGAGTCCATCAAAATCCTAGAAGAGAGCATAGGCAAAAACCTCTTTGATCTCAGCCTAGCAAATTCTTAATAGACACATTGCTGTAGGCAAAAGAAGCAAAAGCAAAAATGAACTATTGAGGCTTCATCAAAATAAAAAGCTTCTGCACAGTGAAGAAAACAATCAACAAAACTAAAAGGCAGCCTACATAATGGGAGAGAAGGTATTTGCAAATGACATATCAAATAAAGGGTTAGTATCCAAAATCTCTAAAGAATGTATCAAACTTAACACCCCCAAAATAAATAATACAGTTAAGAAATGGGCAGAGGACATGAATAGGCAACTTTTCAAAGAAGACATTCCACATGGCTAACAGACACATGAAAAAATGCTCAAACTCACTCATCATCAGGGAAATAAAAATCAAAACCACAATGAGATACCACCTCATACCTGTCAGAATGGCTAAAATAAACAACACAAGAAACAACAGGTGTTGGGGAGGATGCTGGGTTAGGGGAACCATCCTGCACTATTGGTGGGAATGCAAACTGGTGAAGCCACTGTGGAGAACAGTATGGACGTCCCTCAAAAAATTAAAAATAAGAACTACCCTATGATCTAGCAATTGTACTACTAGGTATTTACCCAAAGGATACAAAAATACATATTTGAAGGGGTACATGCACCTGATGTTTATAACAGCATTATCAGTAATATCCAAACTATGGAGAGAGTCCAAATGTCAGTTGACTGATGAATGGATAAAGAAGAGGGTGTGTGTGTGTGTGTGTGTGTGTGTGTGTGTGTGTGTAGTGGAATCTTACACAGGCATCAAAAAGAATAAAATCTAGGGGTTCTTGGGTGGCACACTTGATTAAGCATCCAACTCTTGGTTTCAGCTCAGGTCGTGATCTCAGGGTCATGAGATCAAGCTCTATGTCAGGGTCCATACTCAGCAAAGAGTCAGCTTCACTCCTTCTCTTTCCCTCTGCCCCTCCCCCTGCTCACTTGCTCTCTCATAAACAAACAAACAAACAAACAATAAATAAATCTTTAAAAAAAGAATGAAATCTTGCCATTTGCAATGACATGCATGGAGCTGAATGTATTATGTTAAATGAAATGTCAGTCAGAGAAGACAAATACTGTATGATCTCACACATATGTGGAATTTAAGAAAACAGATGAACACACAAGAAAAAAAGAAGAGAGGGAAACAAATTGTAAGAGACTCCTAATGATAGAGAACAAACTGAGCGTTGATGGAGGAAGTGGGTAGGGTATGGGCTAGATGGGTGATGAGGATTAAGGAGGGCATTTGTTATGATGAGCACTGGGTGTTATATGTAAGTGATGAATCACTGAATTCTACTCCTGAAACCAGTATTGCACTGTATGTTAACTAACTAAAATTTAAATTTAAAAAAAACTGGTGTTATTTCCTCCTTCATTGTTTGATAGAATTTACTAGTCAATCCATCTTGGCCTCAAGTTATCTTTATGAAAAGGTTTTTGATAAGTAATTTAATGTATTTAATTGATGCTAGGGTTTTCCAATTTTTGTTTCATTTTGTCAGTTTTGATAAGTTGTATTTTCAAGGAATTTTCCATTTCATAGTTACTTAAATTTTATGCATAAAGTTGTTTAGTATTCTCTAAAAACTCGTGAAGAACTCTTTTTTATTCTTAATATTGGTTATTTGTGTTTGTTCTCTCTCTTACCCAGTTTTAAGATATTAACAGATTTTTGTTTTTCATCTTCACAAAGAAAAACCTTTTGGCTTTGTCCTGTTCTCTATTTTGTGCCCTTAAAAAATTGATTTTGGCTCTTGTCTTTTTAAAGCGTACTATGTGTTTGTTTTATTTTTTCCTGGCTCCTAGGCTATTATATCACTGATTTTGAATCTTCTTTTCTAAAGCAAACATTTAAAACTATAAAATTCCTATGAATCACTGTATCACCTACATCCCCTAAATTGTGACATTTTATTTTGCTCTTCTCATTCAGCTCAAAATATTTTAAAATTTTCTTGTGTTATCTTTTATAATCCATGGATTATTTGGATGTGTGTTATTTAATTTCCAGGTGTTTGGGAATATTCCAGAAAATTTTCTATTTATTTCTAATTTAATTCTATTGGAGTCAGAGAACACAGCTTTTAAATTTAAGAATTGTTTTGTATTTTGGCATATGATCTGTGTTGGTGACTATATCAAGCACACTTGAAAAGAATGTTTATTCTACAATTGCCAAGTACAGTGTTTTATAAATATCAATTAGGTCAAGGTAGTTGATAGTGTTGTTCAGATCTTCTGTAGATTTTTTACTTGTTGTATCCATTCTTGAGAAAGGGTGCTTAAATCTCCAGCTGTGGTTGTGTAATTATCTGTTTTTTCCTTCAGTTCTGTCATTTGTTGCTTTGTAAATTTTTAAAGTTTTTATTTAGGCAAGTACACACTTTCTTATATCTTTTTGATAGGTTGGTCCTTTAATCATTATGCAAAGTTCCTTTTACTTTCTGATACTGCTCTTTGCCTTGAGTAATATTGCTATTAATATAAGATCTATTATTCTTATGTTTACTGTTAGTATAGTTTGCCCTTTTGTATCCCATTTACTTTCAGTTCCTCTTCCTATTTGAAGTATCTTATAAATATGTTATCTTATACATAGTAAATATTTAGATCTTTTATTTTATTAGTTTTTATAATCTTTGTCTTAGCTGGAGTGTTTAGTCTATTAATGTACAATGTGATACTGGTATGGTTGGGTTAAATTCTATTATTTCACTATTCACTTTCTCTGTGTTTTGTTCTGTTATTCTTTCCTTTCTCCATTTGGGTGATTTGATTGTATTTTATAATTCCCTTTTACTTAAGTTATTTATTTTTTAGCCGTATATCATATTTTTTCATGGTGATGCTAGGGGTTACTTTAAACATTGTTAACTTTGTGCAATCTACTTAGAATTAATGTTATACTACTTCAACTAAGATGTAGAAACATTGCAACCACAAAGGTCAATTTATCCTTTTTCTTTATGGTATCTATATTTACTTTCGTGTGTATTACATACGTACTAAGCATAAAGCTTCTAAGATAATGTAGCTGTTAAACAGTTCCAAGTATGTTAAGGAAAATAAGAAGCAAAATTGTTTTTCTACTTTTTCAAATATTTACCGTTTTTTAAAAAATATATATTCTTCATTTCCACCTGAAGGTTTGCATTTCCATCTAGTACTATGTCCCTTTGGTTGAAGAATTTCCTTTGACTTTATTGGAGTTCAGTTCTTTTAGCAATAAATTCTCTGGAGTCCTTCTTTTAACTGAGTATGTGTTTATTTTGGCTTTATTTTTGAAGGTATTTTGTCTGGACCTAGATTTGTGGATATGATTTCTTTCTTTCTGTCCTTTAATGATTATATTCCACTCTCTTCTTCCATTGTTTTTAGTAAGTGGTCGTCAACAATTATTTAATCATTATTTCTTATGGTTAATAGGGAATAATATATAGTTATATAGTTAGTCTGATAAAATGTATATTATATATATAAGAATATAGTTAGTCTTTTCCTCCTCTGGCTACTTCCAAGGTTGTTTATTTTTCAAGTTTTATCAGTTTGACTGTAATGTACGTAGGTGTGTTTTCCTTCATATTTATTATTCTTGGGATTCATTGAGCTTCTTGAATCTGTAAGGTTATATCTTTCTCCAAAGTTGGGATATGTCAGTCTTTATTTCTCCTCCTTCTTCTCCTCCTTTGTCCCAGTCTCTCCTTGGGAAGTCCAATTTCTTATTAGAATTTTTGATATTGGCTTATTTGGTCCCTGAGCCTCTAACTTATTTCCTCCCTCCTTTTTTCTCTGTTATTTATATTGGATAATTTCTGTGGCTCTACCACTCAATTTAATGACTCTGTCCCCTGTCATTTCTATTCTGCTCTTAACCCCCTCCAATGCAATCCCCCCTCCCCCCGGATACTGCCTTTGTTAGTCCTAGAATGTCCAATTTAGTAGTTTCTTCTTCTTGGCTAAGATTTCTTGTTTC
>LNAC01000963.1:312385-367445 GCA_002007465.1 Ailurus styani
AGCAGAGAGCCCGATGCGGGCCTCGATCCCAGGACCCTGAGATCATGACCTGAGCCGAAAGCAGAGGCTTTAACCCACTGAGCCACCCAGGCGCCCTCTTGTTTCACTTCTTATGTCCATATTTCTTTTATGCTAATGTGACCAATTATAATAACTGCTTTAAAATCCTTGTCTGCTAATTTTAATACCTTGGCCATCCAAGGGTTAGTCTCTGTTCCTTGAAGGCAGGATCGGCAAACTTTTTCTGTAAATGGCCAGATAGTAAGGAGTTTACTTTCTAGACTCCACACATAGTCTGTGTATTACATTCTTCTTCTTTTTTTTATAAATTTTTTTAAATTTATTTATTTGACAAACAGAGATTACAAGTAGGCAGAGAGGCAGGTAGAGAGTGTGGAGGAAGCAGGCTCCCTGCCGAGCAGGGAGCCCGATGCAGGCCTCGATCCCAGGACCCTGAGATCATGACCTGGGCCGAAAGCAGAGGCTTTAACCCACTGAGCCACCCAGGTGCCCCTTCTTCTTTTTTTTTAAACAAACTCTTTAAAAACGTTAAGACCATTCTTAGCTACCAAGCTATACAAAAACAGGCCAAGGGCTAGATTTGGCTCATCGACCATACTTTGCTGATCCCTCCTCCAGAGAATGGATCGTATTTTCCTGTTTCTTTGTTGTCAAGTATTTTTGGATTATATCTAGGGAATTGTGATATTTAGTTGTAAAACTCTAGATTCCATAGTAGTCTTCTGAAGAATGTTATTTATTCAGTTTGGGGAAGCTGGCTTTACCTGGCAATTAACTTGGTTGGGATCAAACGATCTTTTTGTTGGTAGTTCAAACCTCTGTTCAGTTCATTTGTTCATAATTTAGGTGCTTACAGTCTTCCATGTCCATTTAAAATTTAGGATGCCACCAGAGATTTGGGGTAGAATCTATTATACACAGAATTCAGGACTCTGCTTCTCTTCTTTCTGGATTTTTTCCTTCACCTTTCCAGCTGTTGTAGGGTGTGCTATGTACATTCTCTCCCTTGATTCTATAGTTTAGAAAGGGTGCATATTTTCTCTCAGTGAACAGGCTGAGGTCTTCCATCAAGCTAAAAGCCAACAAATGCATCTAGTGTCAACAAAAGCATTTCCTAGGGTCATCTCTTCTCCAGAATATTCCTGCTTTTTGATTGTTTTCTGGTATATATTATTAATCCTGCAGTGTTGTTGTTTGCATTACTTTCTGAAGTTTGTATTTGTTATCTCCTGGAGGATTATTCTGATAGGACTTCATTCAGCTATACCAGAAAGGAAGTTGACATGTATTTAATATTTTATATCATTTTTAAATATACAGAAATGTAGGAAAATGATTTGGCTAAATAATTTCAAAAAGTCTTCACATTCACAGTTCAGAATCATTTTCTGAATCACTTTTTGACTTATTTGTGGATGTCTGTGTTTTTTTTTAATATAATCTCATCTTTTATGCTACCAGAAGTGTTGGTGATGCAACATTTTTTTTAAACAGTTCTCTTCTATTGTCTCCCCATATTTTCCTTCTAGCTGACTATAAGCATTCTGTAAGTTTTGATGTGGTACTTTTTCACTTCTGTTTTTAATCTTACAAGAGGTTGACTACCTATCAGTAGAAGATATTCAGACAACAGTCATTATTCATATTTCTTCCCCAAATGGTCATTAATGGTCTATCAGTTGTAATATTTAAGGGATGCTGTTGTCTGGTAATACAAAGGAGTAAGTACTAAGTTTACATATGTATAGGAATTGACAACTCAAAATTGTTACCTGGCTAATAACAGCTGTGAAATGACAGGAATTATGAAGCCCATCCCAATTTCAGAGACATTAAAATATGAAAAAGTATGCATTTTATAACTGATCAAATGTGAAATTTTAGAACTAGTGAAGTTGGCTTTTCTAACCCTCTGTGTTCCCAGATCTCTGAACTTTCGCACGTCTTTTTGATTTCTACTTATACACCAGCCAGTCCTTCTCTGAGTTTCTCTATCATAATATCTGGTTAAGGGTAGTCAACATTAGCTAATGCCCACTACCAGTATGACTCAGTTAGTTACAGCCTACATCATTTCTGCCCATAGTTCATTTCCTGGAACTCAGCCCTACAGCCAATCCCAATTATAATGGAGGCCAAAAAAGATAGTCTAGTACTAGGGCTAGGCTCAGGTTGTGGAAGTGGGTGAAGAAACTGGCCCCCAAAGGTTAACATTTGCCTAGGTAATACTGCAAGTAAATACCAGAGCTCATACATGACATCTCTAGAGCTCAGCTTTCTCCT
The DNA here is from genome assembly GCA_002007465.1 of Ailurus styani. NCBI lineage: Eukaryota > Metazoa > Chordata > Mammalia > Carnivora > Ailuridae > Ailurus > Ailurus styani. Next base: position 314,690 of record LNAC01000963.1, read on the forward strand.
ATGTAAAATGGGAATATTAATAATAGTCCTGATACCATAGATCTGTCATAGAGATTATATGATATGCTGTGATACATAAAGGAGACTCTGAACCAACACCAGCACTTAGTAAGTCCTACATGATATTAACTCAATTTGACTCAGATCTCTACATTTTTTCAATATATCTTAAGTCTACCCTTCTCCTGCCATCTGGATGAATACCACTGATTAGGAAAGACTATTATAGGCTAGGCACTATGGTTGCTTTTTGTGCACATTTGGTCAGTTACTCTTAACAATCACATAAGATGGGCTTTATGACCAACTACATTTTACAGATAAGAAATGTGATTTAGCAAGGTTAAGTATTCGGATTTCCCTTCTTTCTCATTAGCTTGATATTTCTTCACAGCCCAACTCAATTCCTTCTTTCCTTATGGAACTTTCCCTGATTAGTCCAGCCCTGGCTGACCTCCAAGGGACTACAGATACACACACACAAATATACACAGTACTTAGCTCCTTTATCTTGCACAATACCTGGCACTATGCTGGCTGCTTAAGCACTAAAGGACTAAAAAATATTTTCAGTATCTGTTGTTTTATTAATTAATCAAAATACGATTTAGAATATACTGCCTCCATTGTATTGTAGTCCTTCCAAAACGCAAATCTCATGTTATTTTCCTAAGTCCTTCAATAGCATACCGTAACCGACCAGTGAAAACCCTATGTTCCTTGTTATAAAAGACCGTCCGTGACCTCATCTCTGCCAATCACGTCGGCCTCCTTTCTCGCTGCCTCTGCCTAATCCAGCCAAATCAAACTATTGTAATTAACGTGGCACTCTTCCCTTTGTTCCTGCCGCTCGTTAGCCTCTTACTGTCCTCTCCCCCGCTCTTCACCACAAAACTGATTCTTCAGGACAGAGCGGAGGGCTCATCGTCTCTATGAAACCTCTGCTCTTGTTCCCGGGTATGACTGAGTACTCGTCCCTCCACGCCCCACTCCACCCCTGTAGCATTTTAGCATCGCATCCAGAAAATGTCATTGTACTTGTTTGTTCAAACATTTGTTTCTTCCTCTCGACTATAAAGATAGGAAATCCAAAATCACACATGTCTGTAACATTAGGGTCTAACACCCTGCTTAATAAATAGTTTAATCAATCAGCTTTAATTAATTAATGAGTTTGTTTTGTTGTACTCATTGTCTCTGCCCCACAATTTGGATACCCTATTCTATAGGTTACCTGCCATTCAGACAGAACTCCTGTGGGTTCTCAGTCACAGCCTACAATGTCCTCACCTGTCATCTGCATAGATTCTTTCTGTCTTGAATTCACCATAGATCCTCCCAGCCCTCACCTAGCAGAGGAGAATTTACAGCCCTACTCTGCCTAGTACAGCACTCTCACTTGCTGGCATGCCACCTCTGTGTCAGTCAGGCTCCCTTCCCTCCATCTGCAACATTTACAGAGACCTCCACTCAGGTGCTCAGACTTACCTGCCCTACTCACCTTCTTCCCACACAACTCCACCTCTTATGCTGTCTTTGTGTAGTTTTTTCCTAAAGAGTTGTTAACATTTGTACAGCACTTTATAATTTATAAAGATGGTTCTAGCTAATCCCCAAAGCATGATCATCCCAACTATGAAGATAAATACCTTCCTTATAGTTCCAGGCACCACAGCATGGATAGCAGGGATCTCGGAAGAGGAGCTTAACATGAGTTTAATGACTGTTTGTTGACCACTAAAATATGAAAATCACTGGGCTTGTTGCTGTAGGTGGAGGGGTGATTAAGTTATAGTCCTTGTGCTCAGAGTGCAAATGGTGGAGAGAAAATAAAAATAAAAAATGAAAAAAAATGCTAATAATAACAACAACAGCAACAACATGCTTTTTTGAGTGCCTGCTCTTCTCAGATATTTTAGTACATTTAACATATTTATTTTCATCCTCACAATAATCCTGGAAGGTAGGCATTGTCGTCATACCATTTTCATGGATAAGGAGACTGAGTTTGAGAGATTTAGTGACTTGCCCAAACTTGCACAGCTAGTGAGATGGAGATGGACTTTTTAAGCTCTGATTACCTGACGCTACAGTGCCCGCTCTTTCCACTATGCAACACTGCCTCTTGGCTGCAAATCACTAGTACAATGTAAACTAAGTGATGAAGGAAAGCAGAGCCTAGAAAGTTTGATATTGGTTAGGACTAGAGAAGAATCTATTTTTTTGGATTGGAGCTTGACATATGGATAACATTATATAAGATTTTTTGGGGGAAATTACTCAAGTAACGAAAAATGCCCTAGCTATAGCCTGGGTGTATGGGAGAAGAAGTGATTAATAAAATGCAAAGTGAGTCTGGAAAGGCAGATGTAGGGTCCAGTTAGAGGACGGACAGACTTCAGAGTCACTGGGAAAGTAGAATCAACCAGAGCTAGGGGCTGATTGAGCCTTAAGGAATGTTATGGGCTGACTTGTATCTGCCCCAAATTCATATGTTGAAGTTCTGACCCCCACTATCTCAGAATGTGACTGTATTTGGAGATAGAGTCATTAAAGAGGTAATCAAGTTAAAATGAGGGCATTATGGCAGATCCTAATCTAATATGACTGGTGTCCGTGTAAGAAGGGGAAATGAGGACACAGACACACACAGAGGGAGAGCCGTAGGAGGACACAGGGAGAAGGCAGGCATCTGCAACCCAAGATGAGAGGCCTTAAAAGAAACCACCCCTGCCAACACCTTGATCTCAGAATTCTAGCCTCCAGAATTGTGAGAAAATAAATTTCTTTTGTTTAAATTTTTAGGACCCCTGGTCTGTGGTATTTGGTTGTAATAGCTCCAGCAAACTAACACAGAGATGGAGACAAGAGGGTTCCCTATATATTTATAAGAGAGTAGGTGGTTGGGAAAGAAAAGACAGTGAGCTTTGTTAAAGAGTAAGTATTTGTTAACCGATCTCTTCTTTGATTATGTGTGGAGATGGGACAGTTCCAGGAACCCAGGTGTAGCCATTTCTTAAACTGCTGGCAAAGTATAATTTCATGTGTGACATGGCATCATGGACCTGACCTGATCTGTGTTCCTCCTTCACTCTGACCAGATTGAGAAGGAAATTTCACTGCTGTAATGTCAGCTCAAGGTTGAAATATGACTTGGCCTTTCACCTCCCTCAGTGTTTTAATAAAGGTGCTAGGGCTGATCAGAGATTGGAATCATGCTTAGCAGACCTGCGGCTGCTTTTAACTCTGCAGAAGTAATTGAGATTTATGAACTCCTTATTAGCTCCTTAAAACAAAATGAGGAACTTGAAATTCCCATCTGTCAAGATTAAGGAGGGAAGAATTTATTTTTGCTCTTAAAATCTTACTTTAATGAAAGTGATTCCTTTTCACCTCTCCCCTTTTATATCACTTGGGAGCAATATTCCTATGAAGAGATAAGAAGGGTTAGGAGTAGAAAAATGGAAAGCCTGAATCATTATTTTCAATTCCACAAATATGTTGAGCATTCAGTCTGTGCCAGAAATCCTGTCAGGCTCTAGGGATACAAAGATGAATAAAACAGGTGCCTCATCTAAGTTCTGTGAAAACTTCTGACTTAAATACACTGTATTTTGCACTTGATATGTATCAAGAGATTTATAGCATTTTCTCACTTGGTCTTCAAAATTATTCTTCAAGGTCATTTTAAAGAAAGAGTCACTAGATTGCCCAAGGTCAAACAGTAATCCTCATGATTTGATCCTGATGCTGATTCCGAATTTCTAGAAGACTGGACTGTTCTTTGGTTCAGCCATCATAGAGACATCTAATCAAATCTGGCTTCCTCTCAGTAGCCAGCAGTGTTGGGAGTTCACCCAGGGAATTTGGTGCCTGGTCGGATCTGCAGAGTGGTATGTGCATGTGTCTGTGCTTAGGTGTGTCTGCGTGTGTGCGTGTGTGTGCATCTCTGTGTGTGTGTGTGTGTGTGTGTGTGTGTGTAGGAGATTTTTCTCCACTCTCCTCTTGCAGTGGGTTGTGGTCTGGCTTGTGCAATTTTCCCCTAGAGTCTATTTTGTGAAATATAATTGAAATCGAAACGCCAGTGATTTTTAATCATACTTCCAATTTATATCTCATGTAACCATATGCCAGTGTTCTCGGAGTGTTACAGGGATATGAATTATGCTGAAATTGGATTAGGCAAATACACATTTTCCTTAAAAAATAGATACCCAGAACAGTAATTTAATTCCACCAACTCTAAAGATTCTCTCAGAAATACCCTGTGTATCTTATCAGCAGCTCATTGTGAATTTTCTGCTGGGCTACTTTCTCTGCCTTTTCATTTTCTTCCAGAATCCAAGGTATTTAACAAACATTAGCAACTGTAGGAAGACCATTTGTATCAAAAGCATCCCCAAATGTAAGGAAATCAGGTTTTCAGAGGATACCTTCAAGACCCTTCTTCTATTCTTCATTTTGGGGAAAGCAATTAAGAACCTTTTCTCTTCGAATAGATCCTGGAAGCTATATTGTAACTTGAGTATTTAAACAGTTTTTAGACCCAAGCTTCAGATCCTTCTTGGCTGTGAGACAGGCATTATCTTCTTATTTTGTAATAGCTTTATGGTTTGCTGAGGACCCTACTGTGAGCAAACAACCCTGAAAGTCTGCTTATTCTGGGGTATTGTCACTCTTTACATTCTGTTGGAATAATTTCTCACTACTAATAAAGGCAGAGACTTAAAGATGTAATGGGAAAATAAATAAGATTGAGTAAGAGCAAAGAGTCTTTCTTAAACGTTCACATTACTTCAGAGAGGACATTATAGGGTAGTTACAGTTGTGGTTTCTGGTATCAGATGGCCTGGGTTTGTATCCCTGTCCTACTCCTTCCCAACTGTGACCTTGGCCAACCTGTTGAAATTCTTTGTGTCTCAGATACCTCAAAAGGGTGCTCTGAGGACTAAATGAACTCGTATGTATGAACTTATATGTATGAGGTTCTTAGAATAATGCCTTGTACATAATACATATGAAACAAATGTTTTCTATTTACTTTATTTCTATTTATTTTAGCTCCATTTAATTAACTGTAATTGGGTGTGGTAGGCAAAAGAATGACTCCCTCAAGATCCTGATTCTTGGAACCCATGAATGTTACCTCACAGAGCAAAAGAGACTTTGTGAATGGGATTAAGGATTTTGAGGTGGGGCGGTTATCTCGATTCTCTGGTTGTGCCCAATATAATCCTATCCATAAGGGAAAGAAGGAGGCAGGAGGTTCGGTCACAGAAGAGGTGCACAGAGGGAAGCAGGGGTGGGAGTTCTGTGACTGCTGACCTTGAAGATGGAAGAGAGGACCAATCAACAAAAGCAGGCTACCTCTAAAAGCTGGAGAAGGCAAGGAAACAGCTTTTCCTCTTCTGTGTCCCGAAGGAACACAGCCCTACCAAAGCTCTGATTTCATGAGACTTTTGACATCCTAAACTATGAGATAATCAATCAAAAAGTGTTGGTTAAGTCACTAACTCTGTGGTAATCTTTTACAGCATCTCTAGGAAAGGAATACATCAAGCTGGTCACCAACATTCAGGCGTTCCTGATTGACTCCAACATGAAACACAAGTTTGTAGCTGGAAGTCCAAGAGTCCTCACAGTGCGACTCCTGGGCCATGCTCTCTGTTGCTCCTGCACGTGAGTTGTAGTTGTGGGACTTATTTTCTAAGTTGCCTCCTGCCATATGCACCACATACATGTTTTCTCTTTGTCACCACATGCCAAAGCCCATTAAGGTTTTAAAGTTTCTTTTCTGTGAGTGAAGTGTCAACTTAACTATTACTGGGTGATTGTCTACCTTAATCTCATAAAAATATTGTTAATGGTCATTAGAGTTAAGTTGACTACATGAGGGAAATTTCTTTTACTTTCTCAACTTATTTTTCTTTACTTCTATTCAGTTCGACCTATTTTTTTTTTCCTAGTTGTAGCCAGGAAGTATCCAGATCCTGATTCTGAAATCTCAATTGCCAGATCTCACAGAGAATTTAGTATAAAAATTTGTGCTTATAACTTGTTAAAGGAAGAACTGGGTGAAACAATACTTTTTTGTTATGATTGTTATTCAGTATTTCCCTTCTTATATTGATTATTCCTGTAAGATTCCTCTATATTTTGTACATAAAAAATAAGGCACTTCAAACAGCTTGTGGTGGAGTAAGTCTCTTTATGACTGAGATTCAAAAGTTTAAAAAAAGTCTTAGGAGCTTAAGAAAGTGAGTCATCCTCCTGGGTGAATAGAAGTGAAAGTTTTTTTTATGTAAATGGAGTTTTTTTTTAAAATGAGGAATTGAAATGTACAAGGCATATTTTTAAATCATATGCTTCAGAAGCTGAGAGCTCTGGAAATCTATGTCCATTTTTGTCATGCAAATTCTGTAAATGGGTTTAAAGGTCCTGATTCGGTAGTGCGGACCCCCGTGTGCACTGCAAGTCCCGTCAAAATGCTAGAGGGAACTCGTTTCTGGGCAAAGCAAGGAGACACAGAGAGGTGAGAAGAGATGAGTGATAGGCACAGGAACCATCGGAAAGATCCAGCCTGGCAAGTGCTGTGGAGTGCTCTGACGTAGGAAACAGTTTGAGATTCTCACTTGGAATCTGTCTTTTCATTCTTTGATATTTTAAAATCTGTTGCTTGTATTTCTTAAATACTTTGTTGCATTTCAAAGTCCCTACTTTTTCAAAAGGGAAGTATTAATTTGGACTCTTTTGTAGTTGGTTCATTCAATTCTAGGGTATTATTCCTCTGAATGACTTTTCAAAATCAAATTTTTGAGTGATGGCATGTTTTGGACAATGGCCAGAACCAGACCTTAATTTTGTTCTTCTATTTAGGAGAAAACATCTTGATCATTTGCAAATGGATCCAGGAAGTGGCCAAGACATAGTTTGAATTTTTCCTTTTATTATTGTTTGGCCATAGAGCTGAACATAGCTTACAACTCTTAAAGATTTATTTAAGATCGAACAATCTAATCTCCTTTCCAAAATAGGAATCTTCTTTGAGAATTAAAGCATAATACGATATCCTTGTGTTTCATAGATTTATTGTCTGGAGATTTTTGACTATCTAAGGAGAGCTATAAACCCTCTGCCCTGAAAAACTTTTGCATTCATACACAAAATTTTAAGGGATTCTTAGGCTCTTCAGGTTTCCGTATGTCCCAAGTGGAGGACTTCTTATATTCACATCTTCTACAATGTGGTCATTGACCACACACTCCCTTCCCATTCTTTCTCCAGTGAGAAAGAACCTAAGACTTCTTACGTTCTTCCTTAGCTCATTCTAGTCTTGTTCTGCTTCTTAAAATGTTCTCATCTAATTGAAATGTACCTCCCTTCAATTCTACCAGAGGTCCTTTTGCTACTTTTGGATTCTGATTTGTCTTCCCTATGACATCTCTTCACATATATGACAACAGAGTTAGTAGTCAAACCTGGGTTTCATTTTACACTTATTAGGAATTTGTCCAGTCCTCATTTTATCTGGCATCCAACTTGTCTCACTAACCCTGCTATCCTGCCACAGAAAGGATTTGCAAATGCTGTGTCTGAGTTTGACAGGCTGGTAGAAGATAGGCCACAGGGTTTGATCGTTTTTGTGAAAAGAAAAAGTTTGCAGAGGTCTTGAAACTTAAGATAAGCAATGATCTGATTTCTACTGAAAATGTTTCAAGGTTCCCCCACTAGGGAACCTCGTAAGAATTGTGGGCTGGCACAGCTGCAGTTTGTAAACTAGGATTTCTGGGAGGGAAAGACAACATTCTGACAACAGCCATGTTAAAGGTGAAACGTAGAATAAGCTGCGATGGATTTATAAGCATTCTTACAGATACATAGTACATATCAAATGGCAGGCATGCCCCTGGGCCCATAGAAGACTGAAAAAGACATCTTTGGAAGGCAAAGGAAAGGAGCATTTTATGTCCAAGATAGATAGGTTTTAAAACCAGGCGGCATGATACATTGTTCACATTCCAACTCTACTCCTTAGTAGCTCTGTAAAAAGAGCAAGTTGCTTCACTTTTCGCACCCTCAGTGGCTGCCTCAAGAATAATAAAGCATAAAGGGGTGACAACATTACCAGTTTCTAAGGAGGGAGTTACATGGTCTACATTAAATAAATGAGTATTAATCACCGTACAGTCACTGGTATCTGGTGGGGGCCTTAGAGATGATTGCATTTCCTCCCTTCCTTCCTCAATTTAAAGCCTTTCCAAAGTGCTATGCCACTTATTCCTTCATTTGATCAATACGTAAATCTTTGAAATTAAAATTTCCCTAGAGGCAAGAAGATAAAATCCAAAATGTCAAAGCCAAATCACCACATGCTAGGTTTCCAAAGGATGAGAACTGGACAAACCATAAGAGACTCTTAATCTCACAAAACAAACTGAGGGTTACTGGGGGTGGGAGGGTAGGGATAGGGTGGATGGATGGGTTATGGACATTGGGGAGAGTTCCTGCTATGGTGAGTGGTGTGAAAGGTGTAAACCTGATGATTCACAGACCTGTACCCCTGGGACAAATAATAATAATTAAAAAAAAGAACAGGAACTGGATCTTGGAATCTTGAATGGATCAGAGAAATGAGACACATGAAAAAGAGTCAGAATGGCTCCCACTCTGGCCTGTGAAGAAGTGAACACTGGGAATTGCTCTCTCACTATAAACAACTAGAAAGTTGGTCAACATATATAAAAAATTGCTTCAAGACACTGGATAACAGGCTGTGCAAGATGATGTGACCTCTGAGAAGAGGGAAACAAATCAAGTGGGTCCCATGATCACCCCATTTTCTGCCTGGAGGCAGCTCCCAGATCCCAGCCAAGGGAAGAAGAGCCCAAGTAGAGCCCTCAGTTTTCCTGATTTGAGAAGACAGAGATGGAATGCCTAGGCAACTGGAATTTGAGAGGCATGGTTACCAGAGAGAAAGGGGCTAGAAAGGTCTATGGGGGGGATCCCCTCAAATCTCAGTTGGAATATTGATATGTACATGTATGTGATAAAGCTCCACAAGACCAAACTACTCTTAAAGCTCATAGAGGGCTGGAAATAATTTGTATTACTAATAGCTGAAGGGAAGAGACTTCATAAATCACAGAGAAGCGGGTAAAGTCCTCAGAAGGGCATAACCTTAGTACTTAGTACAGCCTTAGTTACTTAGACTAGAGGCTATTCTAGACATGCCCTAAGAAACTTTACAAACAAGCTTTGAGAGGATCAGTCTGATCCCAAGTCATGTGGCTGACAAATTCTAGCCCCCGGCAAGCTAAAGTCCATGTCTGATATACAATCATAAACTATTTGGCATGCCCAGAAGAAAGGGGGTGATTATTGTGATGACAGATTGAAATTATGTGACATTTTCTTGAGAAAGACAAGTTGCCATGCTATGAGTCTCCACTCTGTCCATACCAATGAGAAGGGAAGGGATCTCCTTCCTATCCAGCTGTGTGTGTGTAGGAGTGTGACGGTACACCCATGGGACCACTTGGTAGAGTTTGAAAGAATTCCCTGAAGTTGAGAGACCAGAAAACGGAGAAAGCTCAAGGGGCCCTGGGCATTGGGATAATGGATGCTGTCTTGTACTCCAAAGGGTCAAAGCAATAGATGTGTGAATGTTTCCTATGAATCAGACTTGATGACATTAGAGAGAAAGCTAGCATGTGTCATTTTGGTTTCTGTCAAATAAACTACCCCAGAGAGTCAGGGTCTGGGAAGCTGAGCGTGAAGTTGCATGTCCACGTCAAAGAATGGTTTGGAGAGGGTTCTCCACCATGAGATTTCCCATTAAAAGAGGAAGATTAATCTTTGACCAGCAGCCAGACAAGAAAGGAGGAAGTCACCTGTCAAGTAAGAATTTGCTTATTACATATCTCTTCTCCTACTACCAGCTTTCACTCTGGTGAGTTGGAAAGAGCAGTGAGCTAGTAGGGGATGCGATACATGGGCAAAACACTGGCTCCATTATACTTTTTTCCTTAGAGGGAGGCTACCATAGATATTAGCCTGGGGGAGGAGGAAGCAAAATCCAACTTTTGACTAGTATCTTGAACTCAGATGTAGTCTAATTTCTGAATGAAGCTGGGCTTTGATTTGAAGTGAGAGAATCTGTCATCTGTGAATAAGCTAGAAAAGGCTTGGGATATGCTCAGTTTCCTTCTAATAATCAGAGGAAGATGAATTTTATTAAATACAGTTTAAAGGGGAAGTAGGAAACAAGAGAAAGGTACACACAACTATGGTCAGTCAACCAGTTATACTTCTAAAACAAAATGGAACTATGCTCATCACTTCCTATTGAAACTTGTAAACAGATATATGGAATATCTGTGATATATGTAACAATAAAATGTTATCTAGACTAGATGAGTCCTGAGTTCAGAGGAGAAATCTGGTTGAAGATATAAAATTGGGGCGCCTGGGTGGCTCAGTGGGTTAAAGCCTCTGCTTTCGGCTCAGGCCATGATCTCAGGGTCCTGGGATCGAGGCCTACATCGGGCTCTCTACTCGGCGGGGAGCCTGCTTCCTCCTCTCTCTCTGTCTGCCTCTCTGCCTACTTGTGATCTCTCTCTCTCTGTGTCAAATAAATAAATAAAATCTTAAAAATAAAATAAAATAAAGTTGGAGTTGCCAGCATATGGAAAAATGACATTTAAAGCCATGATTCTGGATGAGGTCACCTATGAAATGTGAATAGATTGAAAATAAAAGATCAAGAAGAGTAAGCTCTGGAGCACCCGACAGTTAGCAGTATGATAAGGAAGACTCAGCAACTAGTGAGACAATCAGGCAGAAACAGACCAGGAACATATTTTATCAAGAAAGTCAATGAAAAAATGTTTCAAAAAGGAGGAAGTGATCAATTGTGTCAAATGCTGCCAAGATTCTGAGTGAGATAAGGGTTGAGGGTTGAGCATTAAGTTTAGTGATAAGGAGTTACTGGGCAGAACTATCTCAGTGGAGAGCTGGATATGAAAGCCTGGTAGGGATGGTTTCAAGGGAGACTGGAGACAAAATAGGCAAAGGGGAGCAGAAAAATAAGGATATAGATGGAATCAAAGATTCTTTTATGATAGGAGATCTTCCAGGATGCTTATATGTATATGGGGATAAACCAGCTAAGCTGGAGAAATATTATGTTGTAGAAGAAAGAAATGAGAATCATAGAAGGAATATCCTTCAGTTGATGAGAAGGGATTTCATTAAAGGCTGGAGAGAAGGGATGGCCCAAGGGTAGGGTCTAGACAGCATGCCCACTATTGCAGGAGGGAAGGGAGTGCATGTGGCTGGAGACTGGGCTGAGATGTCAGCACTGTGCACTGTTGTGACAGTTCAGGGTGTTCAGAGCTGCTGTCTACTCAGATGGATCAACACTCATGCGGTACCATTGTTAAAATTCTATGAAATCATACTTAGGTACGGATATTGGGTAGGCTTATAGATTCGGTGGTAGGAGAATGTAGACACTTCATGTGGTAGTTCTGGTTTGTTAGTGAAATAAGAAGTAAATGTCAGCAGCTGAGAGCTAGGAAGGAATAAAATGTTTTGAGCTTTGAGGAAGAAAGATAAGGTATGCAACAGTGACCCTGAAGAAGAAGAGAGCAAATGGAAATGTATGTGTATTAAGGGGCATCCTGGAAGGTCCATTTGACATTTGTGATAATGAACTGAGATTGAGATTGATCAGCATGAATGTGAGCTTCTTTTCATCCAGTTTTGTTTAGCTGTTTGAATGTAAGTATAAAGGAGGGTTGGGTTTAATCAGAGTTTTTATGCTGCCAGGTTAGAGAGGGAAGGGAAGAGGTCAAGGTTTATACAAGAGAACTAAAATGATAGACCATAAATCAAAGTCAGAAGTGAGGACATGACCGTATGAGGATGTGAAAAGGTGTAAGGTCAATTGCTAGTACCATTGAACTTTTGGAGTCAGGCTACTAGACGAAGGGGTGTGTGTGTGTGTGTGTGTGTGTGTGTGTGTGTGTGTGGTGTGGTAGAAGGAGATATGTGGACCAAGGTATACATAAAATAGAAATGTTGGAAGAATGGAAGAAGTATGTTATCAATAATGACAAGGTCTAAGGGTGTAACAATGGGGGTGAGTGATAAATTAAGTCGAATGAGTTTTGAAATAAGAAATGGAGAGACCTGTGTATTGATTTGATCATCTCCCCAGATTTTGAAGTAACCATGAATGAACATAGGAATAGAAGTGGAGAGGTAGAGTGACTTGGAAGTCTTCCGTGGATGAAAGGGAGTGATGTGGAGCCCACGGGTGACCTCACAGGGAAGTATAGTAGGAGAGAGAATTTCCATCAGAGTTGCTGAGGGCTTTTAGGCAAGATGAAGGAGCCATCTTGCATCTCATGCAACCAGCCTCTCCACAACTACCTGACACAAACTATTTCTCTCCATCACCGTTTCAGGCCTTTCTCAGCCATTGATATACAGGTTTTTTGTGCATTTGATCATTTGTTCAGAAAATTTACTGGACCTATTTTATGCTGCATCTTGTGGAGATGAATAAGTCTAAGACTTCCAAGCCCTCCCTGTAGTGGACACTGTTTTTGAGGTTTACAATCCTCGACACGTGCAGAGTGGTTTACAGAACACTTTTCCGAGACAAGCTATGAATCTGGGATTCACTTACAGGGTCCCAGTGCCCCAGCCACTACCCTTTTAACCACGTTATTTTTTCAGTGCATCTGATTATCTGACTTGATGTGTGTTTTATGGAAATAGACTTCCACCCTTTGTGTCTGCCTTCTTCCTATGCTTTCCTATGGCAAGAGTCCAAGAAACAAGTTCAGCCTAAGGAAGTCTTTGGAGACAAGTTGAAGGAAACAAAGTCTGCCCAGTCAGATGGATTTAGTGAGATAATATGTGGAAAAGTTCGTGAACTGATATATATTACAAAATGTAAGGTGGATTTTTTTTTTTAAATGGACAGGCTGAGAGTGTGGAGGTTAGAAAAACCTCAGTCTGTGTGGCTTGTAGCTGGTCTCTCTCCTTTCTTGGCTCCTGTTTCCTCATCTGTAAAATGGAATCTATAATACATTCTCTATAGGATTGTTGTATGGTTCCAATGAGATAATAGAAAAGAGTATTCTTTTTTTTTTTTAAAGATTTTATTTATTTATTTCACAGCGGGAGAGAGATCACAAGGAGGCAGAGAGGCAGGCAGAGAGAGAGAGGGGGAAGCAGGCTCCCTGCCAAGCAGAGAGCCCGATGCGGGCCTCGATCCCAGGACCCTGAGATCATGACCTGGGCCGAAAGCAGAGGCTTTAACCCACTGAGCCACCCAGGCGCCCAAGAGTATTCTTTTAAAATTGAAAACTGTCATCTCATAAATGAACCTTGTATTTCTGCACTTTGGGAGCAGTAACCCCCAGACTGTCACACCTGGGAAAGTTGGGGAGGAGCTTTCAAAGCAGTGGGACCTTTGGGATGGCCGCAGATATACTATGTTGCTTGCCATTCGTGGAAGGATTATTTTATTCTTTTTGGAAGAATTATTATTTCCTCCTGGAAACTGCTGGTTAATTAAGCTGAGAGATGCCTAACTACAGGGGCGGGTTATATCTGTAGGGAGCCTAACTACAGCTTCTGGAATGGTCTTTGAGGAATGATCGGCACTATTCCCCAGGTTCTCTCTTCTCTCCACTCAATAAACCCATTTATACAAAGACATAAGTGACTGATAGGGATTCAAGACTGGCTTTTGTTCATGGAGTGTCTGTGTCTGCACTTTAACACAGCACAGAGCCTTGATTTAAATCATTGCATTTCTAAAGGTAGATTTGAATTCAGAAGAGATTGAAGTTGGAGAAGGCATTCTGAAGGGGTGTGGGGGAGAAAGAAGAGGCTCCTAGGAGCCCTTCAAACCATACTGTGGATCCTCTCTTTGCATTCACCCTGTCTCCATCACCCAGCACGGGACTGGGTGCATAGTAGGCTCTCAACAAACACTCTGTCGTTCATTGATCCAAAGAAAAGAATGTTTCCAGGATCATTGACAAGCAGCTTGATAGAATTCAAGACACAATTCAAGTTATAGGTCTGCAGAATAGGCCACTGTTGCATTTGTGTCCTGTGTCCCATCACGAAGAAGGCTTATTTTCTTTTGTAAATGACTTGAACATCTTCAGTTCATTTCTACAGCATATTGAACCTTTGAAAGTCTTTTGCACTTGTCTTTTTTCTTCCTTTGTCTTCTTTATTTTTTATTTTATTTTATTTTTTTTCCCTCTCTTCATGACTGAGCACAGACCACCCAAGATACTGAGGCAGAGTGCGGGAGAGCAGATTTTGTTTTTTCTGCATTTCCTCCTTGAGAGGCTAAATTTAACTTCCCCTTCCCAATACTGCGCTGTACACAGTTGAGCTTGGTATTTCTGCTGAAAACTCTGAGTCATTTTTCATAAACAGAGATTGTCAAAACTGCCTGATTCATAATATAACAACAGCAAATACAGAAAAAGCCCCATACTGAATGAGCTCAAAATTTTCAGATGTTCTATAAAGAGAGGGGGGTAGGGAACCACTGTCTTTGGAGAAGTCACTTGGCTTTTTAAGGTCTTGGTTGTTTCATGTTTAAATAATAGCAGCATAATAGCTGTATAGGCAGCTTTACAAACCATCTCCTGGTTATTGGGTGATATTATTTGCAGGTGTTGCATTATTCTTCTCCTGTTTTTGAAGTTTTACATATATAGTAGGCTATTAGTACAGTCTATTTTATTTTATAGGCTATTCAAATTTTTGTACTTCAAAAATCATTTTTTAGAAAAGAACATCATATAGATAGTGTTAAAATTGGGATGTTTTAAAATATCCGTAGAATAATATCAAATAATGTAGAAAATTTAATAAAACCTCCAGACCAGATCTAGTTCTGAATCTGCTGGGTGATTATGTTTCTATTGGGAATGTGTTATTTTTAGGTAGGGGGAGACTGAGTTGAGCTTTCCATCTACCGAATGCATCCAAGTGAACATTGTATGAGAATTCCTTAGAACAAACGGGAACAAGTATGTGCCATGTCAACTATAAACTCACACAGCTCTTTCTCTGGATAAAAGTAGATAACCTAGGGAATGTGCTTCACCAACTGAATATTTTTTGACATAGTCAGATCACAAGGAGAATTCAGCTGATCTGAATTCCACTGATCCTACAAAGGTTTCACACCAAAGAATAAGAATGCAGTGACTAACTTTGGTCATAGCAGGTAGGTAACTATTATGGTATATTAAAAACAACAGAGATAGGGTTTGGGAGTAGGTACATCTTGGAAAGTAACTGAATATAAAATATAATTATATTGTTATGGCAAAATTGTATTTTATGTGAATCCATGAGTTGCTTATCTAATATCTATTGTCCCATCTTTCTCTTCAATAGACCCCTCACGTTATAAGAGTAGCAATGTATTCAAGTAAAATGTCTTCCATCTGAGTCAGGGCCCCTTAAAGAGTTTTCCAGAAGTCCCACTCACATAAAGATATGTTTCTCTAGCTACAAAGAAAGCCAGGAAGTACAGTTTTTGTTAGCTCAAATACTAAGAACTAGAAGAAAACACAGAAATCACACAGTCTAATGTTTCATTTGAGACTTTGAGAAAAAGTGGCTTCCTTCCCTGGATCTTTGTA
Organism: Ailurus styani; assembly: GCA_002007465.1. Classification (NCBI taxonomy): domain Eukaryota; kingdom Metazoa; phylum Chordata; class Mammalia; order Carnivora; family Ailuridae; genus Ailurus; species Ailurus styani. The sequence goes on from LNAC01000963.1 coordinate 330,385, forward strand.
GTAGAGAAGTGTGATGTGATGTGCCTGATGCTAGTGGAATAGGGCTTTTGGTCTTACCCTCTTCTTATTCTTCCTGCCTGAAATCCAGATACGGTAGCTGGAGCTATCTGCTATCATGGAAAGTCCTTGAGGGTGAAAAGTCACGTGATGAAGAGGCAAGCCTAGAAAGTCGGACCCAGCATCTCTGAGAATGGCCCTCAGCCTTAACAATCACAGACTGCCTGGGTCTCAACTTATTTTATAGATTTCCATCTTATTTAATCAGTGTTCCATAATGTTTTCTTGTTAAATGAAGCCAAACCAATCTGAACTGGTATATTACCATGCATATGAAGAGTAAGAGGAAAGATAAAAAAATTAATTCTAATAAATTTATGTTAAAAAAAGATACATGGAAGATCATAGGAGAATACTCTGCTTCCGTTCTCAGAGGAAGAAAAGAAAAGCTTATTCTTTTTGAGCAAGACCAAAGTAGCTTTCCATGGTGCTGCCTTGGGAATTTGGGATGATGGGAACTTCAAAGTTATGTGTTTATCTGCCATTTACTGTTTTCAGTGTTTACTCTTTCTTTGGGAACTTCTTGGAGAGAAAGGGTGGGAATAGGGAGAATAAAAGAGTTATGTTCCAACCCAATGCCATCTTGATAACATCGCTTAAGTGAGAGCTACATTACTGAGTACCCATTGGGTAGAAACTCAAATACAGTGATGTTGCAGAGTGAGGATTATGATCCATAATCTTCATTTCAAAGACATTCAGAGCCCCAGAAATTTTAAGTATATTACTCCCGGTCATAATGGTAATAAATAAGACCTGGAGTTCAAAACCAGAGAAAACTAGTTATTACAATACATCAGTGAAAGACAGAGAAACAAACCTACCACATAATATGTAACCATTGTAGGCCCTACTGCTACCTGTGTGTATTACTATACTATATACTACCATTACTACTCTATTACATAACTACTCTCTCAGGCAGTGTTTTTCTCCAGTGAATTTTTTTTTCAATCCTTACCACGACATTATAGATAAGAAAAACTGAAGCCACTACAGATTAAGTGATATTATTAAAGCCAAGTGGCCATTATGTGGGAGAGCTGTGATTCAAATCCAGTCTTGGTAGCTCTAAAGTTTGTACTATTTCCACGAAAAAGAAGGGTCTTATAGGAATCTAGGCAGCACACCCTTTGAGCACTAGGGGCTGGGGTCTTGAAATGGAGGCAGAGATCCAGATGTTGTAATTGCGGCATAGTACTCGGGTCAGATAAAGAGAACAAATCCATTGGTATGGAGTCCAATGGGCAGAACTGGAGCTAGCTGCCTTCTCTTTGTCTGGTATTATGGTGCAAGTGGCTTCAGTTTCGGAGGAAGAGGAGAGGGGCTTAACCTCTTCTCTATCTGTGACTGATGTTATAAGGACACTGCAGAAGTGGTCCCCTGAGTTTAGAAAACCTAGAGAGGAAAGACCCTGAGGTCCCGAGCAAGATTGCACTCTCCTGACCTCAACAAGCTGCTTTTAGGAAGGGGAACATCTTTGAGCCACTCTCCCATCCACTGGTGCATTTTTCAGGCTTTTTAAAGTGGTTCAGCTAAATTTGAAAGCCTGCTTGATAATATGAGTAAGTAAATAAATTTACCTGTCCCAGTGATAGATAAAAATCTATAGTTTATACTGTGGAAGGACGACTAGCCTGAGGGTCGAGAAGCCACCTTCTGTTGGCACTTTGCCATCTAAGTGCCATCCAAGTGGCTTTGGAAAGCTCACTCTTTTCTGGGTCTCAGTGTCTCTAAAATAGGACACATAGTGGTATGACCAACCCCTCTGTTTTCTTAGGACTGTCCTAGTTTTAAAACTGAAAGTCCCATTTCCTGGGAGCCCATCAGTCTTGGGCAAACCGAGAGAGTTGGTCTCCCTAACATTAGGATATGTGATGCCCATGTCCCTTTCCAGTTCAGATCTCTGACTCTAAGCCCTTGCCTCTTTAGTCTTGGGTTTCCCATCTATAAAATTCTAGATCTGGATTCACTGAGGGACTGAGTCCTGACATCACTAACCATCCTGGTTTTCAGTCTTGGCATTGAAAGACCTGTGTCTTGGGAAATCCCTCAGTCTTGGGCAAACTGGACAGCTGGTCACCCCAAAGGACAAGGTCTCATAATTCTGGAGGCTGGACACTTGAGATCAAGGTATCAGTAGGGCTGGTTCCTTCTTAGATTTGTAAGAAAGAATCTGTTTCCTGACTCCCCCTAGCATTTGGTAGTTTGCTGGCAATCTTCAGCATTACCTGGCTGGGAGATGTGTCATCTAATTTATCTCCCCCTTCATCTTCATATGATGTTCTTCCTGTATGCATGTCTGTCTCTGTGTCCACATTTCCCCCTTTTATAAGGGCACCAGTCATATTGAATGGCCCACACTAGGGACCCCATCTTCACTTGATCAGTTACAAAGACACAATCAGTTACAAAGACACTGAGGGGTTAGGACTTTAACATCTTTTGAGGGGACACAATTCAATCCAAGACAACCAGCACAAATAGGGCTATTCTGTCAGCCTGAGTCTTGGATTGAAAATATGGTGGTGCAGAGTCGCAGCCAACCCATACTGGACATGTATGTAGGTAAGAAGGAAATCTTTGTTGTTACAAGCTACATCATTTCTTGCTGCAGCAAAACAATGAGGTTGTGAAAATGGTGTGGTGTGGTTGTGAAAATTAAATCAGACAAGATACACAAGAGATCTTTGAGACTTACATATATCCCTATGTGGAAGTGTGGTTAGTGCTGACAGTCTTTCCTGTTCCCAGGCCACGTCATAATGGAATTTCATCTCGTAGTGTTGAGATCCCCAACATTCGGCTGGGAAAACACTGTATTATAAGTGAGAAGGTCTTTTTTGACCTTGGCTCCAGTGGTGCCTGACTTGGGTTGTCTCTCCTTGATACCAAGGTTCAGTTTCCCCATCTGTAAAATGAGGCATCTGAAACTTTTTATGACTTAAAAGGCCCCTTCCAACTCTGATATTGTGTGCCTCCCTCGCATTTGCCACTATTTGCTGAATGGGTTAGATCTCTCTGGTTTGGCCCAGAAGCATTTAGCTGCCAAATGTGTGGCTTTGGAGGCATGTTGCTTCTGGAAGGGCAGCTGTGTCTGAATAGCTAATGGGTTTAATCAAAGAGGCAGCAAATACTGCCTCATGAAGATATGACTGTGTCAAAGGAAAGAGTTATTTCAGAAACCTCCCTCCCAGGAAATGAATGGCATTGTCTGCCTGAGTCAGAAGTGGCCACAGCATGCCTGCCACAGAGAGTGGGGTTTCTTTGAGGCACACAGGGGTCTGGAAGAAGTGGCCAAGTGTGGTCTGCCTCAGAAAACAAAAACAAAAACAAAAACAAAACTGTAGATGGCTCAGCCCCTGGGGGAAAAATTTCAGCTCTGATGCTAATGACCATCATGTCCTTGGGCAGCTCACTTTCTGGGAGCTGCAGTTTGCTCCTCTGAAAAATGGAACTGAAATCAGATGGTCTTGAGATCGTAGGAGTTCAAGGTCATGGAATGGTTTTGAAAGCTTGATAGAATCTGCAGATGTTATTTTAAAGGAGTACAAGATAAAATGAGGAGTGAGACTTGGAGTAGGATATGGGTTTTAGTCTCAGCTTTCCCACTTCTCTGGGCAAACCACTTACTCCCTGAGAGCTCAAGTTTACTCATCTATAAAATGGGGGTAATTAAACCTACTCCACAGGGCTGTTGGGAGGGTCAGATGAGATTCCATAAATCCAACAGAGCTCTCTCCACATACCCAACTGGTACCAATTTTTATGCTTTATTGACGTTTGATAGACTTGAAAGTAATATATAAAACTCAAATCAGGAAGACATTTTTGACATCTTCTGGTGTGTCATTTTATAGATGAAATAACTTAGATACAGAGGGAAATCAAACATCTTGCCTGAGGTCATACAGCTAGTAAGTTATACGAGTGGAACTGGAAACCATGTTTCCTGATACCCCTTCTGGCACCTCTTTCTACTTCACAACATTTCCAGGGACTGTATTTCAATCCAAGAATATAGGCTTAAAGGAGTATATCACATACAAAAACACAGACTTGGAAGCCCTCGACCCTACCTTCTCCTCACATCCCTTTGCCGTGTCAATTCAGTGTAGGTGGAGTGAAAGGAACCAGACAGTATGATAAGTTAGAAGTCCACATGAGGTGGTGCCGATCATTTATCTTGGCTCTCGTTTTAATCTTGATGAATAATGTGTATTTGTCATGCTATAAATATTTTGCAACTTGTTTATTTTCCTTCATGTCTGGCTTTTTACCTTTGGGATGTTAGACATTGCTGAGATACAGGGCAGGCAGGTGTCGGTCAGGGCTGGGTCAGGGGAAGCCTCATGATAGAGGCTTTCTGTGAGGAGCATTCACACATCATTTTGTGCTCTCCTTTCCCATCACCTGTTACCCCAGTACAATTCCCGCTACCCTGAAAGTCTATCTCCTAAAACCTCATACCCTTTTCTGGGACATACCAGAAACCACTAAGGGAGTCATTAATGATTTGAATGGCAGTTACTAGGAAATCATGCTCATGTGCCCTCTTTCTCTCCTAGTGTACCCAGCTGGGTCATGATGACAGATCTCCCACTCTTGGAAACTCAAGGAGATGCCTATCATTTATTCCACTTTACTCTCTCCTCCCCAGAGAAGAGACCTACCTGATTGATCCCATCTGGAAGTAGGCCCTTGAATATCTGTACCCCCACCTTTGCTCACAGGATGGATGTATCCCCAGCTTCTGTTCCACGTATTAAGTCATTAATGCAAGTTCTAACCCTGGCGTGGGAATCCCTCGATGCCCTGAGACTGTAGGTGACAGAGAGTAAATGCAGTTGTAGCAGTAGTGTTGGGCAGGGGTTGGCAGAGGGAGCAGAGGATGAAGCACGTTTGGGCTCTCATCCAAGCCAGCTCCAACTTTGCTGGTCCATGTCTTCCTGCACCCAAGCTCACATTTTCATCTTGATACCTGTGTGTTTCTCAATTGATTCTAAGGCACTTTCACATGATTCATCTCTTGAGGATGGTTTCTGATCTAGAATTGGCGGAAATGTCCTCTCTGTTTCTTTGGCCTTCATTGCCGAAGGAACTGATCTGCAAACTTTCAAATGCTCTATGCCTGACAACCATCAGTCTGCCCACGTTTTTGGCATGTTCTGCTCTGCAAATTATTGTATACATTCATAGAACCCATTCTCCAAGGAGGCCCTGGTCTAGATGGATAGGGAGAATAGGCATCATCAATAAAGCTAATTCTCCAGAAATGGGAAGTCACAGTGGATACAGGGAGATGGCATGGGAGTGCTGTAAAAAGTAAAATGTGAAAGAGCTAGAGCTAGTCGGGTCCCAGGATGCATCATCTGGCCAGCCCAGATTGCATCTGGGGTATGGGTGGACCCTGGGTTATTTCAAAGGAATGATTACAAAAGTTTGAGGCCAATCTTGTCCTCTTTTACTATTTTTGTTATCTTTGTGAAATTAAGCATAGAATTTACTCTCTCGGTCCTTAATATTTCATCTGTCAAATGACGTAGATCCTTACATATCACACAGGGTCTGAAATGGTGGCCTGAAATAATAGAAGAACAAATACTTTGGAAAATCCCAGAAAAGTATACAATTATCAGAAATCATTGTTGTTATTTGTAGTATTATAAAGCATTTGGAAAAAATATATTCCAAATTTTTATGAAGTTAGATATTATTATTTTATTATCATGTAACAAATTCAGTTTTATTTTTTTATTTTTATTTTTTTAAAGATTTTATTTATTTATTTGTCAGAGAGAGAGGGAAAGAGCACAAGCTAGCAGAGTGGCAGGCAGAGGCAGAGAGAGAAGCAGGCTCCCTGCTGAGCAAGGAGCCCAGTGAGGGACTCGATCGCACTACCCTGGGATCATAACCTGAGCCAAAGGCAGCCGCTTAACCGACTGAGCCACCCAGACACCCACAAATTCAGTTTTAGATAATCCTTTCCACATTTGCATAGCAGTGGACTGGTAGCATGATATTGTTCTTATCCATTATTTAATTTGATCCAGTTGACATCTAGAGGGCCTAATGATCTGGACAGAATGGCAGGAGAACATCTCTCCTACTAATTCCCTTAGGGACAGGCAGGGTCCACTCCGCACAAAAGGCAAGACATGGAAACTAAGTCATCTGCCATTCTGTGTTGAGCAGAACAGCAGGTACCAGTTCCTAGTGCCAGAGGAGGATTCCCACCACATGGAGGATAGTGAAGATCCTCACCATGGCAGTCATTAGGAATTTACGTCCACATTTCTGCCTCCTGCATCTTCGTATTGGAAGTGACCAAGGAAAACAAAATGCAGTCACACCCTGAGTGGAACGAGCTTTACCCACGTGGAAAAGAGCCAGAGCCAGATCAGCTTTGGTAATGGGGGTTGGTCCCCCATGGTCAGCAGGTCCCCCCAGGAAGGCAATACATGTCCACGGCTTACATATATCCCTCTCACACCACAGTGGAAAGAGCTCTTTGCTTACCCTGTGAAGTATGGACTACTGGAAGCTGGGGGCATGCTCAGGGCCACTAATGCACATGCTTACCCAGAACAAAAGAACACTCATTGAGCCTGCAACAGGGAAAGATATTCCCAGGCAAGGTGATAAGCCTGGCACAGATTGTGTGGGCTCTTTATCTCTTGGTAAGGAAGTGTTCCAGACCCAAGGCCCATTCTGTGAATGAAAGGCAAAAGACCGTGTGTATGAGACTGTCTTTTCCAACACTTGGATAATGCAGACTGCAGCCCCCGCCCCTGTCTGCCTTAGCACGTGGGTGCATACAGAGTGGGTGTGAGGGATGGAGGAGGGGAGATTATAGATCCGCAGTTCAATCTTGGATTTAGCCTTTGTCTCCCTTCCAGAGCATGGAGAACAAATATGCTATGCTTGCCCATGACTGGGTCTTAACTGCCCCCCCCTCCTTTTTTAAAGGGCTGATCTCAGTGTTTAGGGGTGATAGTATTATAGCAGTAGAGTGTACTTTAGCAAGTCATAACTACATTGCTCTTAAACTTTGAGGAGAAAACACTGGAGGGAAGAGGGGGGTTCCTGTCTCTTAGCCCAGTAGGGCATTGTAATACTAGGAGTTAATAACAGCAGCTGAAAAGTACAGCAATAACAAAGTAAAGAGATACTAATAGAAAGTTATTTAAAATCTCTGTCTAAATGGGGTGTATGGGTGATGCAGCCGGTGGAGCCTCCGAGTCGGTTTCTGCTCAGGTCATGATCCTCGGGGTCGTGAAATCAAACCCCGTGTTGAGCCCTGCATCCAGCTCTGTGCTTAGCAGGGAATCTGCTGGAGATTCTTTCTCTCCCTCTCCCTCCCTCTCCCACTTGTGCTCTCTCTGTCTCTCAAATAAATAAGTCTTACAAAAAAGTACTGTCTAAATAATTCCTGTGTTTAAATGGACAGAAGTATAGGTGCGTATTAGAAACCTTGTAAAAATAACACGTTATTTTCTGTGAAAATGTAAATAACTAAAAGTGATTCCAGAAGAGTGAAAAGCCTGAATAAACCATGGAATTGAAAAAAAAATTAGAAAATTTATGCCTCTAAATGATGCCAGGCTTGGACAATTTTACATATTTGATGCTTTCATGGAATAATTTATATGCTATTAACATTGTTCCAAAGCAAAGGAAAGACAGAAATATTTACAAATTTATTTCACTAAAACCTGACAATGATTGCACAGAAAAGGGAGCCAGGATCTCCCCTGCAATTCTGAAAATAGATGAGGGGAGAAAAAAAAGAAAAAAAAGAAAAAACCTTTGTAAAGTGTCCAGAAAGTGAAATCTAGAATTGTATTTAATGATTAGTATACTGTGACTGCCTAAGTTTTATACTTGAGACAAAAAAGTTGTATAAAATGTGTTGTATTATTTTAATACATCTTATTGATGTATTAGAGAAAGAACATTTTTAATCATCTGTAAAAGTGCTAGGAAGTCATTTAATGAGATGTATCACCCACCCACTCCAGATTAATGAGCGAAAGAAGTAAACATACAACCATTTGTAGCGAACTGGGATTATAGAGACACTTCCTAAATGTTACAGAGAATATCAAAATCAAGAATTAATGGAATACTAATGTTGAATCATTACAGGTATTTCTATTAAACTTAGGAGCAAGTCAAGACTTTTTTTTAAGGCCATTATTGTACCTTTTCAGAAAGCTTTAGACAGTTCAGTAATATATGCAACAGACATAAAAAAGGAGAAGTGAGATGATCATTGGTAGAAGATATATGATTGCTCATACAGCAAACAAAAAAAATTAATTATCTAGGATATCCAGGAGAATTAACAACCTGTTTAAATGAATGCACGTTTAGTAATGTGACTGGATTTTAAAAATACAAAGATGAAGGTCTTATAGATACCAGATATGACTATGTAGAAATTACTAGTGAGAAAAATAAGATTACACTAGAAAAAACATTGTTGACCCTCTAGGCCAAATGAGAAAACCAAAAATATGGTCATGAAGGAGACGTGAATAATAGAAAGCCATTTTATGTCCTCAGTTGGGAGGGAAAAAAAATAATTAATTATAGGTTTAATAATATCCTAATTTTTAAAATTCAGTGGACTATATTTAAAATTCAGAGTGGTTCTAATCTAGAAGAACAGGCATGTGGTAAAGGAAATTTTGAGGTTAGGGGATATCTTGACTATTTTTCCTACCAGATGTTAAAACATGTTTGAAAGTGACAATGACTGAACCAGCGTGTTGTGACTGACTCCTTCAAACAGATTCCACACACAGACTGGTGAATTTGAGGAGAGTTCGATAAAGGGACTTTTTACAAAAGGGTGGGCAGATTTTAGAGAAAACAGAAAGGGATCATCCAGTACTCCAGGCCAGCAAGGGTGGAGAGTCCTCAGGCCCGAAGGGGAAAGGAGGGAGCCGTTACAAAACCAGGGAGAGGAGAGCAGTGGCCAGGAGACACGTGTGACAGAAGCTGAGTCCTTCAGCAGAGGGACAGAGTAACCCTGCTCACATGACCCGGAGGAAGCCATGGCAACCCATACTCCAGCCAGACTCCTCCTTCCTCCGTCTCCCCACATATCTCCCAGCAGGGGGTCAGGGAGGAAGGAGCCTGTTGATGCCATCCGCAGAGGTCAGCAGATAGGGGACAGATCCAAGTGGACATAGTGGGATTGAGAGAGCACATCTTGAATGGCAAGTGAAGATATCACACTAACTGCCAAAAGTTACAATGGGCCAAAATAGATAGTCCCGAAATAAGACTCTAACGTGCTCATTTAATTAGTCAGTCAACAAAAATTCATGAGTGCCCACTCACTGCACATGGCCATTAGTATAAGTCAATAAGAAAAGCAAGATTATTCAATAAATGGCCTGGAAAATCGAGTAGCCCTTTGAAAAAATAGGATCAGTGACTATGTACTACTGTGCAAATGGACTCATTTACCACCCACTCCCACTTCTTTCTAGCTCGGCTTCTGGTACTTTAGAGGCTGAGAAGCCCAAAACCGCAGGCTGTGTAACACAGCAGTTAAGAGCACGGATTCTGGAGCCTTGTCAGCCTGTCTACAAATTTTAGCTGTGCCATCCATTAGCTATTTGGTACTGGCTGATTATTTTCTGTGTCTCTGTTTTCTCACATGCAAAATGGGGATTCAATCATTCCTGCCTGGCAGGGTATTGTAAAAATTAGGAAATATCTGTAAAAGCCCACAGAGCAATGTCTGGCATGCAGTAAGCATCGCGTTGTGTTAGCTACCACTGTTCACGTTCTCAGACTCCCTTAGAGCTAGCGTGTCACCCAGGAGACATAACTGTGTGTTGTGTAGACCACAGAAATGGGCATCATGAAGTGGCAGCCATGCTAAGAAGCTGGGTCTCATGGCAGAGATGCTTGATTGTCCTAGGGCCCCTGCCGGGGGCCGGGGGGTTCTGCTCTCCAGTCCCCAGCGTGCAACGGTAGTGCATTTCCCCTCTATGCTTCCATGAAGCCATGATGCAACTGGGAATCTTTTTGTCTATCTGTGTTGCCGTCAACTGTTTGGCACCCTAGCCCTCCTGATAATTCAGTGAATTCGCTTAAACTTCTTAGTAATACCCTCTCTGCTTAAAGTTGCTCAACTGGATCTGTTGCCTGCCCAGTGCATATCATTGCCTCTTGTCAAAATAAAACCCAGATAATTAAGTATTTGATTATAAAAAGTAAGCAATTTAAAAAACAATCAGACAATGAATGTCAGCTCTTAAATGACCTCAGCTTGAAGGGGGGTGTGGTGGGAGCTGTGTAAATATAAAAACACTGGAAGAAAATCTGGAGAGAGAAATTTGACAACACTTTATATGTTAAAGATCATAACTAGAATTAAAATAGATATTGAGGATCAAGAAGAAGATTTCAATAAATACAACAGTGGTCATACTTTTAACATTTTAGAGTTTATGTAAAATATTTTGAACAGATTAAAGCAGTAATAAACATGAATCTAAAAGACATGCTCGTGGATTGCAAGAACAAATATTTTTTTTTTAAAGATTTTATTTATTTATTTAACAGAGGGAGAGAGATCACAAGGAGGCAGAGAGGCAGGCAGAGAGAGAGAGGGGGAAGCAGGCTCCCCGCTGAGCAGGGAGCCCGACGCGGGCCTCGACCCCAGGACCCTGAGATCATGACCTGAGCTGAAAGCAGAGGCATTAACCCACTGAGCCACCCAGGCGCCCTGCAAGAACAAATATTGTTAAAATGTCTATGCTACAGAGCATTCTATACATTCAATGTAATCCTTATCAAAATACCATCAACTTTTTTCACAGAGCTGGAATAAATAATCCTAAAATTTGTATGGAACCAGAAAGATCCCTGAATAGCCAAAGGAATGTTGAAAAAGAAAACCAAAGCTGGTGGCATCACAACCTCAGACTTCAAGCTGTATTACAAAGCTGTAATCAACAAGACAGTATAGTACTGGCACAGAAACAGACACACAGATCAATGGAACAGAATAGAGAACCCAGAAATGGACTCTCAACTCTATGGTCAGCTAATCTTCGACAAAGCAGGAAAGAATATCCAATGGAAAAAAGACAGTCTCTTCAGCAAATGGTGTTGGGAAATTGGACATCCATATGCAGAAGAATGAAACTGGACCATTTCCTTACACCTTACACAAAAATAGACTCAGAACGGAAGATCTAAATGTGAGATAGGAATCCATCAAAATGCTAGAGGAGAACACAAGCAGCAAGAAACCTCACTGACCTTGGCTGCAGCAACTTCTTGCTAGACATGTTTCCAAAGGCAAGGGGAAACAAAGGCAAAAATGAACCTTTGGGACTTCATCAAGATAAAAAGCTTTTGCACAGCAAAGGAGACAGTTGACAAAATCAAAAGATAAATGACAAAATGGGAGAAGATATTTGCAAATGTTTATCAGACAAAGGGCTAGTATCCAAGATCTATAAAGAACTTATCAAACTCAACACCCAAAGAACCAATAATCCAATGAAGAAATGGGCAGAAGATATAAACAGACATTTCTCCAAAGAAGACATACTAATGGCCAATAGACACATAAAAAAATGCTCATCACTACTTGTCATCAGAGAAATACAAATCAAAACCATGATGAGATACCACATCACACCAGTCAGAATGGCTAAAATTAACAAGTCAGAAAATTACAGATGTTGGTGAGGATGTGGAGAAAGAGGAACCCTCTTCCACTGTTGGGGGGAATGTAAGCTGGTGCAGCCACTCTGGAAAACAGTATGGAGGTTCCTCAAAGTGTTGAAAATAGAGTACCCTACGACCCAGCAATTGCACTACTAGGTATTAACCCCTACGATACAAATGTAGTGATCTAATGGGGCACCTGCATTCCAATATTTATAGCAGTAATGTCTGTAATAGCCAACTATGGGAAGAGCCCAGATATCCATCAACAGATGAACAGATAAAGAAGATGTGGTATATATATGCAAAAGAATACTACTCAGCTATCAGAAAATGAAATCTTTCCATTTGCAATAATGTGGATGGAGCTAGAGGGTATATGCTAAGCCAAATAAGTCAATCAGAGAAAGATAATATGATCTTGCTCATATGTGGAATTCAAGAAACAAAACAGAGGAGCATAGGGAAAAGAGAAAAAAATAAAACGATGAAATCAGAGAGGGAGACAAAGCATAAGAGACTCTTAATTATGAGAAACAAACCAAGGGTTTCTGGAGGGGCAGGGGATGAGGGAATGAGGTAACTGGGTGATGGACATTATGGAGGGCACTTGGTGTAATGAGCACTGGCTATTATATAAGACTGATCAATCACTGACCTCTACCTCTGAAACTAATAATACATTATATAGTAACTAATTGAATTTAAATAAAAATTTAAAAATTTAAATTAAAATAAAAGACATTATCAAATAATTTCTATCAAGATAAATATAATATATAAAATGTATTTATTGGGACCTTAAAAGTGCAAATTAAAGCAATGTGTCCTTCTTCTTCTTTGCCAAATTGGCAAAGAAGCAAAAAATTAAAAAAAAAGAAAGGATTTATCCTTATCCTGGCAAGGACATGGCGAGGAATTACACTCATTCTCTGTTGGTGGGAATATAAATTGGTAAAATTATTGTTGGGACTATTTGATAATATTTACCAAGGCTTTATGCATCATATTCCTGGCTTTAAAAGTAGGCCATTCAACCATTCTTCAAGCTGTGGCTGGTACATCGAAAACAGCTCCAAAGCAAAATGTGTTTCAGGCAGTCACCCACGGCCCCTCGTGGACTATTCTAACTGTGGCTCTCTGCAGCTCTCACAGCTTCCAACACCAACTGTGGATCTAAGAGCTTTCGGACCCTCAGATATGCCCAATTGTTCCTATATCTCCAGTTTTCAGATTAGATTTGACATCTCACCCAATCCTAAGTGCCAAATGCTGCAGTTGCCCCCTCTGTCCCCACCAGTCATAGGATGTCCCTTCCATTTCCAGCGGCCACAAACACAACCTCATCCTCCATGGTGAGCTGGCCACCCAGCGGGCTGACGTCCTCTCCATCCCTCTTCATCCTCCTCCTGCTAGGCAAGGAATATTTGAACAGCTTTCTGTCTTGACCCACAGTTGAGTAATTTTTGCCAAATACAAAAGTTACTATATAACTTTCCAAATAAGCCAAATCAAAGGAGGCTCTTACATGCTAAGTGGTGGTTTTTTTCTTTATTTAATATTATTGTGTGATTGAATCACTTAGGAGCTATCTCTTGTTGGCCACTTTCAAAGGGTAATTTCTTTAACTATGTTTTCTGTACCTTCTTCCTAAGCTTTTTAGGTGATTACCATTCCCCTCAAATATTTTTTGATTCCCTCCTGCTCTGGGGAAGGAAAATTTTTCCTCTCTCATAAATGAATTAGTGGATTTTGTAAGTCATGGCTTTAGCAATTTTGAAACTTCCTGTCTTCATTTTCTCCAAATTTTAATCAAAATATGAGTTGTCCTTAAACGGAGAAAAAAAATGGAACAGGCACTTTTGTAACTTCTCTGTTCCTCACTGTAGCTCCACTTAATACAGGTCATTTTGTAACGGTTAATTCTCTGTAGAACTCAAAATGAATTTTGAAGAGATGGTGAATGGGTTAGATTAAATGGTGAGTGCAGGCAGCAGCCGGGGAGCTTCAGGCTCTCATTTTAGCACCTTTAATAGCCTTTTGGAAGGACTGTATTGGCTGTCCTAGGGGAGAGGGAGCAGCTGGACATTTATCCGGAGACTGCCCCGTGCAGAGGTTCAAACAGGATAAAAATCCCTTACAGGTGACTTAACCTTACTTTCTTAAGCACCTAAATAAATAAATAAGTAACCCAGGAAAATAATGTATATCTGGGTAAAATCAGCTTCTTCGTACTATAGTAAAATTCTTATATGTGACAAATCACGATAGCTAGCCCAGATTGGTGTTTATCTAGGCTTTTTACTGAAAAAGCATGAATATAAGCCATTAAACAATAAAGAGGCAAGTAAAATGATAAAACGAATTTACGGTCAGCCAGACTGTGCAAAACGGGGTCTGTTCATTATGGCTAGAGAAACGTAAGTTCAGTCAACAAAAGTTTGGCAAGTATCTTCTGTGTGTCACTCACTGTAGGCATTAAGGGTTTTCACAAGATGATTGACAACATATGAGGGAGGAGAGAACGGGGGGCGCGGGGGGGACTACAGTGCAGTTTGTGTTACAGGTGAGATGGCCATAGAGTGTTAGCAGAATGGAGGAGGGTGGTGACCGAGGCTCCCGGGAATTCTGCAGCGTTTTATAGATGACATTTGAATTTGGACATAGAGCAGGAGTCCATCCAGAGTATTAAAGAGGCGTTTACTAAGAAGACAGGAATGCCGGAGAGTAGAAAAGAGCAATGGTAGAAAAGCAAGAAAGGAGTGCTACTGTAGTAAATTGATAGTAGTGGTCCAGCCTCGTGAAGGGCTACTGAGCCAAATAGGCACATACAAATGGACCCAAACCCTTTATCCAATACTATCATTCTTAGAAGAGTATTTCAAGGAAATAATGCAAAAGAAGAAGAAAAAAACCCCAAGATGTGCAAAGTTATTGATAGAAGGTATTTATAATATTAATAATAATTAATAATTATATTATTAAAATATGAGGCAAGATCTCAAAATACTATTCAGAATACTTTTATACAAACAAGTATTGTAAAATAAAGAGTTCGCAGTTTCATTAGAAATTAAAAAATTGTCTTACATGAGTCAAAGATGGTATGCCCATTATGAGCATAACTGTATAAAACCTAAAGCATAAGGATTAAAAATAGGAAAGAATAAGAGACATTGTCAAAGTAGGGAGTTAAAATAAGTTCCTTTGTTTTCATGTACAAGGTTTTAGGATGGTTTAATAGTAAATATTTTGAATAGTTGTTACAGTCCACAAAGAAACTAATACAAAATTCTAAACTTCTGGACTTGGACTTGTACACTGAGTCTAAATTTCCAAGTTAGGGTAATAGTCAACTATTAGTCGACTATAAACATGATGTGCATATGACGTATTCCCCAAAGTACACTCTGTTGCTTATAAATTGTTTCAGTAGATTTCATAGGATTCAAATCACACAGAATAAATTCTCTTTCTGCACTGGAATAAAGCTAGAAGTCAGAAATCATAAGATATCTTGAGAATACTTGAAAACTAAGGAATATTCTTCTAAATAACCCTTGAGCCAAAGAAAAAGAATAATAATCCCTGTAAATTTCTTACTATATTCATCAAGGCAAAAAAAGGACAGAAAATACAAATTATCTGGAGTGAAAGGGGGGAAATCTCTACAGAGTCTATAGAGACTCACAGACAGTAGGTGTACATTATAAAAACTTTATGCCAATGAAACTGATCAAAATGGACATATTCCTTGAAAATCTTCATAGGCAGTTGTAATGCACAGACAAGGTACTAATTTCTAGTCAAAAGGATGCCACATATTCATAACTGACCATTTTTCCAGGCCTTCTCACCAAACCTCCAAACTTCTCCTATGTCCTCCTGACCTAAAATCTTTAAAGGCTCTAGTTTGGCCATAGGATAATGTCCTGGTTTTTTAATTTGAAACACACAGACACACACACAGACACACACAGACACACACAGACACACACAGACACACAGACACACACACACACACACACACACAGGCACCCCGGCCCACACACTCATGCACGAGCACACACTTAAGGGTCCATTCTTGCTGGCTTGTCCAGCCTCCCTTGTTTTCATTCTTTTCTGTATCTTATGTTCATTTAATCACCAATTTTATTGATTCTAAAGTGTATGTTTTTCATATTTCAGCATCTCTGATATTGGGGTGTGTTTTTTGATCAATGGAATTGTGCAACTAATTTGTACATTGTTTTTGTCCTAGTGGTACCTGCACTAATAATGTAATTCCCAGAGATGTTACAATTCTTTCATGACTCTTTGATGAAACACATAGAATTCTGTCTTGCTTCTTTTTCCCTATTTTACACAACTGATGATCTGAACTCCCAGCAGTTATCACAAATACATTTCCTGTTTCAAATTTTCCTTAACCAAAAACTACTGTTTATTGAGTGTCTACTATGTGCCAGGCTCTATGCCATGTACTTTGCTTGGTGTCTTTTATATTTTATGACCACTTGGTAAATTGGGTTTTATCAAGGCTCATAGAGGTTAACTGAATTCCACAAAGGTCACACAAGTGGCTAAAACATGGCAAAGGAGAAAAGAGCACAAGTCCATTTGCTCCTAAACCCTTTGCCTTTACTAGGTCACCACCATTCTTTTCCCAACAGTGTCCTGTTACTTGTCACATTAGGCATACTGTTCTCAGAGTTCTTATCGTATCTATTTCACCATATTGTAATGACTTTGCTTTTTCATACCTTTCTGGTTTATGAGGTCATGAAATATTTTATTCCTAGTTCCTTAAGACTTAGCAGAGTGCCCATAGCAATACCAAATACTAAATATTTTGACAAATACTTTAATAAATAATAAATACTAAGTATTTTAATTTTAATAAATAATGAGTAAATATTTTAATAGTAGATACTTTACATCTAATAGTAAGTATTTTCAGTTTAATAGTAAATATTTGGTAAAGGCATCCTTGACAATGAGATTTTCCTAGCCGTTATGCTTCTTCCAACGCCACACAGTGGGAGGTGGTATCAGGGACACTGGAAACTCACATGAGCTGAAGATAAGATTATGGGCTAGAATTTAGAAGCCTAAACTCCGAGACAGTGATAACAAATGGCTTTGATCCCTGCACTTACTCTTACCTATCACTAGTTTATATAGTATTGGGTTCAGAAGGGTCCTGAAGCTGTACTGGCCCGGTGAGAAGTGCAGGGTGCATACCTGTGTTGTCCATCTTTCTGGGCAGAAGTGGGGAGAGTGGCAGCCTTCCCATGATGTGTTTGCTATCCATGCTTGAACAAATCTAGTTCTGTCCATCCTCAGGGCCTCTGCAGTTGCCGTTCCCACGGTTTGGAAGGGTCTTCCTCTAGATATTCTGTCTGTCACTTTATTCAATACTCTGTTTAAATGTCAATTCATCAGAGAGGCATGCCCCCACCATTCATTTAAAAATAGCACATTTCCCACCCACCCCCATCACTCACAGTAGTTTTTCATGCTTTATTATTGTTTCTTGCACTTATGGGCATTTGGCATCGTATTGTATATGTTTGTTTATTCACTTATTGTTTGTCTCCCCAACGTGAGCTCATGTGGCAAAGGGCAGAGACTTTGTTCTGCTCACCCAGGCAGCCAGAGTACCCACCACATACTTCACGTTGAGTCAGCAACCAGTTCTGAGTGCAGGAGCCTCTCTGCCTTTTCCTCTCACGGCAGTAAGAGCAGACAGGAAGTATGAGAAAAGACGCCTGTGTCCTTAAAGAATTTACTATGTTTAAAGTTGATCCATTTTGTAAATGCCAGAGTGTTGGTACATACTGCATCTCTAATCCCTTATAATTATTTCTTTCCTTTCTAACCCTTACACCTCTTGTCCACCTCTCTCTTTCCTGGTCTTTACCATTAGAGACATTTTCTGTTGGTCCAACAAGAGAGATTTTCAAAACACATTTAACTATCCACTCTAAAGAACCACCTTCTTTATTTCCTTAATGGATGATTTTAATGATTTCAGAGGATTTGCCCCTACCTTTTAAATTGCTCTTTTCCTCAACCATTTCTTCCGGCTTCTCTGAAAGCAGACCACCAAGCAGCCCAGCCGACGGTAACTTGGCTGATTGGCCCATATCTCAAGGTCAGTGTGAGGAGCAGCCCTGATGTTGAATTAACTTTCCTTCATTGTTGGGCCTCCTGAAAGATGCAGAGCCAAGTTAGACCAGAAAAGCAGTCCTGTCCTGAACGTTAGCAACAAATTTAAAAACGGTGGGAAAATAGTCCAGTTATCCCGTTTACTCTCCGTATCATAGACTCGCTTCAGTCATGGTGTGCAGTTCCAGTAACACATTTAAGGAGTCTGTTAGTTAGGATATAGTTTCTGTACCTTGGGACAGAAAATCCAAAGTAACAGCGATTTACACAAGGGAGAAGTTATTTTGCTTTTTCCTAAAGGTGTAAGCTTCTGTGGTGGCTGGGAGCCTTAAATCTCTCAGGAGCTAGGGCCCCTGTCCTCTGACCTTCTCGAATCTTTAACATTTCTGGGGATTTGTCTCTACCTACAAAGCAGAGCTTCTCTCTGCTTCATCTACATTCCAGCCAGCAGGAAAGAGAAAACAGAGATGGAAGGATGCACCGATGTCCTTTACGAGCACAGACAGGATGGTGAACATGTCACTTCTGCCCCCACCTCATTTGACAGAACTCAGTCACTTAAACACATGTAGGCACAAGGAAGGCTTTGGCACATAGTGTTTCTTCTTGGAAGCCACATAAACATCTAAATGTGGGAGGTGCTTTTGCTCCAGAAAGTGAGAACGGTTATGGGCATTCAGCGAACAGTATCTGTCACAGGAAGAGGGGGGGCGCTTTTCTCAGAGTCTTCAGTGCCATCCCTAAATAAGGAGCCATCAGTGGATTATTTGAAATTCTTCTCATTGATTTTCCTGTGGCTTGGTGGGTGTGATTTAGTCGTGGTTTCTAAGACAGCCAACTGGTCATTTAAGTAGAATCACTAAAAACTGTTACTCTGGTTTATAGTTCCAGAAATATGTGGGCATAGATTTATGCCAAACAGACTCTCAAAAATTTGATATATAAATCAGATAAAGAATGTAATTTACAATGAGAAAAATAAGGATTGATTGGCACAGGCAGTTTGTGTTATCATCTGGGAAGCTTGTAGAAAAGCCAGAGGATAATTAGGACAATGCTGGTCGAATGAAAGAACAACAGCGACCAGCTAGTCCTCACATTCAGTAAAAGTTTATCAAAAAGAAGAAATTTGGGTGACTTCCTGGAAGCTCTTACGGTATATCCTCGGAACTGGGAGAGGATGTAAAGATCACCTAATTCAGTCCGCCATTTTTAGAAATTAGGAACAGAAGTTCAAAGTGGGGAAATGCCTTGCTGAAAAAAATCTCATAGCTCATTAGAGACAGAACCAGAGCAAAACCAAAACAAGCCAAAATAAAACAAATCTCATTTCCAATACAAGCATCTTTTCCAGTTTAATTTACACTACATTTCATTCATTGTTTCATTTATGTAGCCACTCATTAAGCAAGCTTAAACACTAAAAAAAAAAAAAAAAAAAAAAAAGGAGAAAAACACAGCCCTACAATTACCCCTGGGATTAAGAAGTAGAAGGCCACCAGCCCCTTAGAGTTCTTCCTAATGCTCCTGCCATTCTCTGGTCCTCACCCAAAAGTAGCCAGTGTCCTTGTAGATAACACCACAGATTAGTTTGCCTGTTTTTATTTATTTTTATTTTTTTAAAAGATTTTGTTTATTAGAGAGAAAGAGCACAAGCCGGGAAGAGGGGCAGTGGGAGAGAGAAAAGCAGACTCCCCGCTGAGCAGGGAGCCCAATGTGGGGCTCTATCCCAGGACCCTGAGATCATGAGCTGAGCTGAAGGCAGACACTTTACTGACTGCCCCTGGTTTACCTGTTTTTAAATGGAGTAATATATACTCTTCTGTTCAACATCATGTTAGTGAGATTTATCTGTATGATTATTGCATGTAAGCATAATTCACTGACTTTTAATGCTGTAGAGGATGCCACTTTAGGAACAGCACAAATTTGTCCACTGTGCTCCTGATGGTGATTTGAGTTGTTCTAGCTCTTTGTTGATCTTAATAATACTACTATTAGTATTCTTACAAACATCTTTTCTTACACCTATATATGCATTTCTAGAGCCTTATCCCTGTGTGGAATTGCTGGGTCACAGCATGTATTTCCAAACTAAGTAGAAACTGAAATTGTCCAAAGGGCTTGTGTCAGTTTAAATGCCCTCCAGTAGAGGATGAGAGTTCCAGGAGCTTCACAAACTCACCAGCACTTGGTGTAGTCAGTCTTTCTCATTTTATCTTGTGGTTTCTATATATTATAAAATAGAAATGAAGAGAAGTTCCTCGACTTCGAAGAGTTTCTACTAAAAGTCTACAGCAAGCATTATACTTAAGGTTGAAATTTTAGAAGCTCTTCTGTTTAAGTACTTGTTAACATTGTTTCTATTTAATCTTAATACTTTAATACTTAATACTTAATTGTAGTCAGTGCCATAAAACAAATGAAATGAACTAAAATGAATAAGAGTGTTTAAGAAAGTTAGGAAAATAGTGAAAGAGGATCAGTGCTACTAGCTATTAACATCATAATATATAGCTTTAATAATTTAAATAGCATAGGCCTGAAGCATTGAAAGGCACAGACCAATGAAAAATAATATAAAATTAAGAAATAAGGGTGCCTGGGTGGCTCAGTTGGTTAAGCAGCCCATTCTTGATTACAGTTCAGGTCATGATCTCAGGGTCATGAGATTGAGATGCCCTGTAGGGCTCTGTGCTCAGCATTGGAGTCAGCTTGAGATTTTCTCTCCCTCTGCCCCCCCCCACTCATGTGCATGCATGTGCACATGCGTGCTCTTTCAAATAAATAAAATATTTTTTTGTTAAATAAAAAGAGGGGCTCAAACTCATCCATGTTTAAGGAAATACAAAAGAAAACAATCATGAGATATCACTTTGCCACTCTCAGAGTGGGAAAATTAGAAAGTTGGGTAATGCCCAGTGTTGGTGGAAAGTGTGGGTATGGGAACTTGTGTGCTCTGCTGTAGAGAGTACAGACCAGAGCAATCATTCAGGGAAACAACCAGACAGCGCTTTATTTAGTCCAGTGAGACAGATGTCTGCCCTGAGACCCAGCAGTCTCTTTCTGGATGTGTATTTCCCACAGATCCACGAGGGGCATGAACAGGAAAGTTCCTCCCTGAAGTGTTGTTGTGGTATAGAACTAGAGGCAACCCAGGGGAGTCTACTAGTTCGTAAAGAAAGAAGCGTAACAGAATGATGCACAGAACAGAATGTCATGCACCACTCAGGAGTCATGGACTAGATCTACACAGAAGAATAAGGAGAGATCTTAAAAACAGCATTGGCTGAACAAAGTAAGAAACCACGTGAGGTAAATCACATGGTGTCCTCTGTGTGCATTTAACAATGTGCAGACAACATGAAGATGCATGATTATATGAACACATGCAAATAAAGGAACATATAGCAAACACATTACATCAGTCTCCTATGGTGAGAGAAGGGGTAAAAAGAATGAAGATGGAAATAAAAGAAAATTAATCAATGAAGAATGGGAAGTTCCATGGATCAGTGATGATGATGTGCCATGAACACAGGCATATGATACACTCATCCTCCACAGCTGAGCACTCTTAATTATTATGTCCTTTAGTGAAATTGTGTATATGTGTGTGTGTGTGTGTGTATTCTGAAATTGTTCATATCTATTTACCTAATAAGTCCATCTCCAGAAATATATTTTAAGAAATAACTCAAAATATAGAAAACATGTCTACCCAAAGATATTCATTGCAGCATGATTTTCAGTACTAAAGAGTATAAACAATGTAAATATTAACAATAAAGATAATGATTAAATAAACCATGGCATATGCATTTAATATAATACTTTGCAAGCATTAAACTGATGTTTACATGGAATTCATATTGGCATTGCTGATGCTTATAGCATACCAAGAAGTAAAATATGCAATATAAAATTTGATTGATAGAAATACAGCTAAAATGGAGACATGCATTGAAATATTATCAGGAGAAAATACATATAAGTGAATAGTGGCTTTATATGAGTGGTAGGACTATAGACAGTGTTTTTCTTTTTTCCTGCATTTTTCAAATGTAATTTAATGAATAGTTATTACTTTCAAAAATGTAAGACAAATTATACCAAAAAAAGAGCAAGCATTGTTCCCAGTTTAAATGCAAATTTCCTAAGAAATATGACCAATTACGAGCTGTCAGTACTTTTCCGGAGCACAAGGAAACAACAAATTATGAGGCCACCTGAGCTCCTGGAGCTAGGAAACAGCTCTGGTTTCTTTAAGGTGAATAACAGGATGTCAAACTGGATGCTTTGACTAAGTCACAGCTAGAAAGAGGTTGGTGAGAACTAGAAAAAATCCACTGCAGATAGTGAAGAACTCGTTCAGATAACTCTGAAGCCCACACTGAGGAGGTGCAAAGAGAGAGAGGATGTTGGAGAGGATGCTGGTGAACTCTAAGTGTCCCCCCACCCCCACCCCACCACCACCACCAAGAGGTAGGGCAGAGAAATCCTGCCTTCCCTCACACCTAACAAGAAGGACTTCAGGGAACCCTTGGAAAGCTCCACGTATGGGGCAGTTAGGAATCCTTCCCAGGACTGGCCCACTAGCAGGCTTTGTCTAGAATAAGGACAACTGAATGTCTTCCTCGCATCTTTGCACCAGATCTCATACATTTCCCGATCTCTTTACCAGCCTTTTTCCACCTTCCTCTCCACATACACCATCCTGTTCATGTATACCTGTGCTCCCTACACACACACACACACACACACACACACACACACACACACACACACACACACACACACACACACAANCACACACAAATGCTCTAAAGGAATTGGGATCTATAATTAGAAAGAAAAGAAGAGGAGACAGGGCAGGCTGTCTGCAGCTGTTCCCATTCGGAAGAGGCAAGGACTGTCACCTTAATAAGGTTGGATATTGGCTCTTTCAAGGGTCTGGGTTTTCCAGCTACCAACTGAGACTTTGTTTTGAGCTTAGCATGAGTGTAGGACTTTCTGTTATCTAAGAGAGAAGAGGAAAGTTCAGGGACTTGCCTCCCTTTATCCAGTGACAGGGGAGAAACTACCCTTCGTGAGTGCAAATAGGAATAAAAAAAGATGCTTTTGATTTGATTACTTGATGCCAATTATGTGTGTACTTCACTGACAGTTTGGCAGTTTGGCAGATGGCTTTCTTGGGCGTGAGTGCTGGAAGCAGCTGGGTGGAAACTACTTGGAAGGTTGGGGCAAGGTCCAATTGCAGTGGTTCTCAAAGTGGGGTGCTGTACTCTGTGGGGCCCCTAAGACCCTTACAGTGGATGTACAAGGTCAAAACTGGTTTCATAATCCTAAGATTTTGGCTTTTCTACTCTAATTCTTTCATGAATGTTTGGCAGAGTTCTGCAGAGGTTACCTGATGTGTGAAGGAAGAGATTGAATCCAATGCAGACATGAGAATCCAGTTACCTGCTATTTAGCCAGACGTTAAAAAAACCTGCAAAAATCTGAAACAATACTTCTTGCTTTTCTTTTTGGAAAGCATAGTTATTTTTTATTAGAATTTTTGCTTATGTAACGTGTAATGTGTTTATTATTGGTGTTTTAAATGCATAAATATTTTTTTCTAAATGTCACTGTTAATTCTATCATAGCATATATTGATAGGCATAAATTACATCAACAAAAACTCTGGTGGGCTCCCCAGTAATTTATAGGAACCCAAAGACCAGGAAAGTTGAAAACCACTGTGCTAATGAACTAAGCAGATATTCCAAAGGGCAGAGTCTAAGAAAGAGATTTTTACAGATTGAGGAATACAATATGTATAAAAGTTTCCTTTTTTAAAAATCTGAGTAAACACCCAAATGAAGACACACTTTTATAATGAAGAGTCATTCCTGTAAGATCCCCATCCAGTATGCACCAGAGGCGAACCATGTAACAGAGTATTCAGTTCCAAGTTTAGAGAAGTGAACTCTAAGTTTTGGACCCATTAGAAGCAGGGAATGCAAATAAAAGTGAAAAGGTTCTCAATGAAGGCCTGGAGAACTCTCTGGCCACAGAAATACAACCACGGTTCATCTTTATAGGGTTCCAGGGCAGCTTCGATGCAGTCACTGAGTAACATGCTGGGAGGGGGCATTTGTCCTTCCCTGAATGCAATAGTTCCTGCTTTCATTTGAAAAACAGTCATTTGCCTCTTCCTCAGAGCACCTCTATCTGGATAAAATTTCAGCAGCTCTTTTGTATCAAAATGGTTTGAACAAGTATTACCTACTCGAAATTATGCTAAGGAGAATAGAAAGTGGGGGTGCCTGGGTGGCTTAGTCATTAAGTGTCTGCCTTCGGCTCAGGTCATGATCCCAGGGTCCTGGGATCGAGCCCCACATCAGGCTCCCTGCTCTTCGGGAAGCCTGCTCCTCCTCCCTCTCTCACTCCCCCTGCTTGTGTGTCCCTCTCTCGCTGAGTTTCTCTCTGTCAAATAAATAAATAAAATCTTTAAAATAAAAAAAAAGAAAGTGAGTAAGACAAGATCCATTCTCTCCGAAGATTTACCATCCAAGTGTAGATAAAGTGAACCTATTCAAGAATTAGGAAACCTGTAATCTCAACGGTAAAAGAAAATCCACTTAATAACTTAGATTCATCTGATTCAACTGACTGCCTTTTATTTACAAAGCACTGTAGGGTGGAAACTTTACTGCCATTAACAATTTTAACTTCATCCTAACCCTGTGAGTTAGAGTTGATGATCTTTTCAAAGGCAAAGGGATGGGAGCCCAGGCCAGTGATTTGCCCAAGTTCACACAGCCAGGAAGTGAGGAGTCAGAATTGTAGTCATGTGGTTCTCAAAATCCAGCATCCTTTCCATTATGCCGTCCCCTGCTAGATGATTTACTTACTTAATTTTATTTGTTCCAGTCTATTTCAATCTCTAGTGATTTCATGGTTCATGAGGAATAACTAATCTCATTCAGAAATGGAAATGCCATAGGTTGAGTCATAAGATACTCTTTCATGAGACTGGCCATGGGTAAACATTGATTCACTGCAGCATCTCACGGTACTGCTCTCCTAGATAAGTTAAACAGGCCTCTTTATATGTATAAATATGTCCTACAGCCAGGTCTGTGTAGGGCCTAACTCATGCCATTGCCCTGCTGTTAGAACTGGCCAGCCACTAAAACAGGCATCATTTTATACAATTATTGTAGGCTGTTGCCAGAAGAATTTGATTGAGATCTTGTATACATTTTTAACTAGAATTTTAGACTTCTTAAAGGAATTAGAGGCAGAGTATGCATTGATTATTTTTTCCTTCTGTTTATTTTTGAGAGACATTTCCTCCCAGTACTATAAGCAGCATAATATTTATTATGATTCTGAGGACTGCTTCAGACCCCTGGGGATAGACAGAGACTCCTTAAATGTTATCTAACAGGTGCATCTCTGTTTCTGAAGTTTGGGATGAAAAACAGAAGAACCTCAACATCCAAGCTTAATTCCATTTTGACTTTGAGACACACATTTGCGAGTTTCATTCCAGGAGGCAGAGTATGAAGTCTAGGTGATGAGTGTATGTGTTAAACAGTTCGTCCAGAGTTGGATTGTGTTTGTGTTTTTGAATACCCTAATAAATACCTACTTCTCTTAGGCACAATCTTTTGAAAAATTAAGAGTTCTTCTTTTGTTCAACTGCTACCAGAGGCATAATATAAATACCCCCACATGTTCGCTGGAAATAGTAAGTGGGGTTTCCCTATGAGAAGGCGGTGGAAGGAGACATTTGACTATTCCAGGAAAATCTTGTGAGAGACAGAGAAACACAACGGCTTCAGATCAGAACACCTGAATTAAAGTGCAATATATATCACATTGAGCTGGCTGTTTACCCCTGTCAAGCCTCAGTGGCCCAATTTGTACCAAGGGGACAGTGAGATCTGACTGACACAGGTTAGTTAAAAGGATGACAATTGACTATGCAGGCTCCTCATCTCTGAGTAAATGTCAATAGTTCTGATGATGACGGGGACTTATTTGCCTCCTTAGATTATTTCATCACCGTAGACAAATCTAATATTCAGGACACTATTGTAGGTAATAAAATAGTTTTCAAAGGAAATAAAATCACCCTGGCCCTATAAGGTTGGAGACTTAGGATATTCTGTTAGTATTTGTTACTTAAAATTACTCTGATGGATGGATGTTTCCGCTAAGCAGCCTGTATTAAATTCCAAGCATAATCCTATTGGAAGACGAGAACTACAGCATCAGCAGTACTCCTTGAGGGTTCTTGTCAATTTGAATGATTTGACAGGCAGACAAATTTAATTTATTAAAATATTCTGTCTAGCATTTTTAAAAGACAAGGGGTTTTTACACTGTAAATGAACTGTTTTCACGGCCTTATTAAAATAAATGCATAAAGTCAGCTGTTTTTCTTTGGAATTCATTAACTTAAGATTCAACACGTAAAGAGTTGCATTCCAGTCACTGACACGTATACACCTGACATTTTGACTATTTCATAGTCTGCGTATACTCTGGGATTTCTCCTTTTTTAAGCAAATGAGAATTCCACACGAGAAAGAAAAATTTGCTTATATGCCAAATTTCATGGGGATACTTACTAAAATTATTAGAAGAATTTGGAAAGCCAGTGCTTTGAACCAAAGGCCACTGAGAACACCTTAGTGAATTTGGGGTGTCCTTATACAAGAGGCTTAGATTTGTTTTTCTTCAAAGAAATCCTGTTACTTGCATTGAAGGAATGTTGTCAAAGTTAATAGATTTCCTGTTTTCTTCAAAGGGCCACTTTTAAATTAAACACAATGCACTTGAAAATTGAAATGTTTGTATAGACTCTGAGCCAGTATCAATTCTCAGAGTTGTCAGTTTCTTCTCAGCCATATTTCCACCTCAACTACTAATTCTGCCTGACAGAATGGTCTCCGTCTTGACACATACACACACTGTCATCTGAACAGCGTCCCCATGGCTTCTGACGTTTGGTTGTTTTGTTTCTCTATAGCTTACCTTGCCCCTCAGAACTGACCAACGTCCTGTCCTCCTGTCTGTGGCCTTGACCTCCCTCCTTGAGGGAGAGCACCTTTGCAGATGGCCTAAGGTCATCACTGCACTGGGCCCAGCCGCACTCGAAGAAGTCCCTAATTTGCAGTTTTTCACTAGAGAATTTGTCCTAACACTGTGAGCTAAATCTTAGGCAACCAGTCCACCTAGATCTATCAAAAATCTTGCCTGTGAAGATGCACTGGGAGGTGAATTAATTGGTAAATTAAATGCTAATGACATGCCAATCTCAGTAGTTCCCCGGCAAAATGGCTTTTATTCAATATATTTAAATCTCACATGTATAGAATTTGTAGGACCAAACTTACTCTAAAAATAACATTTTACATAAAAATTATAAAAGGTAGTCCATTAGATTTAAATTACATGCAAAATTGTCTCTTTCCCCATCTGTTAATAAAGGTTCAATGAAAATGTGTAGTTGTCTTAAAAACACCATTCAGGTCTTCTATGCCAAGGACTCCTTTCTTGAGGTTGATATCTCTGGCCAAATGCTTCTTCCTTTGACCTCTATAGTATATTTTTTAATTGTACCTTAGTAATGACCTACATTCCAGGATGTAGTGAACTGTGGCTAATAGTGAACCTGTGTCTCCTTTACTTGATGGAGTTCTTAAAGTCTAGACCATGTTTTGTATCCACGTGGCGTGAAGCAAAGGCTTGCCTTTAACAGGGACCCAACAAATGGTTAGGAAGTTGATCTCCCATGAGAACATTAATTTTGAAAAAAGCACTTACTGTTCTTAGAGTAGAATTGCTGCCTTTTAATTAAGTTAACTGAATCAAATTAAGTCAGCATTGGTTGCGCATTTAATATGACCAGATACTAGGTACGGAGGAACCAAAGATCAAAATGCTAAGATCCCTACCTCAAGATTAAAACCCAATTCATTAGGCAATCTAGTTCCCATTAACTTAAATAAATTGTGTTTGACATAGTTTAGGGGCTGAAAATTGGAATATTAAGTGGGTAGAGTCAATGTTAAATGCTCAGATAAAAAGCTATGGGAGCTCAGTGAGAAAGGGTCAGTTTGGCTTATTGTCACTGAAGTAGAGGTACTGTAGGAGAAAGAGAGGCTTCTCAGAACAGCTGATCAATGAACTGGGTCCTAAAGGATGAGGAGGATTTTGACATGTGGCTAAGGTGGGGAGAAGGATGCTCTGTGCAGATGAAACAGCTGGAGCAAAGGCATATGATGATATGACTTTGGAGAAGGGTAAGTGGTTTAGTACAGAGGACTCACAGGGAGAATGTAGTGAGGAGTCAAGTGATGGAGCTTCAGAGGCTCGGGTGTAGGGGACAGAAGGCATAGCTTGCATGGTGCCATGCAGTCTGGGTTTTATCTGGCAAGTTATGGAAAACCCTTAAATGCTCCAAGGAAGTATTATGGGCAGAACAGATCTGGGCTGTCAAGCCCTTATTTTATTGGTCTGTAGAGGATGGAGTAACTACCTCTGCTCCCATTTCCTTGTGTAGATCCTGTCTCATAAAATTATACACAAATAAAGCAGATGCACACAGGGGCACTGATTTCTGAAATGAGACTGGTGAAGCTGCAAAATGACACATCTTGTCTGCTGTCTCCTTTTGAAATTGCTCTCTGGACAAAAGCAGATTTACCATAACCCATATTTACCTAGGCTTTTAATCACATATTAGTAATATTTCATTCTAAAGAAGTACTCCATTCTTGAGTTTTGACACTTTTTTTTCTCAGCAGGATATTAGGGTTTAAAATCTCAAAGTAGCTATTCTTAAGTATAAATAACCATAACCATGACCAAAACCAGATAAAACAATATTAAATGTCCAGAGGTGCTCAGAGAATAATATTTTGCTGGAAAAACAGAGCATGCCCCTCCTAAGAGTTCCAGGGAAAATATCAAATATAGAAATGTGTGTGTGGGAGGGTGTGTGTGTGTGTGTGTGTGTGTATTATAAGACATTGATCTGGGTAGATTTTTAGTGCTCAGTTGCACTTCAAATTATTTCCTATTATCCTAGCTATTCAGGCACCTTGGAGGTCCAACTGTCATCAATCAAAGGAGGCTGATTTTGTTCTGCCCCCACTGCTGGAATGTCAGGCAAGGGGATTGTTTTCCTGCTACAGATGCCATAGGTATATTTGCTTATTAGTAAGATTTGGGAGAGATTTTACTTTCCCAAAGGTGAAGAGGACTTGGATTTTCAGTAGACCTTTTCTTCCCTGATGGAACATCTCTGGTCATTGAGGGCCCATTGACTAAAAGTAGCCTATATGGGAAATGTCTTGTCTCGTCCTTACTTCTTGCAAGTCAATCCCCAGCTGCCTCCTAAATTTGCAACTCTCAGAGCTATCTCACCTAGCTGGAAATTGAATTACTAAGACAAATCTGCATTTCCAGTGTCATGAAACTCATAATATTCATTCATGAAGAAATGCTTGCAGCAGTACGAGGGCAGAGAAATCTTTCTGACTAGTTGTGGCTAATCTCCCATCATTGGTAGTGTAACATAGATACCTCAAAATTCCAGCTTATTTTCTAAGCAGAAACTAATTTTATATAGTACCATTCTTGGGGAGAATCATGTAGATGTTGGCAGACTTTTAACCCATTCTTCCTGTGGTTTGAGCTCAGAGAGAAGCCATGTGCAGTACGTCCCACATACTTATGGAGAAGCCAACTCTTCTCCCTTCCCCACTTCTTCCATTCATTCAGTAGACTCTAACTGAGCATCTCTTGTAAGTGCTAGATTTCGCAGATGCAAAAATTAGTAAGTCACAGAGCCTTTCCCAATAGAACTCAGTCTATAGAGGGACAGAGGTAAATAATATTTATAGAGAGGAGAGTCTGGGGGAGGCATGAACAAATTCAGCGGGAACACGCAGAAGAAAACTACGAAAGCCATGCTGGGGATAGCATGGCACTGCTGTGAAAGGGGGATGGATAAGGGTTTTCTCCTCAGGAATCAAGGAGGGCAGTCAGGTAAAGGGGACAATGTAGAAAGTCATGAAAGCATGACTGAAGACGACATGTTCTGCATACTATTATGTGTGGCTGTAGTATAAGCTAGTGGTAGACGGGGGCCAGACCGTGGAGGACCCTGACTGCCTCATAAGGAGCTTGGCCTTTATCTCGTCAGCATGGGTGTATATTTAAAAAGATCACTGTGGCCACAAATGTTTGGACAGAGGCACCAGAAAAGGATAGAGGCAGGAGAGGAGTTATGGAGGATCCGGGTATAACATGAGGACCTGGACTGGGGTGAGTAACAGGTGAGATTAAAAACAGTGATGTAGAGTATTTCTAATTATATCTGGAAAAGCGTTCATCATACCCTCAGATAAAGGATGGCATGTCCTATAAAATGTAATCAAGAGAGTATGAGAACAGACACACATGAAACACTGATCCTCATCCACAAAAACATATAAGCAACTCTCAATGATTGGGATGCTTGTGATCTCTTCCTTCTGAGGCTTCTCTTGGACTATGTGCTTGTTCCTGGACCTGAATCTGGCTTTGGCCTTAAAAGACACATGAGCAATCTGAGAATACACTTCCATGCTGTGGACAGAGGACGCATCCTTAATTTGTCAGTTCCAAAAATCAGAGGTCTCTAGCTTCTTAGCGATGTAAGGTCCACCCTCAGTAGGGTAGCCAGGTAATGTCCTGGACATGCAGTTACATTTGAATTTCAAATAAAAAGATCATTTTTAATGTAAGTATGGCCCAAATATTGCAAGGGATACACGCATACCAAAATGATTATTCTTTGTTTATCTGAAATTGAAATGTAATTGATTGGCCTGTATTTTTATCTGCCCAATTGGGCAACCCTACCCTAGAGTCTTGCCTTCTTCTGGCTCAGACCCCGGGCAGACAATTCCACTGAGAAGCAGAAAGCAGGACAAAACAAAGCGTGTGCCGAAGAGCTGGGAGATGTTTTACAAAATCACTGTCAGTACGATCCCCCCAGATTTGCTCATTCCCCAGGAGAATCTGAAAACAAGGGTTTGGCAGTGAGCAAAGAGCTGGCATGTCGCAAAACTGTTGGAGGGGAAAATGATTGAATTTAGAATAATAATGTATTTGTTAAAGCAAATATCAGTATACTCATAACACAGAAGCCTTCAAGTTTCCCATTATGGCATGAACAGAACATTAACGTCTACATCATAGATTGATGGCAAGAATTTTCTTGGAAGGCACATCAGCAGTAGCCTTACATGATCGGCTCCTATTTTTTGGAACACTGAATATAGTTCAGATTAACTTTTGAGGCATTTATTTTGTGCTCTAAATTTAGGACATGAGCTCTGTTCACACCTAGTATTTTATAAACGTCTCCCCTTTGGACAAAATTAAGTTCAGAACTCATGTTCACATAAAAAAGTAATTGGATTGTAAAAGCCAATGGGCATAGCCATTATTTGGATATTTTTATATATAAATGAATAATGTTTATTTAGAAAAACAACCATGACCAAACTCCATCAAATCTAATTTTCCCAGAGAGTTAAGCTCATCTTCTGGTAGGTTTTTCCCTACATAACTGAGAAAATTCTTAGCAAGAGCTTAATAATAAGCTTCTTTCTGAAGGAATAATATTGTGATTTCATGCAAGAAAAATCTCCCCTTGATGTAAATGAGAGATGAAGTTGTAAGAAGGTATAGTCAGAGTTATTAGTTTGCTTTCCTCTTTCTGGCCAAATGACAAGAGAACATTTTATCTTTGGATTCTTTGATAGTTTTTTTTTTCCCTATTAGCAAACAGAATATTTAGAATACCTTTTACCTGGTAGCAGTCTTAAGCCTCATAAATGATACTTTTGTGGGTCTTCTGAGGTGGGAGAAGACTGCCAGTTTCAATTAGAGAAATTTAGGTTTGCTTGTAGAGAAGCCAAGTGGCGGGATTTCTGGTTTTCCCAGCGATCAGGTATCACTGAGAACCGCTGAGGTAGAGAGATGCCTTAGCTTATGTTTACTGAATATCCACCGTGTGCCTTGCACTGTCAACCAGAGAGACTCACTGCACCCCCCAGCATGGGGGACTGTTCATCGGGGGGCTGCCTATCAATGTAATAATCACAAACTCACCCCCAGCAACAAAGGCAGAGAAGACTATTTTTCCTTTTCCCCAACGTATTCCAATACCTAAATCTCTTACATTGCAAGTTCAAATGAGGTCAAGGTACAACATGTGAGTGATGGAATCAGGGAGATTTTATCAATTATTAGATGGTCGGAAAATAAGATCTTGGCTTTCCTGGGTTTGGTTAGAGAACAGGTGTCCCCCATTGAAAACCTCATTTGTTTATTTTATCACGTTCTAACTTTCCCACTTCATCTTGTGTCTTATTTTGTAATTACTTATCTTCACAGCTTTTCTTTGACTCTTACATCTTTTTACTTAGAGAAACAAGGAACATATCCTTCTAAAATTGAGACTAAAACTAACTGCAACTCCCACATTTTCTTTTTGTTTATGCTCAGTTTCAGGCATAACTGCCTTGCTGTTGGGTTGTTCACTAGCTGTTAGGACCCCAAGAGCATCTCCTGTTTTTATAAGTCTCAAGTCACTCTCCATTTTGTTCTGAATAGTCCGTATGTGTGCATGCATCTACACCTATCTCTGAATGAAAACATAATTACTAGCTATAGGTAGGAATGTCTATATGGACATAGACATACATGTATATATATGCAAAAGTGTACACATAGATGTATGTGTGGATAGACGTACATGTGTGTATGTGTAAATGTATACATATGTGTAGATGTGTGTGTGTGTGTGTATATCTCCTGACAATAGCTAGTAACTGTGAACAAAAAAAAGTCAAGTTGGGTATTAGACAACCATTTTCTAAAAACAATTATTAATGTTTCAAGAAACTTGAAAGCCTGTACTTTTCACCTGCAGACCATTTATGCACATGGCAAATCATTGCTGAAAGCCAAGCCTAACAAGATTTTCTTCATCTGTTTGAAAATGAGAAAGCAGAAAGCTTTGAGGGTATGCATATAGATAAACGGAAATTAGGTTGCTCTATTATGTTTGTGTAGATAGTGTTAATTTCAGTGAAATTTCACCCTGCTCCATTCATTAGATAACTAAGACATTGAACTTTGAAAGATGTTGAAAGCACACGTGAAACTAAGTAATCAATCAGGTGTAATGTTTGAAGACTGTTAGGATATACTGATTATTCAGATAATTCATTATTTTGTAAACACCAAGAGCATGCTTTTCTGAAAAAAATCATTATTCAAACAAAAATGTTCACATAAAAACATGACATAAAGAGGAAGATAAACATAATTTTTTTTTTTAAAGATAGTAAAATCAGGGTGCCTGCATGGCTCAGTCGGTTAAGCAGCTGACTTGATTTTGGCTCAGGTCATGATCTCCAGGTTGTGAGATGGAGCCTTGCATAATGCTCCACGTTCCCTGTGGAATAAGATTCCCTCTCCCTCTGCCCTCTTTACCCCCGAATCCTGCACTTGCTCTCTCTCTCACTCCCCCACCTCTTAAATAAAAAGGTAGTAAAATCATGTAACATCATTGGACTTTCAACTGCTTCTGTGTTTGTTCTAATCTGGCACAAGTGTTAACTATAAGAGAATGCTACTAGTCTCTCTTTTCACATAATGAAGTCATGACGGGGATTAAAAATTTTAAATATTGAGGAACTTTATATATGTGTATCTATTTGGCTCATGGATATACTTTAATTTTTTTTAAAGATTTTATTTATTTATTTGACACACAGAGAGAGATTACAAGTAGGCAGAGAGGCAGGCAGAGAGACAGGGAGAGGAGGAAGCAGGCTCCCTGCTGAGCAGAGAGCCCGATGCTGGCCTCAATCCCAGGACACTGAGATCATGACCTGAGCCGAAAGCAGAGGCTTTAACCCACTGAGCCACCCAGGCGCCCTGGATATACTTTAATTTTTTTTAAAAAAAATAAATGTTATATATGTCCTTTCTACAGGATTTTTTCAAATGAAGTAATACACTTTGCGACCTGGGTTTTGTTTAAAATATAACTATCCCTCTCTCCTCCTCCCCAGCCTTTTTTTTTTTTTAACAAAATGTGTTGCAAAGCACTCCTTGGAATAAAAATGTTCTGTTTTTAGTAGTTTGCTTTTCAGAGTCAGCCTCTGAAAGAAGGGATGCACCAAGGGTCTTTTCCTCTATACCAGATAGCCCACAGCCCCGACCTCCCGCTGAGCCACACTCAGCATCAGGAAAGGTCCTACGAAGCTTTGCTCTTTCAAGGAGAGCTACAACCAAAACTAAACTCCTGACATCTATGAAAACATTAAAGCTTCTGGCTTTAATTTTTAAAACTCTGGTAAAATCCGGAGATATGATATTCACTCAAAAATCAAGTCCATCTCCCAAGGGAACTTCCACCTTATTGGTTTCACGGACATTGCTAACGATGCCCTAAAAATACCATTTTGGGGGGGGGATAAAGCTACTAGATAATATCTTGATAATATCCTTTCCATGATGTACTATGATCTGAATTATTTTGCCACTGGCTCTTACTAACACGGACCAGGGATTCCCTTGGTAATGAGTGTTTTCCTATTGTAAATTTGTAGAAGTCTTATCATCAATCCAATCCTTAATAGACCAGTACAGGAATAAATGCTGCTTTGGCTGCTAAACTTTTATTTTTACCGCCAATCTAGTCTCAGCAAGTATAAAACTACTAAGCCAGTGCTGTTATAGTGACCCTCTCGGTAAGAGAAAAATCAGATTACGTGCCATCAGAGGAAATAAATGTTAGTATTAGGTGTGATCGACCGATTCATTTCTTTTGCTCAAGTCGCACCCTCTGAGTGACAGGTGGAGGATAAAATGTCAAGAAGGAGTCCTGCTGAGCAAGTGCTTAGGATGGTGTTTAATACAGCAGAGAGCAAAGGTACAGTAGAAGGGGGCACAGTAAAGAATGTGGAGAGGGTAGATACAATAAAGAATTTCGGTTTATGATCTGCCATCTGCTATTTGAAAGAGGAATAAGTTAGGGAAATAACTGGCTTTCAGTTCTCCATACATGCAAAGGTAAGTTAGTTATTACAAAAGTTTTGCTGTTGTATGTGCTGAAAGAAAAGCATATGCATTTAAACATTTTTTAAAAAATAAATCACTCAATAGGCTTAAGAAAAATACTCTAGTTCATATTTCATTGATCTGACCTTTTGATTCAAGATCAGGGAATGAATCCAAGATGGAAACTAAAAAAAAAACAAAACAAATGAATCATTTCACCATGAAAAAGGCATTTCCAGTCTCAGCTAACCTCGACTAGTTTTTATTGCATTATTTTCGAAATGCCAAGAAACTGGCTTTGGCCATATTTGACGTCCAGCTAAATCACAGCTGTCAATATGCAATTGCTTGCAACAATTAGCTAAACACCATTATTTGATAGATCCCCTGGAAAGGGACATAGATGCTGTAGGAGTCTAACACTGAATCAAGTAACAGGCGGGGCTGCAGCACAGGGAGAGAAGTTGGTGCGTCCTTGCCCAAGGATGGGGCTTCAAACAGCCTTCATTTCTTTTTTGAAAAAGACACGTTTGCCCTGATCCTACAAGTCCTTTCTGGTTTTCAGGAATGGATTGTGGGACTGGCTAAAGGGGGATGGAGGGAAGCTACCAATTCTGGATTCCTTCCTTAAGGACGTCAAGGGGAGAGGAAGAAAAATAGAAATACAGATGTGAAATAGTAATGGTGTACAGCACGGAGAAAAGAAACCTCATGGAACCTGCTAGCAATTTCCACCAACGCAGTAAAACCCCTTCTCTGACAGAAATTCAGTACAATATACACATTAACAACTTCACCATTACTAGGGCTGCCGTTTCAAGCCAAAAAATTAACTACAAATATTCAAAAACAGAATTCTCATAAGATTTGAGAAAAATAGAGTGAAAAGGCAATGTTAGCTAAGCTCTTAGCTAAGTCCACTCTTAATGGCCCCCAGTATTTAAACTATCATGGATTAAAGCCATGAAAATAAAAATTTCAATTTGAAATTTTATTAGCATGTTGCTAAAATGGTCAATAAAAACATCAACACGATAGGCTTTGTTGACATAGTTGGAAACCTGCTCTCCCACTTTTAAAACTTTATTTCCACTTCCCCGCCTTCTAAGATTTCTATGTTAGGAAAAGCCAAACTAAATATACTGGCTATGGTTCTGTAACAATGCTGGTTTCTGGAATGTTGCCATGTCTTCCCCCTCCCTCTCCTCCAACCCTTTAAAAAATATGACTGTCTTTGAGATGCAGCCCAAGGAGGGAGCAGTCTGTGGTTAAGACCAACAAGCGACTTTCTCCGCAAATTCAAGTTCCCAGACACCAGGTGAACCCTCTCCTTGCCGGGGGCGGGGCCCGCGCTCTTCACCGAATTAGCTGCGCCATTTTCCTCTCGGGACCAGAAAGGCGTCCCTTCTGCCAGCGAGCGAGACTCACGGGCAGACGCGGGTGGGGAGGAGGGGCGGTGGCGGTCGCTTCCCTCGGTGGAAAGGGCTGGAAGCAAACGCTCTAGCTTTGCCTGGAATCCAGTGTCAGGAGACTAGGGGCTGGAGAGCTGGGAGAGTGCCGGGCCGCCTCGGGATAACCCCGAGTCCCGAAGTGCTCGCGTGTGGAATTATGCACAGGTGCCTAAGGGACAGGCTGGATTTCTTGGAAATCCTGCAGTCTGGGGACACAGTCACACAGGAGCTGAACTGTGCCCTGCAAAGGTCATTTCTCACCTCCGACTGGTCTGTGTGTGCGCGTTTGGGGGCGGCGATGGTTCCCTTTACGGTAGATCGGGTGACAGTCGCGGACTAAGTGACCCGCGGGGAGAGCCGCGTCCCTGCTCCCCTCGGCCCTTTCTCCTTCCCCCCGTTCCAGCTCAAGGGGCAAGCGCACGCCGGGTTTCCCAACACCGTCACCACCACCGGGGGGCTCAGCCCGCCGCGCACAGCTGCCCTCTGGTCCCGGGCCCAGTTCCCGAGACTTCCTGCCGCTCGCCGGAGGGGTGCGCGGGGGTGCAG
>LNAC01000963.1:367559-475923 GCA_002007465.1 Ailurus styani
GGGCGGGGCGCGGGGAGCCGGGGTCGCAGGCGGCCCCCCGCAAGGCTACTCCTTGTCGTCCACGAGGTCGGCGAGCTCCTGCAGCACTCGCAGGCGACCGCTGGCGTCGATGCGGCGCTTCTCGCGGATGAGGTCTTCCAGGCTGTGAAACCTGGCCGTGTGCACCTTGTTCTCGCCCAGGTGCACCTTGAGATAGTACTGCTGCTGCGGGGGCTGCGTGCCGGCCGGCACCTCCCCTCCGGCCTTGAACTCCCGCTTGCCAAAGCGGCACCAGGCGGCGAAGCTCTCCGAGTTCGTCCAGCAGATCTCCTCGCTCTTGAGGCCCAGGTGGCCGCAGGCGTTCTGCACCACCAGCTCGGCCACCAGCGGGCGGTAGCGGTACCAGCTATTCACCACCCGGCCCACGTTGGCCGCGCCCGCCTCGTACAGGCTGTCCTGGCGGATCTCGCCCTGGTGCAGGTGGATGATCTGCCCGCCACCCACGTAGACGGCCCAGTGCGGGGCGGGGGCGGGCGGCTCGGGCGCCGGCTGCAGCCACAGCAGCTCCAGCAGGTCGCCGGGCTCGCAGAGCGCGGGCAGCGCGGTGACAGCGTAGACGCTCAGGTCGGCGCCCTGAGGGCCGCCGCTCACTTTGGAGAAGATGCATTCCTGGCCCCGGAAGGCGGAGAACTGAGTTTCGTTGAGGACCAGCTGGTGCAGCAGGTGGTGGTGGTGGCGGCTGGGGCTCTCGGGGCAGGGAGTGCAGCCCGGGGGGCCCTTCACGCCAAACTTATCGGGCTGGCCGCGTTCGTCCAGGTCCTCCTCCTCATCCGAGAAGAAGTAGGCGACCCCGACCCGCAGCTCGTCCTTCTCGATCCCCGACGGATCCCCTGTGGGCAACTCGCTGTAGTTGAGGTGGGTGATGCGGTCCAGTTGGTTGCCCATCAATGACGCGGCGAGGCGAGGGCCAGGAGCGGGGATCTGCGGAGGCACAGACGACAGGCAGAGACAACGATCAGAGTCGGGGCTGCCCCTCCCCGGGACGTGCAGTGCCCCCGGGACCTGCCCGCCCGCCTACGCGCCGGGGCTGGAGTCACCCGTTCCTCCCCAGCGGCAGGACAGGTGCAGCAGCCACCAGTCCTGGGGGCGAGAGCAGACGCCAGCACCACAGCCTCCGATCCCGTCCCGGAACCCGGCCCAACTCCCACAAGAGAAAAGGCCGGCGGCGGGCAGGCGTGCGGGGTCCCAGTGGGGCGGACAGCGCGGGTCGTGGCAGCGTGACAGACGGACACCCCGGAGAGGACCGAGGGGTAGGTCGAAAGGAAGAAGGGGTGCCTGAGGCCTCAGAGCTTGGAGCAAGCTGCACTCACGTTTCTGTCCCCACCCTCGCCAGCCCAGCTCCCAGTTTTGCGCTAGGTCGCACTCCTTCCCTGACAGCGCCTCGCACAATGACAATCGGACAATCGGACACATTCGCAGACACTCACTTGACACCAGCAAAATCTTGTTCACTTAGGAGTCCAGGCACTGACAGGCTGGCCGGTCTGTCGGTGTGATCATGTCACACATACACAATGACAAACCTTCGCGACGACACACTCGGATCCCCACATTCGTACACTGTTCTAACCCCACGCTTGCACGCTCGCCAGTGCACGTACACCCACGCAGCCGGGCACACCTGCCCACACAAGCAGGTGCACTCTGCCCCTCACTTCTCTCGCCTTCTCCCCAGCAGAGCCAATCGGGCTGCGCCAGGGCGAGGCCGTTCTGTCTAAAATAACCTAACAAAGAGGAAAGGGAAAATGGGGGAAGCCAGTGCGGTGCCTGTGTGCGGGTGCGGGTGTGCGTTGTGTCGGGAGGTCCACTTTCTGCCAAAAGACCCCTTTCCCTCCTACCCGGCACAGGGTCCAAACAGTCGGACGAAGAAAAACCGTTTCGAAGGCAAAGAAAGCCGCCTCTCCGTACCCGTGATTTCCCTGCTCCCGAAACCCCAAACTCCTTTAAAGTCTCCTGGTCCCCATGGGTGCTGCGGAGGCGGCGATGGCGAGCGGGTCCCGGGCGGCTGGTGGGGTGGCGGCTGCGCTCCGACCCTCGCGGAACGGTGCGGTGCGGTGCCCGGCGCGGTGCCCGTGCGCCTGCGGGGCCGCGCTGGCTTGGGCGCGCGGTGCACCTGGCCAGTCCCGACTCTGTTCTGCTCTCCCACAGCGGAGCCCCAGACTCTAAGTAGCCGGAGCCGCGCGTTCCAGGGCCCGCCCCGGGACGCGCTCATTGGTTGGGGCGGGCGCCCAAGGCCCCGTCAATCTCCGCGAGCGGGGGAGGGGAGCAGGGGCGGGTCCCCAGCGCGCGCTCCGCCCCAGCCCTCCCGGCCCCCGCGCTCCAGGGCGCGCACAGCCGCGGGGAGTGGAGGTGTGAGCCCCCGCGGAGGGCGCGCCGGGGGGGCGGCGCTTCCACCCTCGCCCCCCGCCGCGCAGCCCTTCGGAGCCGATCCTGACTGGCAGCGGTGCGCCCGAGTTCCGTGTTCGGGGAGTACCGACTCCAGCCGTGAAGCTGAGTCTGCGGGTGGAGAAGAACCCCAGGGCCCCCAGGCGCGGAGCGCGGCCCGGGGCGGGGAGCAACACTGTCGCGGGGGGCACCTGGGCCCTGCTGGGCGCCCCGGGAACCGACGGCCCGGGGCCGATCGCCCGCCCACAGACCTTTCCCTGCCGGCACCCATGCCTGTCACATTGTCCCTAAGACATTCCGTTCATCTCCAATCCGATCCGCACGAAACTGCTGACCCAGCACCGGCGCCGGGTTTAAAAGGAGCACCTTTGACAAATGCTACCGAAAAATCGGAGCCTCGGCCAGCCCTTTCCCTAATTGGGCCTATGATGTGGGGCTGCGATTTTTTGTGAAAGTGTGCGTCACAAATCCCTGCAGCCAAGCCCCAGAGCTGTCCTCGCTTAGGGACTTTTGTCTGGTTTTGTGGCAGGAGGGTGTCCAGCAGGAACAATTGCATTTCTGGATGGAAAGTTAATGAATGAATGAGTTCTGGATATTGGATGTTGAAAGGGGACTTTCCTTCATATGAAATGCTAGATCAGTAGTTTAAAAAAACCTTATCGCACTAAGCCTTGAGGTGTTGTTAGAGATCTGGTTTTCCTCTCCAGAAGGCTCCTGAAGCTTTTCCCTGAAGCTTACTCTCTTTCCCCAGAGAGAACCGGGTGCTTCCTCCTTGTGCCCTTTTGGCAGCTGGCACAAACTCTTAGAACTCTTACCTTTTTTTTTTTTAATTACAAATTTGTGTTGACTTTCTTGCTCTTTACAAAGGGAACGCCTGGAGGATTGGCCTGCCTGCTACACAACTTTGTGTTCTGGACCTCTTTCACAATGGCGACTCTACAGCGTCCCATCAGCAATCATAAGGATAGAAAACTTGTCAGTGGGGAGGCACTGTGCTCAGAGGTTTCAGTGGGTGATTTCATCTTCATGCTGCCCACTGCCGCAGATGAGGAAGCCGGGCCCAAATCCCAGTGCCGGCCATCCCTGGAGGGCCTACGGGAGTCCAGAGCCTGTCTTTACCCTGGCTCTACTGTTCTTTGAGTTAATAAAATCTTGTCCCGTGAAATGAGAAAACTGGTTACCAGAGAAGTTACCTGAGGACTGATGGCACATTATAAAAACCTTTATTATTATTTTCTTTTGTAGACAATTCTTTTATTTTATTTTATTTTATTTTATTTTATTTTTTTTAAATTCTTTTGTAGACAATTCTTAAGTATTGTCAAACTGCTTTCTGAAGTTCTCTGTATATCCCATAGCGTCCAAGTGCAGTGATTTCCCAAAATTACAGGCTTAATAAGTATTCCTGGAAGAAGTGGTTTTACAATGACCATCTGCATGCGTTTGACGTACATAAATCTTTTCAGAAATTTGCCATGTGCAAGTTATAAGAATACAAGTTACCATCCCTGGAACCAGCCACAGACTGTGATGACTTTTTTTTTTTTTTTTTTTTACTCTCTATAAATAATAAACAATTCGTTTTGGCCCTGAGCGAGTGAATCAAGAAGTGAGTCATTGGTCTGGCTGTGGACTGGACTTAGTGCTCTCTGGGAGGGAGTATCTGAAGAGTTCATTATTGGTGTCAGAGATGGGCTCATTGAAGGTAGCTCAGTGCTTGGTGTTGAGTAACCTCCTCTCTCTCTCTCTCTCTCTCTGTCTTAATCTCCTGTCCATCCCAAGATCAAATCTTGTATACACAATATGCTGGCTAACAGAACCTAATAAAAATTTTTAAAAAATCTTGTACACAAACATTTATAGCATATTTGCTGGGATGCCATGTTCTGTCTTACCTGGCCTATCATAGACTGTTCCAGACTAGAGAGTAAGCAAGTTGTTCCTCTTTGCTTAGCATCCCAACCTTCTAAAGGATAATGAACAAAAAATATTGTTGGGGCTTCAAGATGTAGTGTCCAAAGTTTAAAACATCAACATGCAAGTTTTTGAACCCACTTCCCACCCCCCTTCCCCGCCGTTTCCCCTGCCAGGGTAAGAAGCTTTCAGCTTTAGTAATCACAAGGGAGAATAAATAGCCTGAGAGTCCACCTGGGAATATAAGGCAGAGAACACACTGACTCTGAGGTATGGAAAAGAAGGAGTTCAAGTAAAATAAGGAAAATGGATCTCCTCTTTGTAGCCTTTCGGCAATGACAAAGATAATAAAGTAAGAAGTAGGCCGGTCAACTCAATGGATTCCAATATCAGAAAACCTAACTTATTTTCATCACAAAATGTTGTTTGGTCATTGTTTTGGCTATCATTCCTCATCCCATCCTGCCTTTTTACACTGAGGAAATAGTTTTCCAAAAGAAAAATATAGTCATCAAAAGCGCAAATTCTGGAAGCCAATTAATTGAATTTTCCTTCAACATTTTCCATCTGGGTAACTTTGAGTATGTTACGGAAACTTTCTGGACATCAGTTTGTCTGTAAAATGTGATGAAATGGTATCTATCCCATTAAGTTGTGTGAGACAGAGTGCCTGGCACCTAGTGACCTTTCAATAAATGCTACCTATTATTAATGTTATTGGTGGAAGAGGGGAGAGGGTCCCATGTCCTACTTGTTAGGACAACTGTCCAGGTCTGTCTGTCTGTTGCCCCAAGGAAAAGCTAACAGAGATGGAGTGTCAAGATTGTCCTTACTGGGGTGTGGGGTTGCTTTTTTTCCTGAGGTGGCGAGAGCCCTGTCTATCCCGAGACTAGTTTAACATCTAAAGCTCTGTATTGATTTCTGTGTGCATGCCCTGGGGCTGATCACATCCTGTGTCCTGCAGTATTTTGAATTGTTTTTTTTTTTTTACATGAGCATTTTCTTGTGTGAGGAGTATGTACAGAAGAGGGTTGGCAGAGGAGTGATTAGGAGTCAGACATAGTGTGTGTGTGTGTGTGTGTGTGTGTGTGTGCATATGCATATATATATATTTATATATATATAGCCTTTCCTATTGGTGCCAACTGGTATATCATCTTCTTCTCTTCTTGG
This sequence comes from Ailurus styani, assembly GCA_002007465.1. Classification (NCBI taxonomy): domain Eukaryota; kingdom Metazoa; phylum Chordata; class Mammalia; order Carnivora; family Ailuridae; genus Ailurus; species Ailurus styani. The sequence goes on from LNAC01000963.1 coordinate 373,071, forward strand.
TTCCTTTAGCACTACATGAAAGGCTTTCCCCCACATTTTACTGACCACGTCCTTGGGTCAAACTGCCATCCTTTAAAATTGGTCCGAGAACAGAAGGAATGTACATCCTCTGACATCATTGCTTGCTAAAAATGTTTTTTTTTCTCTGTTTTTAATTGTATGTCCTACTTTAGCATGTAGCCTTTCATGACCTGTCCCTCTCCTGTCCTTGGCTACCTTAGGCTCTCAGCATACTCACCCTGATCTTGGCTAAAGAACACTCTGAGCCTGTCTGGGGCAGAGACAGGACCGTGGGCTCAGCAACCCCATTTCCTTGTCTCTGGGCACAGCTACATTACGTGCCCTGCCTCACACGCAGTTCAGTGGGTACCGTCTGGCTGAGACTGACTGGCGGAATGCGGGTGAGTTTAGTAAGTCACATCCAGGCTTGGCCCCTGAAAGTAAAACCACTCCTGTGATCTTCTGTGCACTTGTTTTAACCCGTTTGGTTGTATATGGAGGATCCATGGTAGAACTCCAGAATTTAAAAGATGACAGAGCCACTAGATGGAAGGAGGCAGGGCTTCCTGAGCAACTAAGTAGAGCAGGAGATTTCTCCTCTCAAACAACCTGCATCCAACTGTGATGTGAGGGAGAAATAAATGAGTTAAGCCACCAAAATTTTTGTGACTACTTATTAGAGTAGGAACCTATCCTGATAGGCATCTTCTTTATTCTAGAATTCTCTCAGGACAACAAATTTTCTATCCCCCTTCCCTTTTTCCCATAGTGTCTGTTCTCACCATGTTCATGTTCTCACCATGAACTCTCACCATTCACTTTAGCATGTTCCATCCATCACCCAGAATTTAAAGAAATCAGTAACGGATGCATCTGTCTCTCTAGGTATTACTCCATTGTTTCCTCTAAATTCACCTCCATGTGACTAACTTACCTGCCTTCTATTTTTTCTCTTGACCACAAAAATGGCAGGGTCACCTCCTCACAACTAGGACTAAAGAGAATCCAACTTCCCCCTAACCCCTCATGTTCTAACTTTCCGTTCCTTCTTACAGGCCCTCTTCTAGGTTGGGATTCCACATTGTCACATTTTCCTAGTTCCTTCCTGTTACTGGATATTCATACCAAAGTTTTTTCAGTGGCTTCTCATCATTTTTGCCTTTAAAGACCCCTAAAGTTTCCCTGGACAAAACTTTCAGCATTTGTGGGTTTAATATGCTCTTGGATGTGGATTATACGAAGATTATATTCTCAGTCTAGAATGAATCATTTCTTTGAATTCTTTTCAAATTTCAGGAGAGTACATGCCTTTGCATGGGGCCACTTCCATTGAATAGTGATGGTAGAGCTCTGGGTAGGTCTGGGTCACTATGGCCTTTTCTCCTGCTTAGCATATCCTTCCCTGTCATCCTCATCTAACTGCTGATCAAAATTTATAAGCCATTCGAGCATCAGTCCCTGCCATGTGTCTGTCCCCTCGCCCATTCTAATGGAGACCGTCCTTTATGCTCCCATAGTACCGTGTTAATACGGTCATGAATGTGGCAGATGTCAAAATACTGATCAAACTGAATAGAATCATTGGTTGATCTTTTCTTTCTTCCCTAATAGACTAAGAGTTATTTGAGGAAAAGCTCCAAATCTATTGAAATTTATAATCCCTTTGCTGAGCTTGGGGTTTGGTGCAGAGGACACACTCAATAGATACGCCTTGCCTGAGTTAATGCATGCATGAGCCACGATCACCGTCTTATTTACTGAGCTGTCAGTGTTTGTTTCTGTTTCGGCTTTCACCCATCACAGTGCTCCAGCACCTCGCTCATGCTCTGAATGCCATGTGCATGAGAAGGTTTATTACGTGATAAGCAGTATTGGGTTTCCAGATGGTTCTCTGGCATCATCAGGAGCCTGGTAGAAGTACACCTTTGTAGGCTCTACCCTGGATTTAGTGCAACTTAATGTCAGGATGTGTTCTGGGAATCTGCGTTTTAAATAGTCTCCCAAACATTCTAGATACCTTGTGGCAATCACTGGTCAAACACTTCTCAACTGTAAGAAATGATTCTTAGTCTCTTGGGTACAGTGATGCCCTGGAAGAGTAGGCACCTAATAAATACTTGGAATTAGATTCTCTAGACATTCTGGGGTCCGTCTCTAACAGAAGCAAGGCTCACTTTAGACTTGCGTAGACGAAACTGGTGAATGTATCCATTTGCATTCAAAGGTGTGTGAAGTCAAGTGGTTTCTAAAAAGTCTTAGAGCCGTGTGGCCGAGCTGAGCATTTCTCTCTCTTCTGTTGTTTAAACTCCATGCCCCAGCTCACTCTTCTTTCTTTTTTTTTCTTTTAAGATTTTATTTATTTAAAAGCAGTGGGGCAGGGGTGGGGAGGCAAGTAGACTCTCCACTGAGCAGGGAGCCCGACTCCAGGCTCCATCCCGGGACACTGGGATCATGACCTGAGCCAAAGGCAGATGCATAACCCACTGAACTACCAGTCCACCCACTTTTCTTTCTTTCTTTCTTTTTTCCTTTCTTTCTTTCTTCCTTTCCTTTCCTTATTTCCTTCCTTCCTTCCTTCCTCCCTCCCTCCCTCTCCTCCCCTTCTTTTCTTTTTATTCTTCCTTTTCCTTTTTCTCTTTGAGAGAGAAAGAAGGTAGAGGGTAGGGAAGGGCAGAGGGAGAAGGAGAGAGAGGATCCCAAGCAGCTTCCATGCCCAGCACAGAGCTCGATACAGGGTGATCGCATGACCCTGAGATCATGACCTGAGCCGAAATCAAGAGTCAGACCAACCCACCCAGGTGCCCCCCCCCAATTCACTTTTCTAATAGGCTGTGGTTAGAGCAGAAACTTGAGTGAACAAGGACTCTCTGCTCCCAGATGGTTAATACCATGTTTGGCTGTTGATTGACCGATGATGGAAATCCTGGGCTCATCTCTGCAAAGCACAGCTTCTCAGCCCTTGGTATTGCTTCTGAATTCCCTTCTAGCACAGTTCTTTTTCTAGGCCCGTTTCTGTCAGAGACCAGTCTTCACACCTGTGGACTGAGGGCCATCTCGTGCCTCGTCGGGAACCTCCCACTTTCCGTTACCTCATCACTTCACCTGCATTTATAATCCTGCTCATTCTCCTAGCTTCTTCCCTGTCGCATGTAAATGCTTTTAAGGCTCTCCTATCTTTTAAACATCCCCTGACTGTATGTCTCCTCTGAGATACACTCCTGTCTTGAAAGAGTGGACAATACACATTAGATCCCAGCCCACCGCAGCCTGTCTTCTGCGCCATCACCGTCCGGAGCGACTCCTCCCAGGGGGACCAGTGACCCACTGGCATGGAATCTGATGGATGCTTTGGGGTTCTTACCTTCCTCGCCTTCCTGGAGCACGTGGCACAGAAGACTACCTCCTCCTTACTGAGGTAAGGGTTTTCTTCACCTTCCCTTGTACTTCACTCTCTTGGTTTCCTTTCAACTTCTCTGGCTCTTCTTACGATGTTCTGTGGGCTCCTTTTCTTCACCTTGTCCTTTCAATACTGGGTTTCTCCAGGATTCTGTACTCTGGTCCTCTTCTCGATGCGTTCTCTTTGCGTAATCTTGTCTGCTTCTTTGACTTGCATCATATTCTTGGGTGATGTTTCCCTAATGGAAACCTCCAGATCCCATCTATCTCCTGAAGTGCAGACCCAAATATCCAACAGCCTAGAAGGCCTGTCCTGTGGCTGATCCACAGACACCCAAAGGGGAGGACAAAGCTGAGCACTTCTGGACACCTGTGTTTCCCTTTTGGTCTTATTGTGGGTAGGCACCATTGCGCTCCCCATTTTGAGGGCAGTGCCTAGGCACCATCACCTTGCCCTCACCCTCAGGCCCCCATAGAACCACGTCCTCCTACGCCTGGTCTTTCTCCTGCGTGGCTTTCTCATCTTTCCACATTAGTCCATTCCTGTGCTGCCACCTCGGGCCCAAGTCAGCTGGAACTCCCATCAGAATTGCTGCAGAGACCTAATTGTTTCCCGGACCCCACTGTTTTTCCTTCCATCGTCTCCTGCGCTGTAATCAGAGAGATTTGTAAAGCGCTCATTTCTTCAGGTTCCTTCCTTGCCCTGCTCTCCATACCGTCCTGGGTCACTTTCTGTCAACGCTGGGAAAACTTCCAAAGCCCCCACGGGGCTCCAGGATGCGGCCCTTCACTGCTCCACCTCCTCTTCTCATGCCCGCCCTCTTGCCTCTTGCTTCAGCCTTACTGAGTCAGGCCGTGCGTTTTCACCTGTTTCTCTGCTTCCTTGCTCTTTCTCATGTTACTGCTTTTGTTCCCTCTGCTAAGAGTCTTTCCTCCAATCTTAACTCCAGCAAGGGAGTTTGCTCTTCTGGTCTCAGTTTAAATTCATTTCCTCCTGGCAGCCTTCCGAGACTTTCCAAATCTGCCATCCGGGCCCTTCGCAGCATTGTCACTACACCCTGTTCTTTCCTAACGGCATTGACATTGCCTCGTTCCCCGTCTATGTGCACTGCAAGGCTGTGAGCTCTTTAGGAGCCGGACTGTATCTGTGTTGGCCCCCGAACCCCCACCCCCGGCAGAATCCCCATCTCTGAGCTCTTTCCTTGCTACAGGGTGGAAGTGTAATGCAGATTTGTTGAACAGAACTGCATTGATAGTGATAGCACCTGTGAGTCAGAGGAATTCTCTGTCTTTCCCTCTCCTTCCAATATCCCTGTCCTCCCCTCCCACTTAAATTCCCCATACAACCTATACCATAGGGCAGGACGTCTATGGTAAGCTTGTAATAAATACATTGACAACAGTTAGAGGCACTTCAGAATTTAGTAAATGGGGGAAAGTGCTTATTATAAAACAGTAAAGAGTAAAGTAGCCACTTAGGTTGACATTCCACTTGTCCTGGGCATTGCCTGCTGGTGTCTTCGCGCATTGTTATAGCAACCAAGGCTGATTCATTATGTTTCCGTTGCCTTGTAATTATATATACCTTGATGAGGTATTTATTTATTTATTTTTATTTTAGTTATCAAAAATTTGGATCTAACCACAGATATTGTACGTAGTTAATAAAGTAGGGTTTCTATTTAAAAACACATACTTAGCATTCCACTCCTACTGACACACACTCAGCCGATTTCTGAATTACCGAGGGCAGGGAACGTAATGTGAGCGTGTCCCCATGCTCCATTCCATCATCCCTCTGGCTTTAATGTTGTGCTAATTGCTCTCTGTGTCATTGCCTTTGCTCTTAATATCCAAGCTTGTCCTCTTATCATAGGAGAAATTCCGTCCTAGACTGTCTGGATTCAGATCCTGGCTCCACTCTTATTAGCTGTGGGGCCCTGGGCGAGTTGCTTAGTGCCCGTATGCCTCAATTTACTCATGTTTAAAGTATGATTAATAATAGTATTTTTTCCTTAAGGGGTTTCGGTGAGTATTAAGTGAGATATAATATATTAAAACACTTAGCATAGTATCTGGCCCAGAATAAGGTCTTAATAATTATTAGGTATGATTAAAGAACTCTGCCCTACTGAGTCCAAACTACTTTATTTCTCCATATTCCTCCTTTATAATCCTCTGTATTATTCTATTATTATGATTATTATTCTACTGGAGATCATAGTGTTAAACCTGAATATTAGGCCCAGAATATACCTTAGATACTGTCGATAATATTAACTTGACATTTGATTTAAAAGCATTTATTTTTGGGACGCCTGGGTGGTTCAGTCAGTTAAGCATCTGCCTTCCACTCGGGTCATGATCCCCTGGTCCTGGGATCAAGTCCAGCATCGGGCTCCTTGCTCAGCAGAGAGCCTTGCTTCTCCCTCTGCCTGCCACTCCCCCTCCTTGTGCTTTCTCTCTCTCTCTCACGAATACATAAATAAATAATCTTAAAAAAAATTTTTAAAGATTTTATCTATTTATTTGAAAGAGAGAGAGAGCACTAGTGGGGGGAGTGGCAGAGAGAGGGAGAGAATCTTAAGCAGACTCTTGGCTGAGCACTGAGTCCTGAGCCCATCTCGAGGTTCAGTCCCACGACTTTGAGATCATAACCTGAGCCGAGGTTCATTGGACTTGGAGAGCTGACCAGGATATGAATGAATGCAAACAAATAAAAGCAATAAAAGATTTTAGAAGCATGTAAAAGTTAGCACAGAGGAGGGAATTATTAACCAAGGGAGGGATCAGGAAGAGGCTGTGTAGGATGGACATGATTTTTCTGAATAGGAAGGAGTGAGGCCTTTCAGTTAATAGGAATAGTATATGGAAATGCTCAAGAGTCGTGACAAATTTGATGTTTTCAGAAAACCTCAAAGTGGTTTGGTGTTGGAAGAATGTGAAATAGACATGAGCAGGTCAGGAAGGGGCCCTTATGTGATACCATTGTAGGAATGGGTGTTCTGAAATCCATTCTGGTCCACAGTGTCAGGTTTAGACTGGAGGGAAAAGGGACCAGAGCTGAGGAGCCCACTGACCAGGCTGTGGCCAGAGATGGTGTCTTAGGCCTTCAGGACACTATAGCAAATGCCACGGACTGGTTGGCTTAAACATAAGAAAATTGTATCTCACAGTTCTGGAGGCTCAAAGTCCAAGATCAAGGTGCCAGCATGGTCAGGTTCTAGTGAGAACCTCTTCCTGTCTTTCAGACAATTGTCCCCTTGCTGTGTGGTCACATCAGGGGCGGGGGGAAGAGAGAGAATCAGACTCTCCTGTCTCTTCTTATGAAGGCCACTAATGCTATCATGAGCACTCTCCCTCTCCAGACCCCATCTCCAAATACCATCCCACTGGGGATTAGGATTTCCATATGAGTTCTGGGGTGACAGGGACATTCAGTCCAGGGCAGCGGGTAAACAATCCTGAGGGCCTGGCATAAGGCAGAGATGGCGGGGACATAGAGGAACACGCGGCTATGAGATAGCCACAGGATGTCGATCAATAGGGATCAGCCACTACCTGGATAATTGGGGTAATGGGATGAGTTGGGTGCCTTGCTGCTCTCTGGATTGGACATCTGAGTCTTTGCCTGGGGTCACCTGGTCAGACTGGCTTCACGGACCACACGTTCCCGTATGAAAAAGTATTTCTACTCCTCCTCTTACAGCTCACGGCTATGCAACATCTGAGCCACCCCCAGCTGCTTCTGAAGAGGTGTCTTCCATTATTGACAATCATTCAGCAGGGCTTGCTTCCTTACTGTTCTTCAAATACACGACATGACTTCTTGTCTTCAGGGCTTTGATCACAGTGTTCCCTCCACATTGCATGTGCTCTGGATTCCCCACCTAATCTGTCCTTGACGGTGACTCCAATCTTACCTCTGGAAACTCCCAGCCACTCAGAGTGGTGCTGCCCTCTGTTCCATAGGCTTCTCTAGTACATTTCATTGGTTTTCTGGGGCAGGTACCATGCCGTGTTCTGTTTTGCCATCTCTCTTCCTAGGGACACAGGATGATAATGTCCATCTTCCCTGCTGTTAGAGTTCTAACCCCATGGGACTTAGTCCTCACCTGTGGGAACGGGAGCTAATGTGATGTGTCCCCTCTGGTCGGCCTAAGGCAGGGAGCAGTGTTGAGAACTCCCCAGGTTTTACCTCTTCTGTCCCTGCATTTCCAAGAAGAGTCTAAAGTGGTGGGGCTGAAAACAGAAGGAGCCAGGGAAGAGAGCCGCCAAAGAGAAATAACTGACTTTCAGTTAGATTTTATATAAGTGACCAAAACCAGTAACAACAAAAGCTTACTTGTAGTGAACTATGAAGATTTGGGGAATAATTTGTTAACACAGAGACGTATGGTCTATCCTGACCAATGTGACCACTAGTATTTGGTGTCTCTTACGGTGCAGGAACAAAATCAGGGATCCTTTTTATTTATTTATTTGACAGAGAGAGAGAGAGAGAGAGAGAGAGAGAGAGAGAGAGAGAGAGAGAGGAGAGAGAGAGAGAGAGAGCACAAGCAGGGGAAGCAGCAGGCAGAGGGAGAGGGAGAAGCAGGTTCCCCTCTGAGCAAGGAGCCCGATGCAAGGCTCGATCCCAGGATCCTGGGACCATGACCTGAGCCGAAGGCAGAGACTAAACTGACTGAGCCACCCAGGCACAGCGCCCTTCTTTTTTAAATCTCACACTGTGCTTCTCTTGGTTCTTAATAAATACTTTTTTGAATGGAATTGAGGAATTTTGATGACTTGATGAGAAAAGATTTTTCTCAGATGGGAGAGAAAGTGATAAACCCAGTGTCAACAGCTCCATCACTTTTGTTTTCCTCTCTTTTCTTTCCTTTTCTTTTCTTTTTTCCTTTCTTTCTTCCTTCCTTCCTCCCCATTCACTCTCTTCTTCCCTCTCTCTCTCTCTCTCTCTCTCTCTCTCCCTTCCTTCCTCCTTCCTTCCTTCTTCCTTCCTTCCTTCCTTCCTTCCTTCCCTTCAATATTGACCTCCTTTCAATTAATGTCTTGTCCTGTGTATCTGGATTTGTTTCCTCCAGCCAGAAAATGACCAATGTTCATTAGCCAGAAATTGAGACTCTCTCTTAGTCATGTTCTACTGAATTATCCTTTGCATTCCTGGGTGGAAAAGAGAGAAAGGGAATGAAACTTGTCCTTCTGAGTATCAACATTCTTTGGCAGAAGTAAGCACGTACTTGTATTATTACTGTTGTTATTACTATTATTTTTATTTTTGAGGGACACAGGAATGCCGACCTCAGCCAGAGTGTTAAGTGTTGTTTTGCTCCCAGTGAAACTGGGTCCTCCTATTCTCACTTGTGTATAACACAATCTTTTCCTGCATTTCCCCTTAATATCTCTGTTTGGATGTAATGTCACCAATTTGAAATGTGTGTATATTGCCTCCTGCCCTTGAGGACCTTCATGAGAATGAGATGTTTTAACTAAAATGAGACACTAACAATTTCCTCCTGCCCTGCTATTTATTTTGTCACAAAAACCCCATGCATCCATGAGACTTTGATTTTTCAAGTTTATTATCTCAAAAGAGATTTTAGAAATAGTACAAATAATAATACATGATAGAAAAGCAAAGGAGAAATTCCATCTGGATGACAGTAACTATTTACGAAATCCCCAGGTCATCTTCTCCCAAGTCGAGATACTGGTGGCATTTCTCTCTCAACTACTTCACAGGGCTGGTTTCAATAGAAAGTTTGAAACCCAGCGCTTTCTGTTTTGTTTGTGTTTTCTTGTTTTTAAATGCAAGTTGCATGTTGAAACTAAATTCTTTTTTATTTCAAAGAAAGTTTAATATGAGACAAAAGGTGTTAATGAAGCAAAGAACACACAATGAGGTTATAACTCTAATAATCTTTATGCAAGAAATAAAGTATCATAATACATAATGAAATGTGGGAAATACACAAAAAATTAGTAGAGAACAGATATTAATTTATATTAATAAGGCCATGAAAAAATCTACTAAACAATAGAGAAAACATGTAGCATTTCTAAATATATACACTTATTCGTATGTATATATTTTTATATTTATGTTAATGTTATTTAATCATACATTTGTTTTATTTGTACAAATATAAATTAACATCCAGATCAAACTTTACACCTCCTAAGTAGAAGATATGCATTTTTTCTAGAATCCATATAATGTTTTTTAAATGAACTATATTTTTGGACACAGTGGAAATATTTACAGATTTCTCAAAGTATGTGTAGTAGGGGCAGTGTACCTATACTTCAATGTAAATATATTTTTTTTTTTTTTTAGGGGTGCCTGGGTGGCTCAGTTGGTTAAGTGTCTACCTTGGCTCAGGTCATGATTCCTGGAATCGAGCCCTGCATCGGGCTTTTTACCCGGGGGTGGGGGTGGGGGAGTCTGCCTCTCCCCCAGCTCACGCTCTCTCTCTCTCAAATAAAATATATGAAATCTTTTTAAAAAATTCTTTTTTTAATTATGTGTCAGGTGTACACCATTATAATTCAACATCTGTGTACACTACAAAGTGATTGTTCCCGAAAGTCTAGTTACCACCCATCAGAAGAATTCTCTCTTTTGATTATGGAAAGTGTATGTTTATTATTCTTTGAATTTTTTTTTTCCTACTGAACCTTCTTTCTGGAACGAAGGGAGTAGGACTAGGAGAGTTAGTTTTTTTTTTTTCCTTTTGTCCACTCTGTGATGCTAACCAGGGGAACTTAGACCTGCAGTGGGAGTCTGAAGCCTGGGCTTAGCCCTGACATCTTTGTTAACCCTACTCTGGGTGGCTCTGAATCAGCACGTGCCTCCTTATGGGACTGCTTTCTAGTTAGTGAGTTACGTAGGCTCTGACTCCATTATGGGTGTCAACCGGGAGAACCCATGAGAACCAAGCAGAGAACATCTTTAAAACCCACATTCCTGGTCTTCAGAACTACTGAATCAGAATGGGGCTGGAGGGGGACGGGGGCAAGATATTGGTAGTTTTAAGGAGTTTTCAGGAGACCACGCTGGCATGGGTTCATCCGTTGGCCTCCTGTGGATGGATGCAGGCCTTCAGGAAAATGTTGGTGGTAAATGGGAGAGACAGGAGTCTGGAGCCAGAATACACGGCCTTGCAATGGGGACTGAGAGAGAGCCCCCCGCGGCTGGATACCTGCGGAAGCGGCACGGAGCAGGGCACACCTCCTTCTTGATCTTCACCAGGCTCTGCATTTGTTTGTTTTATGGTATGTATGTGTGCAGCTGTTTGCAGTGATGATGATTGCTTTTAAAATAGTTTTTCTTTTTTCTTTCTTTCCTTTTTTTTTTTTTACCCTCCTACCCCCGACCGCTGCAGTTTCCCTGGTGCTCTGGGGGGGGGGGTAAAGGAAGACCCTTGTCCTGACCACCCCCCTTACACAGCCTGGGTTTCCTCCTAATGGATTAATCTAAGAACAAGACATTACTTTCTTGACCTTCCTGGAATGCTTGTATGCACCCGGTGGAGTCATTCTATTTTACTCACATTGTCTGTCATTTCGCCTGGGAACTGTCTGCTTCTTGAAGCAGGGACTGGGTCTGCTGCTTCTTCCTCGCAGTTCCTCTCCTCCCTGTGCTGCGCATACAGTAGGTGCAACATGAATTCGAGTTGAATAAATAAATGAATAAATACATGTAGATCGACAGAATAGTAACGATTAATCGATGAGGACATCGGTAACTAGAATGCATTTTATTTGGAAGAGATTGGGTTATGTTAATACCTGCACATGTCTTTCTAACATTGCTTTAGACTAGATCCTAGAACTGGGATTCTCCCCTTTACAGATAGAAAAAACGGAGGCACAGAGAGTTCTAGTGCTTGCTCCGATTGCATAGAATACAAACCCAAGAATAAATACTGGTAACTAGTCCCTCCCACTTGCAGATCAGCTTATTGTTCACAAGATTGTGAGCTAGGAGGCATGGGGGTTATTTGCATTTTGGGGATGAGGACCTCAGTCTAGGAGAGGTGGTCTCAGCAAGGTAATGTTACAATGAACAAGGCAGACTCATCATTCCTGACAAAATGCTAAGTACAAATCACCTAAGAACACGTAAGGTGGGGGAGTGCTCTGATGGAGGACAAGGGGGTTGGGCAGGTTGGTGGGTGAACATGGAAATGGAGCTCAGGAGATCTGAGACTTCTCCTGGCTCTCCCAGAAATTTCTCATGTCAACTGGAGAAGGTTAATTCCTTTGTTTTGGCTCTGGTTTCTTCCCCCACAGAATGAGAGAGATGTGTCAGGTTATTCATAAAGTTACTTGTAGCTCAACTGTACTGACTCAAATGTGTAGGGATGCCATATCAGAGGCTGAACAGTTTTGGAATAATGGCATACTTTACTGATTTTCATGATTCCAAAAACATTTTATGGGTAAAATTGTGTTTAAATCAGATTATCCTCCCAGGTCCTTCAATGTTGGGGACATACAAAGATGACTGAGAGGTGATCGAAATACAGAGTGGGTAATTGGAGTTTTTGTACAGTAGCCCCCTTACACACAGGGTATGTTCCAGAATGTTCAGGGATGTTGGAAACCATAGGCAGGACTGAACCCTGTATATACTGTGGTTTTCCCTTTATATACGTACCTATGTTAAACTTTATCATCTAGGTACGGTGCTATAGCATCTAGGGATAATAACTAATAATAAAATAGAACAGTTAAAGCAGTATACTGTCATAAAAGTGAGGTGAGTGTGCTCTCTCACAAAATATCTTATTGTACTGTACTCAGCCTTCTTCTTGTGGTGATGGGAGATGAAGAAATACCCACAGGATGAGGTGAAGTGGGGTGAGTGATGTAGGCAGGTGAACTAGGATTAGGCTCCTGTTGACCTCCTGACGCTAAGTCACCTGCTTCGGATCCCCGTTGACCAATCGCACTTCACTGAAACCAGGGAAAGCAGGACCGTGGCGGGGAGGAGCTACTGGGAGATTTTCAGTGTCACGTGATCCTGGAGCAAAGCATGGAGCACGTGTCACCCTCTCTCAGGCTTTCTTCTCTCCTAACACCAAGGGCCAAGACGGAATAAAAATCTGTCACCCCGGCTCCACTAGTTTTATGATCTCGAATGAAAACTCAGTTCCATCCTTGAAAATTAGGAAAGAAATGATCAGCCTTGCCTCTTCCCAGGGGCTTGCGTGAGGGTCATGTTTGGTCACCCATGAGGCTATTGTAGAAGCTGTATGTACAATGCTCCAAAAGTGTCCTGCAGGTGTGAGGGATTCTTGGTGACGATTCCAGTGACCTCCGGTCTTTTGTGTGGCTGCAGGGACAATGACCAACTCCCCCAGCCTGGATCGCTCCAATCTGGCCTCAAAGTCGGACTCGGAAAAAAGTGAACTATTCCGTTTCGCTTTGTCTAAATCCCTTGAGCTAGCTGGCTTGTTTCCCAGAACCTCATCAAAGTGGACTATGAGGCGACTGGGTTGGCCAGCTCAGAACAGAAAGTAGGACCCTTAGGACCTCCCCTCTGCCGGGTGCTTTCTTTACCTGCCCTCGTTACCGGCCCCTGCCCCTTATCACAGTGTGCAACCTTGAACAAGTCCCTTTCCTCCCTGGGCCTGGCTTTCCTGCGTTTTCGCATGGTAGAGGGTTTGACAGTGTGATGTCTGGACTCTGTCCAACCTCTTGTTTTAGCCAGGTTTTTAAATGAAGAGTTTGCTCATATATAAAACAGCATCAGGGACCCTCTAGTGTTAAGTATGCTTCAAGCTAGCGCATCACATCCCTACAGGGGAGGGGCATGCCAGGTGGTCTCCTATGGACTTTTTCCTTTTTCTGTTTTTTTCCTCCTAGCTGAGTCAAATGGGCTTGACTGAAACACAGGCCTGTTGCCAGATGCAAGCATGAGTCCCACTGTGCTCTCTGATAGGTGACACAGGCTCCGAAACCTTGAACGTGAGCTCTTCAGCAGCTGGGGATCTGAAGGCTCTGGGCAAAGATGGTGGTCAGGTCCAAATGAGCGGAGGAGTGAGAAGGCACCCGCTGGGGCTCCTGGGAAGGCCGCTCCGCCTCTTCTGCCCATGCAGATAGGAAGGACCTCGGTACTGAGCCCTATACTGCAGACATCCTGTCTCTAGGACAGGGATGGTCATTGCACCGCCTACCAGTTAAGGAACTTTTGTAATTAGATGAGACGATGCATGGGGATAGAAGGTAAAACTGAAAGCAAAACAAGAATATTATTATTGTAGTGATAGAGCAGTGATTTCTACAGGGTAGGAAGGAGGAAAGGGACATGCATCTCTCTGGTTCTGGTTCTGAGAATGTTCCTTACATTTTCATGTGGTGGCATGTGTGTGACGGATCACTTTTTTGAGAATTTATCGAACATTTACTGTTTGTTTTTTTTAAAAGATTTTATTTATTTACTTGACACACAGAGAGAGATCACAAGTAGGCAGAGAGGCAGGCAGAGGGAGAGGGGGAAGCAGGCTCCCCGTTGAGCAGAGAACCCAATGCGGGACTCAATCCCAGGACCCTGAGATCATGACCTGAGCCGAAGGCAGAGGCTTCAACCCACTGAGCCACCCAGGCACCCCAAGAACATTTACTGTTTTATGCACCTTTCTGTGTCCATAATTACTCCACAGATATCACATTAAAAAAAAATACTAGAAGGGGCACTGCAAAGCATGTAAAACACATGGCAAAAGTAAGCATTTAGTTTTGATTGGGCCAGTTGTCCCCGGTAGCTGTGTGGTCAGGCCAGCATTCCCAGCTTATCCCTGATTCCTACTGTCAGTTTGGACAGCTTGTTTCTATTTGAGCTTCATTCATTCTTTCTCTCGCTCTCTTTAACAGACATTATCAGGTCCTTGCTATTTGGCCGACACCAGGTATAAAACCAAAGATGAGACAATGAGACACCCCTTTTGAGAGATTAGAAGCCCACCCTGGGTAATTTGGACACCGTGGGTAACAGATCAGTTCTGTAATGTTTTCGAAGGGTCAGGCTTCAGTGTTCTCATCTGTAGGTCTGAAGGTTTATAGGCACATGGCCCATCTTCAGAAATGGTAGCTGTTGGCTAAGTTGTCATTGCTGTTATAAAAGACTGCTGTTGGTGGGTCCCAGCTGGCACGTTTATGGGGCTCGAGATCTCCAAGCTGGCTTCTGAAGGACAGATGTGGTGTCAATGGACAAACCAAAGCTGGAAGCATATTTCAAATGCAATTTTTGCAATACAAGCAGACTTGTATTCTTCCCCCCCTGGAAGTGTTTATGAAAGGGCCAGTACTTGGACTGAGTGTGAAGTGTGTGTGAAGAGGTAGGTGTGCTCTCCCACTGGGGTCCACCACGACTCCCTGAAACCTGGCTTGAACCATATCCCTTTATAAAGAACCTCCTGGGATTTCAGCATATCCCAGTTTCTCATTTTTAGAATTTAAAAAGGATAACTATTTCAGTCTCCCCAAAACATTACATCTGCTGTAGTATTAAGAGTTAGTTGTGGGTTTCTACCTTTTGTAGGGTAGCATTTTGTTTTAACATAATTTCTTCTTTAAATGTTTAATGTAGTTTGCTATACACATCGTCCATTCTTTCTGCCTTAGAGGTTCACCCTTTCATCTTCCTGCCCCTAAAGGGCAGGTCTGCCTTTCACACAATGAGACTGTAGGGGATGATTTCTTTACAGTTAATATGTGAGTCAACATGCTAAATAAATCACAGGACTGATTTTAAAACCTTTGGTGTATATGCTAATCCCTTGTTCCAGAAAATTTAGTTAATGTGTCTGGATGCCCACAGCCAGACCTCTTCTCACCAGAAACTCTGTGTTAAGCAAGCTCTGGGAGCAAAGCCTCCTTAGCCAGGGATGGACAAGGCGAGCTTTCCCAGCTCTTTGCAAAACACACAAATGGTTGTCTTCTAGATAGTCTCGCTCTCCTTTTGTGCCCTCATTCTGCTTCCTGGCTCCTTCCCTCTAAGTCATTAATGCCCTCCTGCTGGACCCCTGGGCCAGATCCCATTCCTCCAGTTGCTGACCCCCATGTGTGCATATTCTCGATCAGGACCCCTATTCCCTCCCAACTTCTTTTCTAAAATTCCTTCGTCAGCAATCTGTTCTGTCCACTTGGCTGTGCCAGGCATTTGAAAGATGCTTTGGAAGATGAAAAGATCATTCAGGCAGTCTCAGCCTCCAAGGATTTGATAGACCAGTAAAGGGAAATCTTTGAAAACCTGCTAAAAAGTATGGGCCCTCTTTATAGGAAAAATGACACACACATTGCCTTAGCAGGTCCTTGTAATCTCTGAATCGTGGCATCCAGGTTGAACAGACAGCCCGGTGAGAAACTGACATCATGGAAATACACATGTGGTGGAGTTGAGGCACTTCCCAACTACGTTCCTACTCATGTGGGGCTTTTTCTCTGAGTGACAAGATAGAAGAAAACACAGAGTAGACTAGAGATCAAATAAGATTAAATAAAAACACATGAGAGAAATCAGTGGAAAGGGCACCTGGGTGGCTCAGTGGGTTAAAGCCTCTGCCGTCGGCTCAGGTCATGGTATCAGGGTCCTGGGATCGAGGCCCGAGTCGGGCTCCCTGCTCAGCGGGGAGCCTGGTTCCTCCTCTCTGCCTGCCTCTCTCCCTACTTGTGATCTCTTTCTCTGTGTCAAATAAATAAATAAAATCTTTAAAAAAAAAAGTCAATGGAAAATTCTTTGTAAATTAGCATTCCCCCTATCAGAGTAAGTTATTATTACCAATAACCATTAAGTAGTTGAGGTAAAGATGGGTGCACTTAATCTTCTTTGATAGATAAGACATTAATAGTCTTATTTATCATTATCTGCTTCCCTTTCTCTTTTGGACACGTAGAGACTGTATGTCTTTGTCTCCTTGCAGTTGAATAGGATTAGACGACTCATCTTGGAAGTGACGTCTGTCACCCCGCTGACACTGTGGAAAGCCCACTTACAATTCCCCAGCCTGTATTTCTCTTTTCCTCCTAGGCAGGAGTCTTCATGTGGAGATGGCGGAGTCACACAGTTGACACAGATTGCGCTGCTGGGTGACACAAGAGTGTCACTCAGACCTGCACTCAGACTCAGCATGAGCGGACACATCCACCTTTCTGGGCCAGCACGGAGTGTCGGGAGCTGTTTCTCTTGCAGTATATCCTGCAGGAAATACTAGTGCATTAACTCACGTATCTCCCAAGGGCACTGGTCCTGAAGAAGAGGGGCATGACAATTTCCATAGATCTCTGATTTGTGGAATTCATAGTTTTGTGCAGGAGGTTCTTCCTTGTGTCTACCTCTGGTTGTCTTCCTTTACAAAGAACAGATTAAAAATGTCAGCCATATCTGTCGGTCTAAATAAAAATAGCCACATTTTGACCTCTCTTGTCTGAAATGTTGGCGACTTCACTTTAAAGAAATAATTGGTTGCAGAGTGCCTCGCAGCCATTGCTAGAAGCATGTGTTCTAGCTGGTTCTTTCCCCAGGAAACTGTGTGAATGGCATGTGGAAGAGAAGAGGGTCAACACATGACCACTAATGTGATTAATTAAAGGGCTTAGTATAAATGGCCAGTGGTATTTAGTGGTACCTTGGAGGGATTAATGCTGGTTAAACACATGGGTGGAGGGGGCAGATTAATGAATAATTCAGCGGCTGTGCAAGGGTTGGAATATTTTTCGATGGAGCAATTAATAAACATCTCTACCTCCATAGTACATGTGAGGGATCTCTCTGTAATCCTTTAAATGCTTTCACCCTCTGTAATTAGGTAATTAGTTTAGGAGACAGTGTAACAAATACACAAGGAGAATGAGAAACAACAAATGCATATGAATAAATAAGAACTTTATTTTTTATATCAAATTGGTCTTTTCTATTTCTTTTCTTGTTCGGGTGTAGCAATCTTCCCAGGGGTCTTACTGCCTTTCCACAAGGGCAGGGGCCCAGTTGGGTGCCCCTAAACAAAAGCACTGTGGAGAGCATGGAACTGGGATCTGACTGGTATTCAGTGAAGTGACTTTTAGCTAATTTTTGAGCAGGTCGTCAAAGGAGAACTCAAAGCCAGATCCAGGGAGGCTGTCTACAAGGTGGACACACCAGATCTTTAACTGGCCTTGACCAATGCTCATTGGTAAGAGAATGTCTCCATATATTTTTGTATTGTTCCGTTTTTGATTCTTGCCCCTTTTCCCTTCCTTCTTTCAACTACCTTCTTACTAATGTTCATTCTCTTTCTGTGACCTTTTCCTATCTTCACAGTGGGGCTAGTTGCTGTGGGATGTTCAAGACCTCGCCTTTGAGAAGTCCACAATTGACCTGGAGTTTGAGGAATGAGATGTAGACCTAAGAGAGATTAACAATATGAGACAACACACACTTTATACAAATTAGGGGGGCATGTGATGAGGCCTTCAGAGCATTGGCTCTAGACTTATCTTTTCTCCTTTCCATTTCTTTTTTTTTCCTTTTTCTTTTTTTTTACTTGTGTTATGTTAGTCACCATAAAATACATCATTAGTTTTTGATGCAGTGTTCCAAGATTCATTGTTTATGTACAACACCCAGTGCTCCATGCAATACATGCCCTCCTTAATACCCACCACCAGGCTCACCCATCCCCCACCCCCTTCCCTTCCATAACCCTCAGTTTGTTTCTCAGAGTCCACAGTCTCTCATGATTCATCTCCCCCTCTGATTTTCCCCAATTCATTTTTCCTTTCCTTCTCCTAATATCCTCCATGTTATTCCTTATGCTCCACAAGTAAATGAAGCCATATGATAATTGACTTTCTCTGCTTGATTTATTTCACTCAGCATAATCTCCTCTAATCCCTTCCATGTTGATACAAAAGTTGGGTATTCATCCTTTCTGATGGCTGTGTAATATTCCATTATATATATGGATCATATTTTCTTTATCCATTCATCCGTTGAAGGGCATCTTGGCTCTTTCCACAGTTTGGCAATTGTGGCCATTGCTTCTATGAACATTGGGGTGCATGTAGCCCTTCTTTTCACTATATCTGTATCTTTAGGGTAAATACCCACCCAAAAAACAGATAATCATGTCAAAAAATGGGCAGAAGACATGAACAGACACTTCTCTAAAGAAGACATACAAATGGCTAAAAGACACATGAAAAAATGTTCATCATCATTAGCCATCAGGGAAATTCAAATGGATGGGTCTGGAGGAGATTATGCTGAGTGAAATAAGTCAAGCAGAGAAAGTCAATTATCATATGGTTTCACTTACTTGTGCAACATAAGGAATAAAATGGAGGACATTAGGAGAAGGAAAGGAAAAGTGAATTGGGGTAAATTGGAGGGGGAGATGAAAGATGAGAGACTGTGGACTCTGAGAAACAAACTGAGGGTTATGGAGGGGACGGGGGTGGGAGGATGGGTGAGCCTGGTAGTGGGTACTAAGGAGGGCAAGTATTGCATGGAACACTGGGTGTGGTGCATAAACAATGAATCTTGGATCAGTGAAAAACAAATCAAAACAAAACAAAAAAACCCAAAAACCACATGGAGATACCACCTTACACGAGTCATAATGGCCAATATTGACAGGAAACAGCAAGTGTTGGAGATGATGTGGAGAAAGGGGAACCCTCTTACACTGTTGGTGGGAATGCAAGTTGGTGCAGCCACTTTAGGAAACAGTGTGGAGATTCCGCAAAAAATTAAAATGGAGCTATCCTATGATCCTTTCCATTTCTGATCTCCCCCCAACACATACCTTCATTCTCTACTCCAGCTGCATGGCCTGCATCTGTCCCAGGGAATCTTTGATCTTTGGTGATCATGAGGCTACAGATTATTTCTTAAATACATCATTTTGTCCATGTAATTAGTGACAGAAGGACAGCAGCTATTAGCCCAAAGTGATAATTTTGACAGATTCAGTATGATGAGAGAATGGCTGATTGTTCTTTGTACCTTGAGTTTCAGAGATGGGACACCTTTGGGAGTGTGAGCAGAAGGGCCAAGAGAACCTCCAAAATAAAGAGGTTAGAAGACTTAGAAAAGCAAGGACCATGGAGAGAGGTTTGGCACTTACCCCATTGGGGGGCTATGGTTTCAGACAGAGACCAACTTCATTGTTTAGGTCCTTCAAGTCTCTTGTTTTGTTATTTTTCTTCCTAAACAATTCTGAGAACCTTTGCTGGTTTCTTCCTTTTTGGGGTAGGAGATGAATTATAAGTGTTAACACTTACTGGTGCTTACTATGTGCTAGGCATTGTTTCAAGAGCATTACTTTTCCTTTTTAAATGTTCCCTTTCATTAACTGTCTTTATGTTTTTAATTATGGTAAGAACATTTAATATGAGATCTATCATCAACAAAATTTTAAGTGCACAATACAGTATTGTTAACTATGGGCACTAGGCTGTAGAGAAAATCTCTAGAACTTGTCTATTCACAGAAGAATGGATAAATAAACTGTGGCATATATATATATATATATACAGTAGAATACTACTCAGCCTTAAAAAAAAGAAGGAAATACTACCATTTGAGACAACATGGGTGGCTCTCAAGGACATTACACTAAGTGAACTAAGCCAGTCACAGAAGGACAGATGCCACATGATCGCACTTACATTAGGTATCTGAGATAGTCAAGCTCATAGAACCACAGAGTGCAATGGTGGTTACCAGTGTCTGGGGAGCAGGGAAATTGGGAGTTGCTCCTCAAGGGATATAAGAGTTTCTTTTTATCCCAATAGCAGCCTCCTTCTGGGGGCTTGGCCTCAATCCTCAGCCTCCAACTCTTCCTGGAGAGGCCAGTGCCTCCTGGGAAAGTGGTAGATGCCTCAGTGACCAGCCCCCTCCTTGAAAGCTTTCTATTCCCATCTTTAATTCTCATGGCTCTTCTCCCAGTGCTTTTTGTTTCCTTAACCCTGGAATCCTCTGCTCTCTGGAAGAATCCCCTTCACCCTTCAGCCACCTCCTCTGTGGTCCCTTTGGATGTTAGTATATCTCTTGATGGTGAAAACTGACTCTTAAGACTGTGTGATACCTGGTTTTGCTACTGCAGTCTTTTGCGTGGAGATCAGCTCTGCTGGGTTCTGTCTCTCAGCCAAGACCTGGTTCTCAGACCTCACCTGTGATTGGCAAATACGTCCTGAAAGGCAGGAAGTCCTCAGTGCACCTCTGCAAGGAGTTTTATTCTCTGGTGTTTTAGAATCTTATTTCTCATGACTTCTCTGATTCTCTGAAATATGTACTTGTTTGTTTTAATTTATTTTGCTTTCCTGATGGTTTTTTGGGGAAATAATTGTTCTGCTTTGAAGCTCTCCCTCTTCCTCAGAAGCAAAAGATTTCACAGTGTATTATCCGATTTACCGGAAGTGGAGAGCCAACATTACTACCTCAAAACCATTATTAGGCAGTTGGGCAGAACCAACCAACCAGCCAACAAGTAAATAAATTTGGGTGGAGGTATCAAGATTTTCAACCAGTTACTATGTAGCTAACTGGATATTTCTCAATCAACAAACAACATATAATTCTCTTTATATAGCTTTGAACCACTTGCTGGATCCAGTGGCAGAGATGTTACTAATCTCTGCTTTAGAAAGATTTAAATGTCTTTCCTGCTTTGCTTTTTAATAGGAAAAATGGGGCACCAAATATCAAATACCACTTGTTTGATCAGTTATTTAAAAACATCCAAAGGAAACAAAGGAAGAAAAAAATCAGCTACTGAAAACTTCTTGAAGGAAAACAGTCTTTCTTATTTTTCTGATTCCTTTGTGAGACCCACTTCTGAATTATAATACTGCTCAACTTTGCTACAGATGGTTAGCCTCCTTTTGTGAAGAAAGGCAATTTCACTTTCCCAGTCTGAGCCTCAGTGTGCTGATCCCCAAAATGAAGGGGTTGGATTAAATGATAGCTAAACTGTCTTTTCTTTGATTCTCATAATGACATGAGATTTACTTTTGAGAGTCCCACTTTCTTCCCCCAATACATTCCTCAATAAATCAATTCGTAAAACCACAGTTACTCTTCAAAAATTCCATATCGCTGATAATGCTTCCCCCTTGCCCTAGGCTTATCCGTTATCCAGAACATCTCTAACTTGGTAAAACTATAGTAGTGCAGTCCTGATACAGAAAATCTGCCTCATTATCTTTTATTCTGCTCTGTATGGCAAGATCCACTTCAGAAACTTTGAGGCTGCTCTAACGAGGAGTCACGATCAAACAAAGCTTCATTCATCCAAAGCCAAGCCAAAGTTGAGTTAGACTTCAAGGTCAAGTCGATGCAGCCCCTCCACCCCAAGGTCAAGTCGATGCAGCCCCCCCTCCCCAAAGCTTCCTGGCCCTCTTGCATTCTCCTCCACCACGTCTAGTGTCGCGAGGGTGATTTTTAGTGCTCAGACTCCTGTCTGAAGCATCATCCTGCGTGGTTCTTTCTGTCCAGGTTTATGCCTCAGACCTTCTCCCAGCTTCACCTTCCATCAGAGGTTTTATCTTAAAAGTTTAGGAGTAGAAGGTCACTCTGAAGTAATCTGAAACCACCACTTCGTTTGAAACATTAGACCAGTGCTCTTGATAGAAATACAAAGCGAGTCCCATATGTAATTTAAAATTTCCTAGTAGCCACATTGATATACAATAAAGTAAAAATAAACAGGTGAAATTATAGTATATATTTACCAACCTAGGACATCTGGAATAGTATCATTTCAATATGAATTAACTATAAAATTTCTTAGTGAAATATTCACACTCTTTTTTTTTTTTTTAAGATTTTATTTATTTATTTCACAGCGGGAGAGAGATCACAAGGAGGCAGAGAGGCAGGCAGAGAGAGAGAGAGGGGGGAAGCAGGCTCCCTGCCAAGCAGAGAGCCCGATGCGGGCCTCGATCCCAGGACCCTGAGATCATGACCTGGGCCGAAAGCAGAGGCTTTAACCCACTGAGCCACCCAGGCGCCCAAAATATTCACACTCTTATTCTCAATTTAAATATCTGAAATTCTGTATGTGTTTTATTTTTTTTATTTTTTTTTATTATTAAAGATTTCTTTATTTTTCTATTTTTTCCTCTCATTTTTTTTTAAATTTTATTTTTATTCTTTGCCCAAGGGGTACAGGTCTGTGAATCATCAGGCTTACATCTTTCACAGTGTATGTGTTTTACACTTAAAGCATACTTCAAACCAGGCTAGATGCATTTCAAGTGCTTAATAGCCACCAGAAGCTAGTGGCTACTGTGGAGGGATAGCACAGGATTAGAATAACAATGTTTAGGGGAGCAAATGCCTTGCCTAAGGTTGTACAAGTCATTGACAGCAGAACTAAGTCTCCCGATCCTTGCTCTAGTGCTTTTCCTGAAATATTGCCTGTTTCTGACAGTGATAATGCTTGGATGGCCTTGAACAACTGGGAAAACAGATCATATGAATCTATAGTGATTTGGTGGTGAGAAAGTAAGCATAATGCTAAAAAGGAGGTTATACTTTCAAGTAACTTTAGTTTTATGGAATTGCTATTATATGAGAAATATTGTAGACAGATGATTTCATGTCCAATGATACATTTTTTTTAAGATTGCATTTATTTATTTGAAAGAGAGAAAGAGCACACAAGTTGGAGGGGGGAGCAGAGAAAGAGGGGGAAATAAACTCCCCACTAAGCAGGGAGCCAATGCAGGAATCCATCCCAGGACCCTGGAATCATGACCTGAGCCAAAGGCAGACCATTACCCGACTGAGCCACCCAGGCACCTCCATTTCCAGTGATACTGATCACAAAAGGAGTTCATCTAAATTTCAATGGGACTATCTTTCTTCTATCAGATCTATTTTGTGTGTGTGTGTGTGTGTGTGTGTGTGTGTGTGTGTGTGTGTGTGTTATTCCAGTAATATCACCAATGCTAGTAACTAGGTTCTAGGAAATTACTGTATGCAACAGTAAATCTATAAAATCTATAAAAATGTATATTTTAACAAGAGCTCTTATGTGGGGCTAGGTCATGTCATCACATGGACATGTCATTTTCCATCTGCGTGTAATCGTCTAGTCTTTCAGCCTAGCCTGAGGACTTGGCTCTGACTTTAAAACTCCTGTCATATTAGACCCATTTTAGGACCACTTGTACACTATAGACAGACTCTAGGTAAGGGACTCGAGAGATAAAGCCTTGGGGTTCTAAAAGTCCCACACCTTACCCTGACGTATGAAACTCGATTCAGACCATAGTAAACATTTCCAAGATTTAAGTTGCATTATATTGAAGGTGATGAGGAATCCCAGTGAACAAATTCTTCTGATACTTGGTTTTGAAATCCTCTCTTACTCACCATATGCCCTTGGGAATATCGTATCTTTAGCATCAGTGCCCTTCGTCATAAACAGGGAAGGGATGACATCTACTACTTAGTGGGCAGGACTTGATTTTCTAAGATGTATTTGAAGGAGCACTAGTTGCAGGGGATGTACTGGGATTCTCTGGTCCACTGAGTTAGGGAAATTGTGCCTACTCTTAGATATTCAAAATGTGTAACAGAATTTTAAAAGCCTAAGTAGTACTGCAGGAAAACCATTTTTTTTTAACTTAAAGCTTCCTAAATTTTTTTGAGCAGGGAATTATTTGATCTCTTTCTCCCCCACCACTTATTCAGTAGAACAAGCTTAAAGAAATGTTGTCATAGGGCCACCTGGGTGGCTCATTTAAGTGTCTTGATTTCAGCCCAGGTCAAGATCTCAGGGTCGTGAGATCCAGCCCCACATAGGGCTTGGCTTTGAGCATGGAACCTGCTTAAAATTTTCTGTTTTCCTTTTCCTCTGCTCCTCTCTGCCCAACTTCGTGCTCTCTCACTCTCGCTCTAAAAACAAAACAAAAAAATTGTTGTCTTAGAGTATTTTGGAGGCCCAGTGGACAAAAATATTTGAAAGATGTTTAGATATCTAATAATATTTTCTCAAGCCCTCTTTTCACTATACTTTTAAGAGTGTCTTGCTGTCCAGTATCAGCCTATGGATCCCCCAACACTGAACTTTCTCCTAGAAACACACAATTTTCATATTGCGTTCCTATTTGCTCCTCTATTTCTGATATCAGTTAGACAACCGATGTAATACAAGAGGGAAATTTGGGCCGTGACGATCAGAGTCGAAGACGTGGAAACCATCCCACTTGAGCATTTCAACGGTGCTCCCCTCTCGTTCTCCTGTCCTGCTTCTCCGACTCTCTCCATCCTCCCTTCCTCCCCTTCCTTCCCTTTTCCTTCACTAGTTCTCATGATCTGACATACTCTTTATCCAGGTAAACTAAGTTTTATGAGTCCTTACACTTGAGGAGAGCACTGTGCTAATTCTGGAATCAAAAAGAAATTAGAATCTAGGCATCACTCTCAAAAATCTTGCCTTTTGGTAGAGAGGAGGTACATGTGACCAATTATTCAGCTGGAGTATGACTCATGTAATAACAGGATTCTCTCTAACAGGATTCTCTGTAGCCTAGACAATGGATTGGTTGACCTTACTGGGGAAGGCAAAGGGCTATGCTCATTGAATGCTTCACAAAGCGGAAGATTCTGAGTGGGTGAGTCAGCACTTCCTAGACTAGTCAAGGATAGGAAGGTGGCTCCAGTGGAGAGGGCAGAATATGAAAAGCCATTGAAAAAATGAAAGAAGATCAAGGTGTATATTGGGACATGAACATCACCCCGGTAAGCAGCAGGAAATAGGGAGAGAGGAAAGCTGAGGCTAAGGCATAAGGGGGACTTGTATACCCACCACCCTTTGGACAGTGGCTTTCTAACATTTTTAAGCCTTGCAACTCCTTGACATTTTACATGGAAGCTCAGAGTTCACCTGGTAGCTTTTCTAGCTGAAACAGGGCAAAGGACCGTCTAGTGACAGATTCCTATTTGTGTTTTCTAGTAGCTATTCAATAAATTTGTGTTAGCGACTGCAAATTTCCCCAAATAGGGAAAGGGACAAGTGAAAACACTCACTTTATTGGATGCTGTTTTCAATGAAAGCCTAGGATCCATCTTTTTATTCAGTAACACATGGAAGCAGCTTTCAAGAAAGCGCAGCACTGACATGCATTAGCTCGCTCTGCTGTTAAACGTGCTAGAACGTATTTTAAAAACAGTTTAGAACTAAATTTATATCCATTTGTGTCTTCTAGTCTTTTTGAGGCCTTTTTGTGATAGACAAGTCTGGACTGCATTTATTCACGTGGGAGCAGAATTATCTTTGATTACCAAGTGCTCTCTGCTTGCATGGAGGCCATAATAAGCTGCTGCCGGGGCCAGTGGGGCAGGTGTGCTCTTGTGAAATCAAAAATGGGGAAGGCCCGGGTGAAAGGAACTTTTTCACAAACACTATAAAAATTGGGTTGGCTCCCATCTCCCTGGGTAGACATGGCTTTAAATTTGAACTTTAAAGCTGTAGAGAGAAAAAGGTTTGTGTTACTTTTATGGACACTCCTAGTTTGGCATGCCTCAAGGGACAGCTCCATACTTACCTGGATGTCTTCCATCAACGCCCCCCCCCATGTGAAGGATTTTTAAATCTTTAGCCCTTCCCATGGCGATGGCACAGACAAATAGGAGAATGTTCTGACCTGGCTTATCAGCCTTTTTACCCATATCTTGGCTCTTTTTTCCCATGTAGACAGAAATGCAAAACTGAGACTTTGGTATATTTGGCCCATTTTGTCTTTAAATTCCTTTTTCTTTTTCATAGAGTAATACATCTCCACTATAGTTATGTTTTTAAACACACATATATTCATTTTTTTTGAGTTTTATAGTTTTGCAAAAAAAGTTTCAATTGTTCATTCAGTAAGTGTTCGTTTTGGTCCCACTCTGTGTCATGTTCTGAATACATATAGGGGATAGAGTACAGAATGTGATGGGTATGGTCTCTGGTTTCTTTTTGGCCCCTTCTTTATTTTGTTTTTGTTTCTTTTTTATTGTATTATGTTTGTCACCATACAGTACATCATTAGTTTTTGATGTAGTGTTCCATGATTCATTGTTTGTGTATAACCCAGTGCTCCATGCAGTCTGTGCCCTCCTTAATACCCATCACCAGGCTCCCGTCCCCCACCCCCCTCCCTTCTAAAACCCTCAGTTTCCCGGAGTCCATAGTCTCTCATGGTTCATCTCCCACTCCAATTTCTCCCCCCTCATTTTTCACTACTCCTAATGTCCAATGTCCTCCATGCGATTCTTTATGTTCCCCAAATAAGTGAAACCATACAAGTGACTTTCCCTGTTTGACTTATTTCACTCAGAACAATCTCTTCCAGTCCCATTCATACTGATGCAAAAGTTGGGTGTTCATCCTTTATGATGGCTGCGTAATATTCCATTGTATATATGGACCTCATCTTTATCCATTCGTCGGTTGAAGGGCATCTCGGCTCTTTCCACAGTTTGGCGATTGTGACCATTGCTGCTATGAACATTGGGGTGCATGTGGCCCTTCTTTTAACTACATCTGTATCTTTAGGGTAAATACCCAGTAGTGCAATTGCTGGGTCATAGGGTAGCTCTATTTTTAATTTTTTGAGGAACCTCCACACTGTTTTCCAAAGTGGCTGCACGAATTTGCATTCTCATCAACAGTGTAAGAGGGTTCCTCTTTCTCCACAACCTCTCCAACACATGTTGTTTCCTGTCGTGTTGATTTTGGCCATTCTAACTGGTGTAAGGTGGTATCTCAATGTGGTTTTGATTTGAATTTCCGTGATGGCTAGTGATGATGAACCCTTTCTCTTGTAAACACACATATATTCAAAAAGTAGAAGTTAAAATTACTGGTAATACCTTAGTCCTAGAATAACTACTGTTAACATTTTAGAGTATATCCTTATATCCTTCTATATTTTTTCTTACGCACATATATATATTACAATGTTTATTTAAGCAATGAGATCATGTTACACAAATTGTTTTATACCCAATTTTCTCATTTTAAATACACTAGAAACAAAATAATTTTGAAGTAGATTAATACTGTTTAAAATAGAATGCAGGTTTTACATGGATGCGTGCTATTTCATTATATGGATGGATCTCAATTTATTTAAACAATCTCTTATTTTCAGATATTTGGTTTCCAGTCTTGCCCTATTGTAAAGTGCTAGGAAACATCCTAGTAGCCTAATTTTGCCCTCATTTATACTTGTCTCCTTAAAATAATCTACTCAAGTGGAATTTCTGGGTCAAAGGCTCAGAATGCTGTTGGCGTGCTTTGTAAAACTGTCTTCAAGAATGAAGGTTATTTTTTTTTAAGAATGAAGGTCATTCTTACTTATACTTCAAATATGAGTGTATGAGGACGCTTATTTCCAATCGACACTACCAGCTCTAGTAAATGTTGTTTTGGTCAGTTTAGTATCATTTAAGATCCCTGGGGCTCAATATCCTCCCCTGCATGTTGGGTGGAATAGAACATCCACCCAAGGGATGTGATGGAGATTCAAGGAAATAGATGAGACAGAGAAGGTCTGCATAGGAGAAGCTCAGGCATGTGTTCACAGTGGCTTGAAGTTCATGGCGAGAACCCACATCATAGAAATAGCTCAGCAATGTGCTTTTCATTAGAACTGTGGAAGTCGCAGGATAAGGATGAGCTTATTTATAAACCAAGACCATTTTCTGCATCCTTCGGGAGGCCCCTCATCCGGTGGGGAGAAAGAGGTGCCTCAATAATTATTTTTCTTTAAAGATTTATTTATTTATTTGAGAGAGAGTAAGTGTGCACATGCGTGTGATCATGCAGTGGAGGGGCAGCGGCAGAGGGTGAGGGAGAGAGAAAACCTTAAGCCGACTCTGCACTCAGCGTGGAGTCTGATGTGGGAGCTTCATCTCATGACCCCTGAGATCATGACCTGAGCTGAAACCTGGAGTCAGATGCTTCAACAACTCAGCCACCGCCCCATGGAGGTGCCCTAGGAGCTCTTAGAATAACTGAAAGTAGTGTGGGCCAGGTGGGCTTGATGGCTGTGCAAGGAATCCAAAAGGGTGGATAATGTAAAAGTCAACATCATCATTGGCCAAGGCTCAGAAATACTAAAAAGTGGAAAGAGAAAGATCCCCCCCCAGAGTTGTTTTCTCTGAACTGCATTCTGGCATTGGGCCACAGGCCTATATGGAGCATCGTTTCTTCCGCGGGCTTGGACAACAATAGAACTGCCTGGTGAAATGTGTCAGGCACGTGGAGAGAGACCTGGCCCCGCCATTTGCTGGCTAACTGAATTTGAGCTATTCTCTCAGCTGGTTTCCAGGATCCCTTGTAGGGATATGTGAGGATCAGATGAGACAACATGACCACCACTGAACACCGAGCCTGGAACTAGGAACTACCCCTCTATGGCGGCTCTTACTCTTTCTTGTGCGTTACCCCCCCATTCTCAGCTTACACAGAGGCTCCTGAGAGTGTCTGTAGGTGACTCACTAGGTCACGGTGGGCAACACACACTGCCCCACCGCTCACCACCTTCCGTGCTGTCCCTTGGAGCAGAGAACCGCGGGAGAACTTTCTTTTCTGTTTTCCTAAACAAAAGCATTTTGCTTTGTTTTCCTGCTCATGCTTCATTCTGTGCTCATAGGTCACATGGTCTCCTGCGTCTCTCTCTCTCTCTCTCTCTCTCTCTCTCACCGTGTTGGTGCCCAGAAAGCTTAGGGGTGAATTTGCGGTCAGTCTCTACCGAATGTGTGGGGATTCATGGAATACCTTCTACCTACCAGCCACCCCCGCTGGCTATATCTTATCTTTCTCATATTTATTCCTCACTCGTTTCTGTTTTTCCAAATTTAATTTTATCTTGTATGTGTGTTGTAAACAATTTTAAATTGTTTTTAGGACAAGGCAGGGCAAAACTAAAGAAATAAAAACGAAAGAGAAAATAAAATTCAGTGGATTTACTTCCGAGTGGTACAGCCACTCGGAAGTAAATCCTATATATATATATATTGCTATGATTTTCTTCCCTCTCACTGTCTGTCTCCATCTATCCACCAGTCCATCTGTCCATCTAGCTTACCTGCAGGCATATCATGTATGATCCTCATGTGACAGTAATCTCATTTCCTTTCATCATAAAAAGTTTTTCATAAAATGACTTCTAGTGGCCATCCAGCCTTCTATCATATAGATAAGTCATCATTTATTTAACTATTCTTCTGTTGTTAAAATTTAGGTTTTGTTTTCCTTTGCTGCATAAAATTTATTTTGTGACCATGATCACTATCATTCTTTATACATCTGTAAAATGTTTTACTTTTGTTTGTTACAGAGCACTTTACTATACATTATTGGCAATAATCTTCCTCCTATTAAGTGAAATTAAAGCCTGTAATAATTTATGCTCATCCAGCAGTGTTGGCAGGCCTGAGAATGGTATTCCCTGTGTCAGCTTTCCACGAGTCAAGCAAGTCTATAAAACATGGAAAGAAAATCTCTTCTCCCTTCGGGGCAGTGAAGAGCTTCACTAGAGAAGTCTGCGAGGAATAAAGTGAGGGTTAGGGCTGAGACCCTGCCACCCACTTCCCCTTTCCCAAACTCCCCAAGGCTGCTTCTGACCATCCCTCCAGGGAGGGGAGAGAATCCTCACTGGCCACCGCTCCTGTGAGCCTGGCCTTCACAGACTTCAGCAAACCTTCCTGAGAGATCTGGTCCCTCATTACTGGGTTTTCAGCAAAAATACTAGATTCTGACATCCCCAGGTATTTCCAAGGTTTTGAGTTGGATTTTTTTTTCCACTCAGTTGGGCAAAACCTGAAGGGCATTTTTAAATAGAGGCTCTTTGAGCTTTGAGCTTTCACTAAGGATTAGGAGCAGCATTTTAAATTCCTCTGCCTGCGAACTCCGGGCTTGTAGTTTCCGTGCTTGGCTGCCAAGGCTGAAGCCTTTTTGTCTGCCTCTGTGGGGATGGCAGCCTGTTCTATGTCCCAGCTATGGAGAATTTTGTTTCCCACTGCTGCTGGAGTCCAGCTTAGACCCCCTTCAAAATCCACTGCTTTGTCTGCACCGATCCTCTCGGTTTAGGTGATATCTGTGTTAGCAAACATGGCTCCTACTTGTGACATTTTGCTAGAAGCAGGTCTGGGTTGACCCCAGACTGGAGCACTGACCAGCTGTATCATCTTGAATACCCGCTGTGACTCCAGTTTTCCTCTCTCTAACGAGGAAAATGCGCCTTCCTTGCCATGTTGTTGTAAAGACTGAAGCGTGTGTGATTAAATGAGATACTGCTTGTGAACATGCCTCGCGCTTGACCAACACCTGTCCCTTGACCATTACTGGATTTCGATTCAAGCATTTGACCTGGGCTCCTCTGGATGGAGTCATGAGCACAAGCAGTTAACCAAACGCTCAGCACCTGGCTGTTACCGTTCTCAGGCCCTTCTCGACAAGCTGGCGAGCAAAGTGGGTGCTGTGATCTTGCCCACAATAAGTGACCTGTCTAGGTCTAGAGTCAAAAGAAACAAGGCCTAAAGCCTAACAAATGGTTAAAGACGTGTTTCTCTTTAAAGATTAACTGAAGACGCGAGTGCCGCCATCATGGGCCTCCTGGTACTTCCCACTGCCAGCACCCACTCCCCCTCCCTTCCCCTCCCAGCTGGGCACAGTCCCTGTGAGTCCACATCCTGGATCTCATTCCTGCACCACCAGCTTTGTTGACTCCTGACCCAGTGGGAACAGGGTATCTGTGATTACACTGTGCAAATGGGACGTTGACTCCTCAGTAAAACCAAAGGAATCATCCCTTCATGTTCCAAGGAAGGGGGGGCTGTGACCAAGGGGATGGCCATCTAATCTGTTGAGTAGGAAATGGGGTGGTGCTTTAGAACCTGGTTCTCCCACTGGCCAACCAGGATGTGTTCCCCATTCAACACACTCTTTCCAGATGGTCGCTGAAGTCAAAGTTCAGCACTGCATCCCAGCACTGGTAATACAGGATGGGCTTATGAGACCCTCTTGCAGGGACAGTGGGCTGCAGGGCCTGACCTTCTGCTTCCCTAGGGAATGGCCCAGATCAAAGCAGCTGGCATCTGATCAAACTCTTCTGAGTTTGTAGCTAAGGCAGTAGCTAGTAGTACAAAAGTTACTTCTTGCAGAGAAAGGAGTGGCTAAAGGCCACTGTGTCCGGATAGTGCTTTTAAAGCAGGACAAATCTCCTATAAACATAATTAATCCATTCATCCATTAATTAATTTGCTCCTTCTGAAACAGGTATGTCCCCTGCATGGTAATGGAGCACACCTGCTGGGCCCATTCTATTTCTAGATTACAAATGTTCCCCTTCTTCCCCTCTCCATACTCACCCTCCCATCAACAATGAGTAAAAGCCTGACAATTAGTAGTCCTCCCATAGAGTGTCTTTCTCCTCGCTGTGGTGGGTCTTGGGGGGATAGTGGGAGAAGCAGGGGATTCATTTCCCCTTAGCAAGTAACCACAGGTGGCTGTGAAGGAGGTGACCTTGGTAAATTGTATGCAAGCACAATAACTGCTCCAGGTCCTTTCCTATGATGGCTGCAGACCTAGCACATCACCATTTTCTGCTACAATGAGTCTTCAGTACAGAGCTCCCCTGCTCCCCAGTATTGTGCTTAGGGGAGAAGTGGCTGCCAAACTGGCAAGGACATTTGAGTTAAAGGTCACGCAGCAGAAATTTGGGTTGAGGCAGGCCAGTGGTGATGCTGCCACTTATTCCCTTGGGAAGTTAGGGTTGCTGGAAGATGTAAAGGGGTGGTGAGCAGGTGATCTCCAATAGAAGGTGTGTGCTGTCAGGAGGAAGATGCCAGAGGCTGACCCATGTCAGGGTGCTGGTGCACACTGGTCTAGCATGCTATCAGGTCAGAATACAAACATTTTTGGCACTACCATTTAACCTGTAGTTTCCAAACATAGCTGCCTTCCCGGTGTTGGAGCTAAGATGTGTTCAGGCATCTATACTTCAGGAACCCCGGTCTTTCCCCTACTTTCCCTTCCTGGGGATGGGCTTTTCTTTATAAAATGTTAAAGCACAACGGGTCCCATCAGATATTCCTTCTCAAGAGGATGAGTATAATGATCACCCTTCTGAGTAGGTCACCCCATGGGCTCCACAGTGATTCTCGTTCCTACCAATATTGTGACATACTTTGTCATAAAAAAGAAGAAAAAGGAACACTTCTCACAATCTACCATTATCCATCTCTCCATTTATTCATGTGGTGAACCCCAAAGACCAGGAGGTTGTAAATAAACCATGTATATTCTAGTCATGGGCCCAGTGACAAACTTGATTTTTTTTCACACTTCTCATGTTCCTGAGGATCTACTTGGCTTTGAGCCACAGTTCATGGCTGAAGTGAGTTTCTCTGGCTTGATGCTGGGCCCCCCTAGGACACAGCTCATACTTGATTCTGTTGCCCTTTGCACTCCTGATCTCTCTGGGCAGCTCTGCTGCACACCCTGGGTCTGGAACTTCACTCTGGGGCCAGCCAGGCATTCCTCAGCGTTCCAGAAGGGGCATTCCTTACTGTGTCTGCTTCTGTTCCAAATTGTTCAGAGCCCAGTAAACTCTGGGCAACACATTTTGACTTAATTTATTTCTCAAGTGTGCCTTTATATCATCTGTTCATGAGGGACAGGTTTGGGGTTTAGTGTGACTTGTTGGTAGACTGTGAGATATAAATAAATTGCATTTGAGTAAATCTGAAAAACAAGGAATCTCCCTCTTCTTTGTTCTTACCCCCAGCTGCC
The DNA here is from genome assembly GCA_002007465.1 of Ailurus styani. Lineage (NCBI taxonomy): Eukaryota > Metazoa > Chordata > Mammalia > Carnivora > Ailuridae > Ailurus > Ailurus styani. The sequence continues at coordinate 406,250 of LNAC01000963.1, forward strand.
CTATGTCAAAAATGCCCTTGATCCCAAATTGCTCAATAAACGAGGAACAATAAAATAGAAATAATTTCTCCTAATACGAATGAATCCTTTCAATGACTAATTTGAAAGAACACTAATCTACCATGAGAGCTTCTTCGGGACCCGTCTTTGTCACCAACTAGCTGTGAGGTCTGCCGCAGTCATTAACCTCTGGGACTCTCTTGTCCGCTCTTTGTAAACAGAGGGCACTGTGTGAATATTGCATAATCCTAAAAGGAAGGAGCATCACTAACGATATAACATGAACAAGCAGTGAGGCCTTCGATTATGCATAATATTGTTTTTACTATATGGATAAACCTTCATATTTAGAAAGTAACAGAATTATGTTATTCTCTGTATAGCCATTTGAAGTTAATTAGGCAGTGAATCTTAATTACCTACATTAGTTGAGCCTGGTAAAGTAAAACGAAACAGTTTCTGCACATTGCCTTCCAATCTGCCATTAACAGCAGAAAGCAGAGAGTCCAATATTCATACACTCGGTCCGCAACCACTGATTCTGGGGTGTTTTAATTCATGACCACATTTTCATCCCAGCCTAACACAGTTCCCAGCTCTGGGAGAAGCCTCGATCTTCTCTCTTGAAAGGACAATGGGAGAAGCAGAGGTCTGTGTACTCCCACACAACAAGTGAAGTGATAATTCTTCAAAGCCTTTGCTCAGGCTGTTAAATAGCTGATTCCATGACACTCCTCTCCCTTAAGGATTAGGTTGTTCATCAGCTAATATCTCAGCCTGAAATTGTTGTCAAAGCAGTGAAATATCTTGGAGTAAGACCATCCTTATTAAGAGAGAATGTCTCAGGCAATCTGGATGTGGGTGTGGCTTTTCGGAGCCCCCTCCTCCACTACTTACAGCAAAGGGGCTTACAGAGCCACCCACTTGTCTCACCACGTGGCCCATTTTGCTGATAGGAAAACTGAGTCTCACACGGGTCAAATGTCAAATGCCAGAGGCCCTGGACAAAGTCATGCAGCAACTGTTAGCAAACCTAGCACGAGAATCCAGGCTTCTGACTCCCACTCCATTACCAAAAAGTGTATGCTTGGTTTGATGAAGTGGAATTTAAAATAACTGGGAGTGGAAAGGAAAGAATTTCAAAAGAAGATGAACTAAAAAAAAAAAAAAGAAAAAAGAAAGAAAGAAAGAAAAAAAGATTCCCCCATGGGCTGTAAGCCCTTTGATGCAGGCAAAGCACTGGAAATGGATCTTGGTTAAGCTTCCTTTTGCAGCTGTGAAGACTTAGACTTCTCCTTTGTACGTGGGAACATGGTGCATTATTCATGCAAACAGAATCTATTTGTTCTGAGACTTTGCAGAGAAGAAAAAAAAAGTTAATGGCAAAATTAAGGGAACAAGTGATCTTGGCTGCACTTTTAGAACACGGAAAGCTTCAACAACCGTCTAAGTCAGATGTGGAAACCCTCCTTGGGAAAGGAACCTGAATGAAGACAATAATGAGAGCACATCTATTGATGCATCTGGAATCCTCCCGACTGTTCCTTACATACAGCGCTACGGTGGTTCTGGTGTCCCTGCCTTTCGAGATTTCAGGTATGTAAGTACTAGACCCTCAGTCAAAATGATGTGGAACCTGTTTGTTCTCAAGGTGTGTTTTAAATGTGCAAAATGGGGGCACCTGGGCGGCTCAGTAAGTTAAGCATCGGCCTTTGGGAACAGGTCGTGATCCCTGGGTCCTGGGATGGATCCCAGCGTCAGGCTCTGTGCTCAGCAGGGAGTCTGCTTCTCCATTTCCCTCTGCTACTCCCCCTGCTTGCATGCTCTCCCTACCAAATAAATAAATAAAATCTTAGATAAATAAATATATGTGCAAAATAAATACTCTTTGCATGCTGTGACCTGTTAGAATGGTTTGATGAGGGAGGATAGAGGAGTTTATAAAGTGGAACTATCTGAGAATGGAAACTATCACGGTAGTACTACTCAGGAGTTAATAGGCGCTTGCTTAAATTCCATGCCAGGCAGCGTCTGCTTTCCAACACATGGAGCAGAATTTCTCAGGGAGTAGCTGAGTTGCCAGAGGCCCTGGACAAATGCAGACGTACAGGCTCTGTCCCAGGGCTGTTGGAGCTGATTCTCTGGGGCTGTGGCTGAACATTTGCTTGGCTAACCTGCTTCCTGGGGGCTCCTGATCCCAGAGACAGCTGTAAGGGAGGGAAATTCTTTCTTCCTTTGCTTTATTCAAAGCTACTCCATTTGATGTAGAGAACTTAATATGAGGGTTTCTTTTGTTTTTTTGTTTTGTTTTGTTTTTTTAATTAGGCTGGAAAGATGGTTTGAAGATTTTATTTATTTTATTTGACACAGAGAGAGAGATCACAAGTAGGCAGAGAGGCAGGCAGAGAGAGAGGGAGAGGAGGAAGCAGGCTCCCGGCTGAGCAGGGAGCCCGATGCGGGCCTCGATCCCAGGACGCTGAGATCATGACCTGAGCCGAAAGCAGAGGCTTTAACCCACTGAGCCACCCAGGCGCCCTGGAAAGATGGTTTGGGGCCAGTCTGACTGGCCTTGTTTTCCAGGCCAGGTAGTTTAGGCTTTATTCCCCAGGAATTAGGTAATGGACTGCCATCTTTGAGCAAGGTAGACCACCAGACTTGGCTGTTAGAAAAATAACTCTTGCTGCCCTGAGGAGTCCAGACAGCAGTTAAGCAGTTAAGTCAGTCAGAATTAGTTCTTAGTGAGTATTTCTCATCAATTTTTGTTGCTGCAAAATCATCTAAGAGGAAAGGGAATTTATGATATCCTCTGTGCAATGTGAACTTCCCCCTTTCCATGAAGAGAAAGGCTTGGAGACAGCTCCTTTCCACCGGTGGAGAAGTGGCTAGTCTGATTAGTGCAGTTTTGACTTTGTTTACTCCAGGGCTTCTCAAATGTTGGTGTGCAGCAGGCCCACCTGGAGGGCATGTGAAACTCAAGACTGTTGCCTGACCCCTGCCCCCCGCCGGAATTTCTGATTCAGTGGGTCTGGGTTGCGGCCAATAAGCTTGAGCTTCTAGCAGGTTCCCAGGTGATGCTGATGCTACTCGACCAGGAACCCCTCTTGGAGAACCAGTTCTCTCTCTGGCAGGCTCAGGAAACAGTAAGTTTTGCTTTTCTGTTGAGTTTTTAAATAAAATAAACTCATGCAGCAGAAAAGGAGAGAGGCAAGGGTTGGGGAGGAGGGCTCTGCTCAGGGCTGGAGGCTCCGTGGGCTGTGTGGGCAGGAGCTCAGCTCCAAAACCAGCTCCTGGTCTTCGAGACGGGGCTCCCCAGGCTTGGGCCTGTGCTTGAGGACGGGGAGCACTGCACCCACAGTGGCTGTTCTTCGTTCCTGGGGCCTAAGCGATGATCTTCCCGTCTGCCTGAGGAGGGGCTGGCTCTTCCACACTTGGGCTGGGGAAGGGGAAGGGAGGCTCGGATCATCCTGTCGGCTCCTACCATGACCGCTGAGCTCTGCTTTCAGTTGCTTTGCCGGTGTCTCCCAGGTTGAGGAGTCAGTGAGTCTCTCTTTCCTTTTTTTTTTTTTTTTTTTTTAATGAATTAAGCTCATTTGCACCGGATTTATTCTCAGTGTGGGGAGGCCCCTGCTCTCACTCTTCAGTGTCAGACCACCTATGTAAGCCATGGTGGGGCTGCCTGGGGCCCCGCTGCTTCACTTAGTGGGGATAGACTAGGAGGCCGTCTTACGGCAGATCGACACGTAGGAACCGCCAGTTTCTATTTATCTCTCTCTCTCTTTTTTTTAAAGATTTTATTTATTTATTTCACAGAGGGAGAGAGATCACAGGAGGCAGAGAGGCAGGCAGAGAGAGAGGAGGAAGCAGGCTCCCTACTGAGCAGGGAGCCCGATGTGGGGCTCGATCCCAGGACCCTGAGATCATGATCTGAGCCAAAGGCAGAGGCTTTAACCCCCTGAGCCACCCAAGCGCCCTCTATTTATCTCTTGATACCTCTCTTCAAGGGCTTTCTAGACAGGAAGAGAGCAAGAGGGGCCAGTGTAGGATTTGGGCATCAAACACTTCCTCATACTCTGCCATTTAGAAAGAAGGCTAGGGTTAAGGCCTCTGCCTTCAGCTCACGTCATGATCTCAGGGTCCTGGGATCGAGCCCCGCATCGGGCTCTCTGCTCAGCAGGGAGCCTGCTTCCTCTTCTCTCTCTGCCTGCCTCTCTGCCTACTTGTGATCTCTCTCTCTCTCTCTCTCTCTCTCTCTCTCTGTGTGTCAAATAAATAAATAAAATCTTTAAAGAAAGAAAGAGAGAAAGAAGGCTTCCTTCTGGAGCGTCTGAGTACTTGCTCGCATGAGCTCACAGGCCTAGCTTTGACTGAGACAGTGACAGTGCGTGATACTGAAGTGATATTTCTGGGACGTCAAGTTACAAAATGCAACGGAATTGTGCATTCAGAACATTAATGTGCGCTGTTTGGTCTTTAGATGGTCAGCACGGGGGCTTTGACAGAGCGTGCTGGATCGGCTGTCCCAAATTCTGTCTTGGTTTCATTTTGGATTTCATTCAGGGAAAGCCTTGAATTCATTCAGTTTCCAGCGTCGTTCCTCTCCACAGGGTCTCACGTTGGTTCTAGATTGTTCCCTCTGTAAGCCCTGAGCATGGGTGTGGGTTTTAGAGACCAAGGCTGAGATCGATTACAGAGAAATGGTGCATTTTAAATCAATGAGCAGATAAAAAGGAGTAGATTTCCTCCTTTATCAGCAGCAGCCTGTCATCTTGTTGGATGGAGACAGAAAAGCCTATGAAATGGAGACAGCATTAAAACCTCCCTTGTCTGAAACAGACCGTTTTTTAGGAATGGACTTTGGTCAGTTATGTTGGAGTAGAATTAGTTCTTAGAAAAACCAAGTTTTAATTGTCATCACGGAGGAGCAGTAGAAAAGTGAAGGAGAAACTACAGGAAGATGTGCCCATTGAAATGGAAGAGCAGGAAAAGCATTTTCTTAACCCAGAGGCTGAGGACTCCAGGGAACGCAGATGTGAGTGGGAGAAGGACAGGCCCCCAGATCTAGGGGCTTCTGAAAGGAAGAACTGAAAATGAAGCGTGATTTGGCAGTTGCTACCTCAGAGACTGGATTTCTCCCCTAAAAGTTTAGCCACATGAAACAGTATGTTCTGCATGGACATTCAGCAGAATGTTTCCCAGAGCACGACCGCGGCGTTATTTTTTTTTTTTTAAGATTTTATTTATTTATTTGACACAGAGAGATCACAAGTAGACAGATAGGAGGAAGCAGGCTCCCCACTGAGCAGGGAGCCCGATGCGGGCCTCGATCCCAGGACCCTGAGATCATGACCTGAGCCGAAGGCAGGGGCTTTAACCCACTGAGCCACCCAGGCGCCCCAGATCTCGGTGTTCTTGAGAGACCTCTTAGCAGCGTGACAATGGGGTGGCTCAATCCCAAGAGCAAACGGGAGCCACTCAAAAACCTGGGACAGCACGGGACAGGGTTATGTGGTATCTGTTCAGATTGCTGAGGGAATAACAACGCAGCATATTTGTTTGGTTTTCAAGATAACACAGAAACTCGTGCAAACAGAGACGATGTGTGCCGTGGGGGAGCATGATGAGGACATTGACGGAGACGAGGGACTTAAGACAGATAACAGTTTCAGCTGGAGGAGGTGACATGACTGAAATCAGGCCTGGAGTTGCTGTAGACAGCTGGGGAGAGGTCTCCTGGGCGCTGGGCACATTCGTTTTCATCAGGCCTCGATCTGCCTGCATTCATCCCTCTCAGGCAGGCGACACTGCAAGACAAAATCTAAAAGGAGGTGTGCTTGGCCCGAGAACAAAGAAAGAGGAAGGAGAGCACAGCGATCCAGCAAACAGGGCTGCGTCCACAGTGTAGAAGAAAGAGAATCAACTTAGAAGTAGGTTATCATTTCTTTAAACTCCGCTTGGCCCGCCGAGAAGGAGGGGGAGAAACGCAGAGGAACCGGAGCACTCAGAGACTCACCCTGACGTGATAGACAGATGAGGAAAGAAAGAAATTTTGCTTCGAGGAAAATAGAACAGGTGAGTCAAAGCCTGGAAAACTCAAAACTGGAGGGATGCGAAGATTTGCAGGGAGAACATTCCGTCTAAGGGCACATTGATCTTTTCTGGCCCCCAGCGGTGCCTGTGCATTGGGAAGTTCATGAATTTGCTGAAGGTAATGTTCAACTGAGACAAATGTAGAGAGGCAGCAGACTTCCCCTAAGAGATAAGCTTCCCAAGCCCCCTTGAAACTCAAGAGGGAGTAGCCACTAACATACAGGAATAAAATATTCCTTGGCTTCTTGCTGGGGGTGCATAGCAGTGCAGAGAAAGCCAGGCCATGAAGGGGCTTTGGGAAGCTGCCTGTTACAAACATCACAAGTGCCAGGAAACGTCACAAGGGATGATTGTCACTAGACACGGTTTGGTGTTGAGGCCAGGCACCTACAGTTTGAAAGAGATGGAATTTCAGAGGGCCAGATCCTAAGAGCCAGTGTCTAACTGTGATTGTGTAAGTCTTTCAAGAAGTTAGGTTAGTTCCAGGAAAGGGGAGGCTGTGTGATGGCATTTTTTTCCCTCCAAGAAATCAGAAGGTCACAGTGAACCTGTCCATAGAAGATCCCTCCTTACTGATTTTAGATTGGGACTTTTGGGACAAAGAGCAGCGTCCAGGCAGAACTGAAACCCGAAATCTTTCCTCCCTTTTCCCAGCACGAGGCCTCTGTTGCACATTGTGGCTGGAGATAGCCCGTAAGTCTGGGTTGCTCTCTGAACTGGGTGCTAGGAACTGGCACCCAGTTCTGTGCGTGCCAGCTGCTGTAAGCCTGGGGCCTTTGTTGTGTACTCTCTAAATTTTGTTGGCATGAGTGTGGTGCTGTGATATTCTTGTGTGTCCTCTGATGGGCTAGAAAAATTGCCCTCATGAGACTCTTGGAGCTGCACTACCTCCATTTTGGAGGCACTCGAAGCTGTACCCATTCCAGCCAACGTGAGTCTAGATGCAACTTCTTCCCAAGAAGCTGAACTGCCTCTGAGTGAGACACATCTGGCTGAGGGAGAATAGAATAGGGAAGTGGGGGACCTATTAGTCTCTGGACTATTGTAAGAAATTACAAATGCAAGGGTTTAAAACAACGTGGATTTATTATCTTACAGTTCTGTCCGTGCAAAATGAATACTAAAGTAATCCATTAACTTCACTGGGTTGAAATGAAGGTCTTGGCAGGCATGTGTGTCTTTCTTGAGGTCCTAGGAGAAGTCTGTTCCCTTGTTGCAGCTTCAAGAGGCTGCCCACATTCCTCGGCTCATGACCCCTATCTTCCACCATCAAAACCAGGAACAGAATGTGGAGACCTTGTCAGGCTGTGGCCTCTCTCGTTCTGACCTCCTCTTCTGCCTCCCTCTGCCCCTTGTATGGATCTTAATATATTGGACCCACCCTGGTAATCCAGGATAATCTCCCCCATTTTAAAGTAAACTGATCACCAACCTTAATTTTATCTGTGACTTCAGTACTCCTTTGCCCTGTAAGGTAACAAACGTATGCACAAGTTCCAGGGATTGGGACATGGACACATTGGGAGTGTGTGTGGGATATTTTGCCTAACACAGGGAGCAAGGACCTTTGGGTTTAGTTCTCTAAAGTTTAATTGACATGGCGGAGATTATTTTCTTGTTTTGCTTCCTCTCTTGGAATGCAATCATCAGAAGGTATGTTTTCAAGTTTGGGCATTTCTATGCTACGGTTCATTGTGTATCTTCTTAGGTACTGTTTGGGTCATACGCTGGGTATGCAAGGAGAGGAGGCATAGAATAGGTAATGTGTTGGTGGCCTAGGATGCAGCATGTCTGTGACACTCATTTCACGAATGTCCATCCTATCCTGACTCTTTCCAGGGGCTTCTAGGGACAAGAGGTAGCCTGCCCAGGTCATAGAAGGAGTTGGAGGTCTATGCTCATAGGCAGAAGGAGGACCTCTCAGTGTACTGATGATCTCTCCATTAGCATGAAGTGTGTGGTTGTCCTTAGGCTTGAGTAGTAGTCTTTTCCAAACCAACTTTATTAAGATACCCTACGTGGGTGGATCTTATCAACTTCTAAGACTAATAAAGCTCTTATGTTGATTCCCATTGACTGTCTGTTCTTTGAGATTACCTTCAACGGTTAAACCCAGTGGGATAGAGAGAGAATCCTTGGCACCCAAACCTTCAGCACATCTAGGAGGGAAAAAGAAATCTTTACAAGCAGAAGCATAATGATGATGTTACAACACTTCTCTCATCCGACCAAAGCTGTGACCTAAATTAATATCCACAGCTTTGTAAACACATATGCATTTTTATGGAGTCTTAACCCACAATGCTGTGATCTTCATCATTATCCTCTTCATTAGAAGCAGATGGCAGCAAAGTGTTGCCTACACATTTAGATAATGTTTAAATAATTCCTGGAAAAACAGCCTGGCAGCCTAATCAATTCTTTGAGGAACTACAATGGGAGCTGGAGGGGCAGGGGGCATGTCTAGTAAACAGTTGCTCTGAGAAATTAATTGTGGGCCAAAGAGGTGGAAAGTCTTTGAAACTGAAAAATGGAGCCCTTTATGCTACAATCTCATCAATATCATTGGGATACATTTTTGAAATCTCATTTATTTGCCATTTTTCTATTACAAAAACTTAGGGCTAATTATAGATTTGGAAAACACAGAAAAGCAAACACACACACAAATATATTCCAATTCCCAACTACTTGGAAAAAACACACTGTCGAGAATTGCAGCGACATGCCTTTATTAGACATAGTCCAACCAACGCTTGTACTTCTCAAACCTCTCCTCCGTGGACATTCTGGGCCCTGGGGAATTAGCTTCCAGGAATTCCTGCATTGGTGTCTTTCCCTGATACAGGCTGCCCACACCAGCCAAGCTTTGTTTCCTGCTGCCCCTCTTTCAAAATTGCGAATCTCAGTGTCCTGAAACATTTGTTATACTTTTGTTGCATCCCTGGGGCGAGGCAGCCTTGAAAGTAGGAGCCATTGTGTGCTCCAAAGATAGGGTATGGAGGAGAGCTCAACTCTGTTGACCTGCTGAGCTCTTCTGTTGTTTTTCTGGATTCAGCATATTTTTCAGGATTTTTTTTTGATAAAATAGATGTTTTGAACACTTTCCATGAGTTATTTATTTACTTACATTTTAAGAGACAAATAGATTAATAGGAATAGCCTATGCTTATAATCTCTTTTCTAGATGAAACTGAGTCAGAATAAATACACTTCCTCCTTCCCTCCCGTCACTGTTTCTTTTCACTATAGCTTAAAAAATGAGCAGAAAGATGTTTTGCATATTGTTTTGGAGTCCAAATAAAAAAAAGTTAGCTGCTGTGACAACGCAATTTTGAAATGATATTCCTAAGAAAATATTCTGAAATGAAATACATTTTAAAATCTTTTTGTCATTTAATGGCCATAAATGGGGTTTTTTAGTTTGCTTCTTTACTGGTTGTCTAGGTATTTTGATCTCTGTTCAACAGTTTTAAAAATTTATCACGGCAAGCTATTACTAGAATTATTTTCCTAGACAAGTAAAAATAGCTTGTCTAGCGATCATTTTCAAGTGCTGTTTTATTTTTTTGGGAATCTTGTTGGACAGACGAATCAGGGTTTATATCCCATTTACTAGGTAGGAAACCTACCAGGATGTTTCCTAATTTTATTTACTTTTCTTGTTGAATTTATTTCTGACTTATAACACATGTAAGCCCCTGAGTTACACTGGTGGGTGGTGACTGTAGGGACCTCAAGGCCACACAGCTAGTGAATGACAGACCCACGACCAGAACCAAACATCCTGTCTCTGAGTCCTTTGCTCTTGGTACTCATGTTGCTTTCTATCCAAAAGGACTAAAATCGTTTCCACTGGGTGACTAAGGAAACGTAAGAGATTCTTGACTGGAGAGCTTTTATTGCAAAGGAAATTCTTTTTCATGTTTGAAAAGCTTTAAGCTGCAATGTTGGCTTCCACTCCACAATCATGACCAAACCCATCAATTCCTCTGAGGAGAGCTTGCTGGGAGGATGGAGGAGCAAAATGGACACCATAATGTTTTCCCGGGGCTGAAGGGTCCTCCGTTGAAATGTAATTTCCTAGAGTTCGTTATTAATTAATTCAACCAATATTTATTAAGCACTTGTTCTGTGTCAGAGACTGTTCTAATTCAGGAGGTAAAACCGTGAACAAAATAGACAAACAGCCCTCCCTCCTGGAGCTCATATTTTAACCATTGTCTCAGTATTTTTTATTTGTGTTAATATTCCTGTTTAAGGCTGCCTGTAGCACCACTTATCTGAATGCTATCGTTGTAATTGGTATATTTGGTGGCGGAGCAATCATTACGATTTGTTGGCTGCTTACAACATGTCAGGCACCACACTAAGCGAATCACACGGAATCTCATTTGATCCTTGTAACCACCCCTATTACCAGGCTGGCATTCTAATTTTCATTCTGTATCATTTGTACCTAGTGGATCCAGGATTTTAACAAAATAGGTCTGTCCTCAAGCTGTGGTCTTCACCAGCTGTCCACATTGGTTTATCTTAGAAATTGTTGTCTTAGATTGCAGGTCCAAGAAACTAGTTCAAAGTGAAAATGAAAATTGTTTTAGTTTTGTATCTGGAAAATTCAAAATGTACTAGCTTTCAAATCAAAAGGATGCATTTGTCCTTTAAGTCCCATCGTGAGGGGGAGGAGCTGACTTAGAAGTGCAAATTTCAGGACAGACCATGAGGTACAGCTGACTTTTCTAGTTATCTTGTAGGTCTCTGTTACTGTTAAAAACTACACAGACAACAGTTATCAGCAGTCGTCTTCAGTCCTTTGTGGTTGATGGAGAGCAAGAGTTGAAAATGGCACCCAGTCCTCACGATTCTGACCACGTTTTTACGTAGCTTTGGAAATAACAGTGGGCTCCAGATGGCAGAGGAAGTTAAGATAGCGCCAGATGTGCAAACAGGTGGGATGAGTGGGGAAATTAGTAAAGCATGTCAGGGAGTATTAATGGCTGCTAATTATTGAGAGATCCTCCTAGGGTAGGCACTCCCACTCAGGGGCTGACATACATTATCTCATTTAATCCTCCTGGCAGCCCAATCTAAGATGTGATTGATGCTAAGAGCAAAGACCTTGCTCGTAGTTCTGTGGCTTGTGGGTATCCAGTCGGGATTGGACTCCAGGTGATTTTAATTCTCCACTCTGTGACATTGTCCTGAGGATTCAGAAGGGGACAGATTAAGCCAGGCTGGGGAGATGGGGAGGAAGTCTGCTTAGAGGTAATCCCTTTAAAGTTGAGTAAAATTTCCTGCTAACATTTTTATCCCACTTACATCCCTTGAACATTTCAGGTGTGATTCAACAGTTTTGACCATGGACTTCCTTATACTGGGCAGAGCTAACTTATATCGCATTAATACTTGTAATTAGCTAATTAATCGGTTGTAGTGATCCCACTTCTCTCTCTACTGCATGTCTTTGCCCTATTCATATTTATGCACAAGTTATTATTCTCTTCATTTTCCTTGCTGCAGCCACAGAATTCAAGGCTTGCTTTCAAAGTTGTCCTGTGCTTCTTGTGTTTTGTCTCAGATTATAATATTGAACCAAAAAGAAATTACATAAGGCAAGACTTCATGATATTCTCAATTAGAAAAAAATACATTGCAAACAGAATGCACAGATATTCAAAAAAAGACATTGGATACCTTGGCCTTTGACATGAAAGCTTTTACTATGAAGTCAATTAGACACCATAATCTATTTGGCCCTACAATGTACCCAACCTATGCCCAGAGATATGGCTAATCTTTACTGCTCTGTTATATGAATCAGAAAAACGTGCCCCCTCTGTATGTGTATACTTCCGGGCAAGAGGGAGGTGCCTGGCTCAGGAGAAGCAGGTATCCCTTCAACCAGGAGGATAGCTCTGAGCCAGGGCACAAGCTTGGCAGGTGGGAAGAGGAGTGGATTGTGGCCAATATACCAGGAAACTTCGTGAAGCACATGAACGGCACAGCCATGCCCTGTGGTCTTGCCTGTGGCTGTCACCACTATGGCTGTAGAGGTGTACATACAGGCCTTTTTTTCTCCTATAGAAGAAATAACAGGTAGAATGTTGAGTGTTTTGCATTCAGACCTCATAGGCTTAAAATCACCTGTGAAGGAGGTAATAAGGAAACAGAGCAGAAGTTAAGAGCACACAGCTATCAAGTATGGGAGCCAAGATTCAGCCTGAGTTCTGATTAATTCTAAAGTCTGGTTCATTCTGGCTGATAAACTACCACCTTATCTCTGTGCTGCAAAAAATTTTCAAACTTGGTGGATGGCACAATGAACATTTATGAAGAAAAGTGGCAAACAGAATCCTGTGTTACTTGAGTACATCAGATGTTCCCCGTCTCTTTGCCTTTGTTCAGTCTCTTTCTGCTGTGAGGAGTTCCCTTTTCTTCTCAATTCTGTGTGTTCAACCCCTAGCTATTCTTCTAGATTTTGGTCTCACGCCACTCTCTCCATACAAGATTCACTTCAATATGGAAATAATCTAGCTTTTCCAAATAACCAAAGCACATTCTTTTTCTACACTTATGGGTCTGATCTTGTTCAAAATTCCATTATGGCTGTATACCTGTATGCCTTTTCCCCCCTCGTATTGGGCTATAAATTCCTGGATGCTGGCACTATGTATAATTTGTCTTTTTATTACCACTGCCTGGCATAGTATAGGACCTTTGGTTGACTAAATGATTGAATTAATTATCACTCAACACTAATCAAGTCTTATTTTGTAAAGAATGGTATACAAACCACCCACACAATTGGAAATAATGACAAAATCTGGTTAAGATATTTTATTTTATTATTATTTTTTGTGTGGAAGGTTAAGATATTTTAAAGATTTTATTTATTTATTTGACACAGAGAGAAACAAAGAGGGAACACCAGGAGGGGGAGTGGGGGAGGGAGAAGCAGGCTTTCCCGCAGAGCAGGGAGCTGGATGCGGAGCTCTATCCTAGGGTCCTGGGATCATGACCTGAGCCCAAGGCAGACGCTTTACGACTGATCTACCCAGGCACCCTCCGGTTACGATATTTTAGAGGAATACTAGAAGTATCAAAGAGCTGCCATGGCATATATTATAGGTTAAATTGTATCTACCCCGGATTCAAATGTTGAAGTCCTATTCACCAATAACTCAGAATGTGACTTTATTTGTAGATAGGATCACCGCAGTTAGCTGTGAAGAGGCTAGAGAGAAACAACACATTACCTAGAGGGGAACAATGGTTTGAACAGCAGCAGATTTCTCATCTGAAACCATGGAAGCCAGAGAAAGTGGCACAAAATATTTCAAGTGCTGAAAGAAAAGAACTTTCAATTCTGGATTTTATCTACAGCAAAAATATCTTTCAGGAAAGAAGGAAAATACAAATGTTTTCAGAGGAAGGAACACTAAGGGAATTTGTTGCTAGCAGAACTCCCTTGAAGAATGACTAAAAGGAGTTTTCCAAAGAGAAAAATAACAAAAGAAGGAGGCTGGTCTATAGAAGGAAGAACAATAAAATGTGTAAACCTAGAGATGATATAATTGGCTAACCTTTTGTACATGAATTAAAAAAATTATGTTTGGTTGAAGCAAAAATTCTAACATCTGATCTGGAGCTCAGTGTATGTAGAGGAAATAAGTCATTTATATATATTTTTAAAGATTCTATATATATATTTATTTGAGAGAGAAAGAGAGCAAGCATGAGCTCCCTGGTGGAGAGGGGCAGAGGGAGAAGGAGAAGCAGACTCCTTGCTGAGGAGGGAGCCCAATTCAGGACTCAATCCCAGGACCCTGGGATCATGACCTGAGCTGAAGACAGATGCTTAACCGACTGAGCCACCCAGCTGCCCCATTTATATTTTAAAGGCAGAATGAGTAAAGGAACCTATGTGGAACTAAGATTTCTATGTTTTACTTAAGTGGAAAAATGTCCATATAGAGACACATAGATACTCTAGTATGTTATATATGTATATCGTAATTCCTAGATTAACCATGAAAAAAATACTATTCAAAGTAATATTTAAAGACAATAAATCAAAATGAGATTAACAAAATATTCCAGTAACCCATTGGAAGGCAAGTAAAAGGAGTTGTGGAAATGTAAAACAAACAAAAAAAACCCCAGCAAATAAAAGGGCATATTTAAGCCTTAACGAATCAATATTTAATTTAAGCATTAGTGGTCTAAATACATATTAAAAGACAGATTGGTAGAATGAATAAAAAACAGGACCCAACTTTAGACATCTGCAAGAAATTAACCTAAAACATAGCCATATAGGGATGCCTGGGTGGCTCAGTGGGTTAGGTATCTGCCTTCAGCTCAGATCATGATCCCAGGGCTCTGAGATGGAGTCCTGAGTGGGCTCCCTGCTCAGTGGGGAGTCTGCTTCTCCCTCTATCTCTGCCCTTCCCCCCACTCGTGCATGCTCACTCTCTCCCTCATGCATGGGTTCTCTCCCCTGCCTCTCAAATAAATAAATAAATAAATAAAATCTTTGAAAAACCACACATAGCCATATAAGTAGGTTTAAAGTAAAAGAATGGAAAAAGGTGTCCTGCAAACATCAGTAAAAAGATATTCAGCAGCGCTCTGTAACGCACCCCTTTCATGGCACCCGGGGCGGGGGGAGGTTCTTGAACCTCTGAGAGGATGGTACGTGTAGTGATTCATTTTACACTTTGGTAATTTAGGTATGCACATTGCAATTTTTAGGAAAATGACTAATTATAATGGCGTATGTTACCTCCAAACCAGCAGAAAAGAATGAAATGAAATAAACAGTGAACGTGAAGGAAGTGAGAAGGAGAACAAACTTACATAGGAGAGGTGGGATAAACAGAAAGGTGGGGATGGAGATGGATGACATGGGGCGGGGAGGCTATAATGGATGGTTTCTGAGGGACTGGCCATGTGGTGGTGCCACAAGTAAACATACTTTTAATGTATGTTTTATATGCTTTTCACACGAAAAATTCTAAAGGGGGTGAAGGGTTCAAGTCCAACTTTTTGATGAGTAATCCCTGGGAAAGTAGTTTCTTCCATTCATCTAAAAAGTACGGATTCAGCTCATTTTCAATCTGTCCTTGTCTCTGTCTCTTATGCCCTGGAAGCTCTGCTCTGGGCTCCCCTCTCTGGTTAGTGTTTTCTCATGACCTCATCCCTAGGGAGGGGTCTAACCCATGGACATTTCTCTTTGCCAGAACCTTCTCCTCAACTCTTAAACATCCTCAAGTCTTTCTGTACTCAATTCACCTAACCTCGCTGCTGCCAGTGTTTCTCCTCCTTCTCCAGCCAAATGTCTTGGCAGAATTTTCTAGAGTCACTCTCCTTCACTCTCCCACCCATGCCTGAGTGAAGACATCAGACTAACGGAAACTATTCTTGCCCAAGTGGTCTGTCATCTTCCTGGAATAAAATGCACGAGAGTGTATTCCTCATACCTTTTGCCATTTGATCTCTTAGCAGCATTTGGCAGAGAAGACCACTTTCTTGCTTTGGAAACTCTTTGATTCCTTTGCCTTGAATTTACATTCTTGTTTTCTTCTTTTCCTTTGATCCCCTTTAATCAATATCTAATTCGGGCTGCTCTTTCCATGTTTCTGTTTGTTTTTTCTTCAAGACCCTTTTCCCTTCATGTTCTACATACCCTTTTGAATTAATCTTATGAAGTTCTTTGGCTTATTTTTGTTTGGTTTTGTGTGTGGGTGTGTTTCTTCTTGTTTTGGCTTCTACCTCGTGATATTCTTAGATCTTTATTCTCAATATCATCCTTTCTTCTGAACCCTGCTTTATAGATCTAACTGGGCACTTGGTAGATCTCTCAGTTGAATATCTTGTAGGCATCAGAACCCAACATGTTTAGAATGGAATTTTCTTAGTACCTCTCAAATCTGCTCTGCCTCTCGTTTCCAGTACCAGCATCTACCCAGCTGCCCTAAACACAGATCTGGGTATCATTCTAGATTCTTCAGTGGATACAGATTCATAACGTCCTAGTTTTCTGTTATCTGGCCACTATTTTACATCTCTACAGGTACTGCCACCCCCTGCCCCTCCCCACACACAGACTTTGCTGCTGTCACCTCACCTTTTATATAGATTCCTGAAATGACTTTAAGACAAGTCCTTCTTCCCCTAGCTTGACCATTCCCAGTTATTCTCTTCAGTGCTGCCCACCTGGCACTATTCTGCCTATAATTTACTCAAAATGAGCACGTTCTCACCTACTGGAAATTTCTTCCTTGGCTTCACATCTTCATTGGGATTTAGTCCAAACTCCTTTATATGGGAAACATGAGTGCCTGCCATGTGAGGGTCCCAAGGCATCTAAACTTCTTGAATCATACTGTCAATTTAATATTTAAGCAGTATAGCTATAACCCCCATTCCACAAGAAATCTATTTTTCTTCTTGTATCTCAGAGTTCCTATGGGGAGAATGGTTAGGATTTTTTTTCTTATTCCCTTTCCCCATTGAATTACTGATGGTTCTACTTTGCACCTCATAGGATTGCTGAATACTTACTAAACATTAGACTTCATTCTGGAGGTCTGCTTCTGTTTTTATTTTCTTCCAAAGAACTTAAATACAAGTCCATAACTGACATTTACTGAAGCTGGGGTGGGTGGAAGTTAGAGATTCCCACATAGTACTTGGAATACGTTGAAATTTCTCATTAGGTTTGCTGTCATAAAATTTACTTGGCCTCACTCTCCACTTTTCTGTCTCTTTCTCTAGTGGAAGACTCTCCTCATCTCTTGCTTTTTTTTTTTAAGATTTTATTTATTTGACACAGAGAGAGAAATTACAAGTAGGTAGAGAGACAGACAGACAGACAGGAGGAAGCAGGCTCCCTGTCGAGCAGGGAGCCCAATGCGGGTCTCGATCCCAGGACCCTGAGATCATGACCTGAGCCAAAGGCAGGGGCTTTAACCCACTGAGTCACTCAGGTGCCCCAACCTCTTGCTTTCTTAATCTGTGTTTTAATTTTCCTCCTCATGCTTTCGTCTGGGCTGTTCTTGGATACAGGAAATTGGATCTCTTGTAGAGGGCAATTCTTCTCTCTTTGCTCCCCCTCCCTTCCCACATCAGGCTACAACCAAGGTTCCTCTCCTTTCTCAAGCAATAGATCCATCATGTTTCTAAAAAAAAACCAAACAAAACAAAAACAAAAAACAAAAACAACAACAAAAAAACAATTGCCCAAGGGATGAATTGTGTTATTCCCCTAGAATAAAGAAGAGTAACATAGAGATGTCTTGTTTAGCAAATAGCATTCATCATTCCTGCTACACATGGCCACCACTATGTGGCCCAGTCCCCTCTCCTATTCTCTACTGTGGGCCTTTTGCGTGGCACTTAGCACTTGCGCCACCAGGCTCCTTTCTGCCTTAGCACTGCCTCCTTCTCTGCTTCTGCGAACACCCTACCACCAATCTCTTTTGTAGCTAAACTTTCTAAAAGTCACATTTTAGGTTAAGTCCTTCAGTGAGGGTCACTCGATGCTCTGGATTAGAATAGATGCTCCTGACATGTGCCTTTAACACGTACTGTTCCTTTCCCATGGGAAGTGTCACATTTCACTGTAATGATCTGCCTGCTCTCTGAGGACAGGGGCTGTTGTCATCTTTGCCACCATGAACTGTGTCAAGTACAGTCTCTGATATATAACAAAAATCCAAACACATCTGCCATATAAATGAAAAACAAGTTCATGACTCTCTTCTGAGAAGCTCAGAGGACTCTTCATTGTCTTTCTCTACCAATTTGGGACCAGGACTGCCAGTCATTCGGATAGACCATAATTGCCTCCCAAACTGGACAATTTCTAAGATTCTTACCCATCTCTGCTGTACTGATATTCTGTGATCTTAGGTCATTTTTTTTCTTTTTATAAAAGTAAAACAAACAAAAAACACTGTTATTTCTTATAGTTTCCAAGAAGAGTCAAAACAAATTTAGTCTTCCCAGTTAGATTTCATCATGTTTCTAGGACATCTTAATTTAAGGTAGGCACTAAGAAATAGCTAAATTACTGGAATGGTTATTCATTAAATCCATTTAGCATGAATCTTCTATCACATTTGCCTACAACCAGGTTCATTTATATCCTATTTTACTTTGATTCATTTGATTTAATTATTCTTGAAATATTCTACATTCTCTTGTAAACTTTATCTTCAGAGTATTCCTCTCGTGCAACAAAGTTATTTTTTTTACCAACTTAAGGATAAAAGAACTACAACCTCATTTGTCCTTCCAAATTGATTCCGTTACTATTTATAAAGTATTATAATATCATAGTGACATACATTCTTTTCAACAAATGATATCAAAGTTACCTGTGATTTTAAGCATTTTTTATATAATGAAAATAATTTAAAACTCCTTAGATCACAGAAGTATTTCAGATGACTATCTCATGTGAGCCTCACAGTCACCTCTAGCAATAGGGGAGGATAGTACTTTTTTCCCTATTTTACAGAGAGCAGCATGGGAATATGGACCTTTAACACAAGGCAAACATTTGTAATTTTCTTTTTTTGACTTTTAGAAAATATGTGACATTTCACAGTTTGAAATGTATTGTGTGTCCATACAAATATCACATGAAGAATAAAAAAACTAAAGTAAACTTAAGAGAATGTAATTGTGTCAAGCACATTTTCATAAGAACAAAAACTTAGGGGCTTAATAGCCAAGTACATGCAGTGCAAATGTACTGAAGACTTCTAAGTTGCTTTATTGAGTTAATCATTTAACTAAAGTGGTAAAACTATGAAGTGACCTTCCCATTTAAAGCTGATGTTATCAACCTTTTGTAAACAGAACATTCAGTTAAGGAAATCCATTTTTAAAACACTATAAAAAAATAGGGATTTGCAGCATTTCAAACTCTAGAATTCCACAGAATTTTAGAGCAAAAAGGGATCTTTCAGATCTGCTAGTACTATGAAACGTCAAAGAACTGAAGTATTGGGGCACCTGGGTGGCTCAGTGGGTTAAGGCCTCTGCCTTCGGCTCAGGTCATGATCTCAGGGTCCTGGGATCGAGCCCCACATCTGGCTCTCTGCTCATGAGGGAGCCTGCTTCCCCCTTCCCTCTGCCTCTCTGCCTACTTGTGATCTCTTTCTCTCTGTCAAATAAATAAAATCTTAAAAAAAAAATAAACTACACTCTTAAAAAAAAAAAGAACTGAAGTATTCAAATGGCATTTAGAGATGTTCTAGCCTTGGAGTCATTGTTGGGTCCTGATACCTGAGGAAATTTTCATCAATCCTTAATACATGGAAAAAAACCTAACTTTTTTTCATAAACTCAATTATATGACATTAAAGAATTGTGTTTTTTAAATAATATTTTGCTTGTTCCATGTTTTTAAAATTGATATTTTTTATTTTCATCTGGAGAACTAAAAATTGGCAACCTTATCTCGGCTTCCCCCATCCTCCTTTGGGTGTGTGTTAGGGAATTTTATGAGTCTGTGGTATCAAGCAGTTTGAGTCTAAGGGATATTTGCCGCTGCTCGTGCCTCCCGAATACAGACGGGTGAGCTGTGGGCCAGAGGTGATAGATGACTTGATCTAGGTCATTATTTCGAACCACATCCCCTGATGCCCAGGCCAGGTCTGCCCCAGCTCCCTGTGTCACCTCAGAAAGCATGGGCTAGCTGCTTTTCTTCTGTGTCAACTCCAACAGTCCATTAAAATTCTACTCACTAATGCATCGGCATTAAAAAATTAAAATCTATCCCTTTTGTCAAGTACTTTTCCTTTTATTAATTATCGAATCACAACAGACTCAGTTGATTAATAACCCCTGTTACATGTATTTCCAGCTTATTGATAAGGTCCATCCAGGTGCTACAGTGTACTTGAAGGAAAAGTTTATTTAAAAATTGTTAGAGCGTTTAAAATGAAGGTGACTAAAACTGAGCCAGTCGCAACAGGAGAATCGTGGGAAATTCATGAGGGGGGAAATTACTTTCAATGGTAATTTTAAGTAGATTCACTCTCCAGCATTGAGCATACAGAAGACAGCATCTTAAATACAAATTTTATCCTTGGATGGCAGAAAAACTGTTAAACAGCTGGAGTCCAGGAAGGAGAATGGCCTTGAGTCGGGTGGAATTCCAAAGCACGCTATAAAAACAAGCGACTGATATTTTTATTTGTATCATTTATCTTGAAAAAGAGGCAAGCAAATATTTAAAAAAGAAAGTCAATAATTTTCTTTTTATTTGTTCAGACAAGTGAAAAGGTCAGTAACCAAACTCCTGATGTGATGTGCTCCTGGGAGGCAGGACCACTCCAGTGATTTTTTTAGCCTTGCAATTACTGCTGGTCTGCAAAGAGCATGCACATTTACATAATATGGAGCAATGTGTTATCAATACAACAAAATGCAGGATGCTACAGCTGGAGCGGGCAAAATTAGCTGGACCTATGGGGGAATGAACTCTTTTAGCCTGTACTAAATGTTCCCAGGATGCCTAGAAAGTAAACATTTTGGAGGTTGATGATAGGAACAGATTTTTCCTGTGATGCCTACCATTTCTGCAGATGTTACGTACAAGGTGCAACAAATGAGCAGCAAGAAATTAGAATCAAACCCTTATCTTGATTTGACGTGCTCATATTTGACAAACCATTTTCAGTGAGTATCTCCAAGCATCTCTGGGATAAAACAGATGTTGCACAGGTCAGGAACATGAGGTTGTCAAGGAACATGCTTAAAGAAAGCCACTGAGGTTGGAAGTGGCTTAAGTGGAATGAAAACTAATGTCACATGACTCCAGATTCATCCTTTCTTGCCACACTCCAAATCAGACACACCTGTTTATTACTCAGTGTCTTAGGAAGTGTTTGCTTCTAGAAGTGCACCCTGTAACCGTATTCATTTTACCTGGGAGATGATCATTACCTTCTTCTGAATTCCGTCATGACTGTGTGCTCTTATACATTGAGACCTGGAGATGGAATCCTGCAGAGGAGGGTGTGAAGTTAAGTAATGGCCCCGAATCTAGCCCAGATCCAACCCCGTGTTTTAGCAATTGTGTCTCTAGGCTTCTAGCTGAGTTTCCCAGCACAGCCTGTTCCTTCTCAAAGCTGTTTTTACAAGAGAGTATGATAGTCACAGTAGCTTTGTCTAACCTCCAGAGCACCGAACAGATAAGTGAGCGCCAAGAACTAAACTAATACCCACAATATTAGAGCCCTTGTGTGTCTCCATGAATAAATCAAGTGGCTTACCCCAAGCTGTGGACGGCTCAGCTTTAGGTAGGCTGGAATTTCTCCAGCACTGATGGTTTGCCCTTTCTCTTCTTCTGGTCCAGCTTGAGCGCTGTCAGCAAATTTCTTGAGTTCTGTTCCCTTGTGAGCTTGCCTGTTACTTTTTGGTATCTTATCAACTTCTGGGGAGACCTCTTTCACGCTCGTGTTTGCCTAATGATAGTGTGACCTTAGAAGCTGACTTTTATTATATTTCATTACAATTTTAAAACATATGTGAATGAAGTTCAGCATTTACCTCCCGAAACTCTCAAGACTTCTGCCTCCTTGTTCTGCTTTGTGATTGTCCCAAGTTCCAGAGCAAATCTTGACATGGGTAAGGATCTTGAGAGAGACAAAGAGCTTAGCCACAGACTCTCAATTTAAGATCTATTCAGTCATGAGTGCCTTGATTTCGGAGAGTCCATCTGTGAGTGGTAGCAGAGTGGAGCAGAAAGAGTATGAGGCCTGGAAGGTGGAGCTTGGAGCTGCCTCCCAGTTTCATTGCTAACTCTGTTATGTAACTCTGGGCAACACACTTTGTGAGCCTGATGAGTAAGATGATGTCTAAGGACCAGCTCAGGCTGCAGCCATCTGGGCTTTCCATTATCCTGAAGTCTAGAGTAGCAGAAGTTCTCCATCTGAATTCTTGACAGGTAGGTGTCTGTTGCTTCATGGTGTCTATGGGAAGCAGGCTATATATACACATACAAACAAAGCACTCTCTATTATGTTTTTGGAAAAGACTAGGGACCAGGTTCTTGGAGCATTTTGGCGAGTCTTAGAGAGAGGTACCTAATCCTGACCATAAAGGTTTAAAAAGACTCATCAGCTATGTTCTCATCTGTTTCTGGTGATTGGCTAGTTATGGGGTAGCAGGCATCTGAATTTTACATTAACAAGTCATTAATTACAATTAACTTTTCATATCAGCTAGTGATTATTAGCTTTAAAAAAGAAGATTTAAGTTATCTGAGAGAGAGGGAGTGAGAGAAAGCATGAGTGGGGAAGAGAGGCTGGGAGGCTGACACGGGGCTAGATGCCAGGACCATGGGATCAGGACCTGAGTCGAAGGCAGCCACTTAATCCTCTGAGCCATGCAGGTGCCCCTAATTATTAGCTATTAAAGAAAGGCTATTTTAGTCTGAGTAGTTCCCCCAGCTTTTCAGGCTAAAAAAAAAAAAGAATGGACCATAAGATACCTTTAGAGGAGAACTCTCTGTGTCTCCAAACCATCCCATCATTTGAACTTTAGGGCAGAACGCATCCTCTAGATCAGGTCACTCATACAACTTAGCCTTTTCTAAGAGGGTGTCACAAAGATCAGGGCACGGGAGTGGGATTCAGAGTCAGGCTTCCCTGTCTTATTAGCTCTTGGATCTTGGACAAGCTCCGTGTTTGAGTTGTTGGAAAAGGTAAATGAGATAGAAGACACAAAAGAGCTTAGAAACTGTGAATAGGTATTCACTGTTATCTCTACTGATCATGCAGAGTCATCTCTCACTGTCCTCTTGGGGACATTTAAGCAAGGACAACCTCTAAACCACCACTAGAGTGACCTGGCATGGAGGTCATTCAATGACAGATATGAGGTGCATGGAGTGAAGTTATGGGTTACACACTGAAATGGCAGAGGAGCCTACCAAGAGGAAACGACTCACACTAACTCCTGAGGAGCCAGGGAGGAGGTGAGGCCTCTCTTCTGGCACAGTTTAGGGGTAGGCAGGCTTTGATTCTCTCCCCCTCACAGATTCTAGGTGAAGGAACCCTTCCCTAAGGTGTGTTAGAAACTTTCCTTCCATCTTCCTGTCTTTTCTGACTGCTTTAGGGGGAGGACAGGACTCTGGTCATGTCAACAGCCCAGATAGATGGAGGATGTGGAGATAGGTTGATGGTACACTTCCAGGCTGGACAACTAAACTCTCTTTGTGCTCTGGGTCCAGTTCAGGAGACCAGCTTCAAGTCATTCTTATCTGTCTTTAGGCTAAGGCAAAAGATGATTTCTGCTCCAAAGAGGAGACATCAAGATGATGAAGAAACAAGACCATTTAAGAGTCCCAGCTCCATCAATCACCATGCACTATGATGATGGCAAGGAATCCACCCAGTCCCCCTTGTTGTGTCTCTGATGCTATTTACTGGCCCATCTCTTTGTCTATATCTTGCACTCTGGTTCCGGCCATCTTTAGGAAACAGTGGCATCCACATTGATATTTCTTTCATTTTTTTCCTTCTCTTCCCTCTTCTTCATTTTTTGCTTCTTCATAATAGTAATTAGGATTATTAGAATAGTCATTTGTTACTGTGATCAGTAAGACCAGGCTCCTGTGTGGACGGAACTCACGAATCAATGCCAATACCAAGAAACAATACCACACGTGCTGTGGTGGGCTGAAGGAGGGCTTCAGCGCCAACCTGAACAATCAGAGCAGGAAAGCCTTCAGTGTGGGGCAGCTATGGTGGAAGTTAACCAGGCAGACTGGCGAAGATGATGGGGAATGTGTTGACAAAGATTTCCTGATAGAGAAAAATGCATATGCAGTCAGTGGCAGTAAAGTTGGGGGATGTATTTGTTTATTTAATGGCTTCACCTTTGCATACTCTGTGTCTTTATTGGATAGGAGCAGATTCGGGCTCTAGCTGGAGTGAGAAGAGCCAGGTTGCCCTGAGGATGAGGAAAGGAGAAGTAAGGGCTGAAAATTATTTCCTTGAGACAGTGAATGTCTCCTTAACAGACCTAGACCCCAGGCTCTGAGACTGATTCTCACCAGCTGGGCCTGTGCCACTATGATCAAATCATGAGTGCAAGATGAAAGGAAGACCTCAGATGCAAACCACATCCCAATTTAGCAAAAGAGCCCTCTCAGGATTTCCTCTAAGATCCTGAATGCAGAGAAATGACACCCTTTCCTGGCTTAATAATGCACGTTTGAAAATGTTGCAAGTGACCTCTTCCATTTGTATTGATTGACTTAACTGCAGGGGAATTGCCTGTGATGGGGATGGGGTGGTTTTAGGGAGCCATGGGAGGCTTCGTACTTTTGTGCCTCAGTTTCCCCACTCTGGATACAAAGCCTTGCCTTTCAGAAGATGAGATGACATTCAGGAAATTGAGCCCCAGAAAGACTTGACACGGTAGCTTCCATGGCGGGCTGTGCTGGGCGGTCAGGCACCTTGCCTCTCCCTCACCAGCTGGGCTCTCTGGAACATAGGAAAATGAGAATGTTAAACCATATGATCACTAAAACTCTTCTGAGTTTGTGCATTCTGCCTTACTTTGAGGTACAACTGTTCATCTTCCCAGGGCAACTTTTGGTAGACGGTAGGGTAGCAATGGGCATTTGAGGGGGACCATGGTGTACCCAGAGGGGAAGAATAGACAAAAACAGGAGAACTACCATGACAGGCTGCTGCTTTTTGGATGCTTAGTGTTCAGCTTCACTCATCTAAGTAGTTTAGGGTCAGGTGTAGATGCCTGCACTGTCATCATAAACTCCCCTACACACCTACACACTTTCGAGTCTGCCAGTTCCCTGCCTAGGTGTGTTTGTAGACTTCAGCTCTGCAGTAAGTTAACTTCTCCAGTGTGTGTCCCAGCCAAGTGGGCAGCTTCCATGATAAGCTTTGGCTTTCTTTTCCTTTCTCTTAAAAAATTCACATGCTTGGTCCTGCCCAGAACAGGCCAACATGACCTCTTCTAAGGGCACCAGATCAGAAA
Source organism: Ailurus styani (assembly GCA_002007465.1). NCBI lineage: Eukaryota > Metazoa > Chordata > Mammalia > Carnivora > Ailuridae > Ailurus > Ailurus styani. The sequence continues at coordinate 431,369 of LNAC01000963.1, forward strand.
ACAGGGGACACACAGTTTGAAAGGAAAACTCCTCATCTATATATGGCAAAAGCAATTTCATGGTGGAAGATGTGTATTTTTACTGTCTACAAATAGCCATCTCAGACCTCAAAATGAGACCATGTAAAGAGAAGAACTCAAGAAAAGCCAACACCTTGAAACTTACCTGGAATGCGTAATCTTAGGAATAGTCATCTTCTGGATTAATTGCGAAATTATTATTCATAGGTAACCAATGAAATGACCTTATAATGCTTTGATGCTATTCCCCCTTCTCAAAATAGAGAATAAAGTACAAAATGAATATTTATTCCAGGAAAACTCCCTAGTTTTAAAGAACAGGGTTGCTATCTGCATATACTTCCCAGGTGGATGCTCAGGCTTTCTCTGACATGCTTGAACATTATGCATGAGCAATTTAGGTTGTAAAACCAGTTTGCAAATAAATGAATTTCAGAGATCTGTTTGACAAGAAGGCAAAATAGTGATCAAAGTGTTCAGTTGATTAGAAGGGGAATAGAAAAAAATCAGGAGATAAGAAGGAACAGGAATGAAGGGAAGTGTATATATGATCAAACCTGCAACCAGACAGAGCTGAGGCCTCCGGAGGACACTTACTCCCACCTTGTCTTTTGGGAGCCTGTGGGACTAATGAGGGCTGATGGAGGCTGTGCTGTGGCTCCTCTCCTACAAAGTTCCTTCACTTCTCTCTCCTCCTTTCATCTCCTCAGCCATCTGCTGGGGAAGCAGAAACAGGACTGAAATTCCCATTTCACACACTAGACAGAAGGGAAGGGACTTGCCCAAAGAAATGCAACCATTCCCCTTACAGTTCTCATCCGGGCTTTATCCTCCCCATAAGTGAAGCCCTTGTTCTGCTCCCATCGGATCACTGGAGAAGTATCTCACTCATGGATGTGTGCCCTTGAGTGTTCCCTGTTCCTAGACCAGACTTCCTCAGAAATCTTTCTCCAGAAACTTGATTCTGCATTTCTGATGTTTTCTTGGAAAAGGCAAATATTGCTTGGAAGATTAATTTCTTACAGGAAAGGAGGTGGGATCATGAAAAGGACAGATGGAGGCTGCAATGGGCACAGGTTACCTGGAATATCACTCAGCACCGGATGTACAATTATGCCTCCATATGGCAGCTTGGCACTGGATGGCCTTCGCTTCACCATGTTTGTGCTCCGACTTCAGTGATGGCCTCATCAAGGCACACGTGTCATCGCTGCTTCTCAAATACACCCTGCACTTTTCTCATCATTTCTCCATAGTCAGCGGGTGTCAACTAAGTTGTCTCTTTGCTCTCCTTTTCCTTCTTTTTGGACCTTTATCCTTGACTAATTGTGATAACAGCCAACATTAGTTGCAGTGCGTGGATTAGTCTTCTATTGCTGCTATAATACCTTTCCATAAACCTAGTGATTTAAAACAATGCAAACTTATTATCTTCCGATTCTGTAGGTCAGAAGTGTGAAATGGGTCTATGCTGGACTCAAATGGAGGTTTGGCTAGGACTCTGTTCCTTCCAGAGACTCTAGGGAAGAATCTGATTTCTTATCTCTCCTAGGGGATAAGAAATTCCCTTAGATTTCTTATCCTAAAGAATTATCTTTTATTTCTTCATCACATTCCTCAACTTTTGATCTTCCACATATTCAAAGCTGGCAGTATGGGCCCAAGCTGCTTCTTCCGCTTCTTGAGTTTCTTCTCATCTCTCTGTTCACTCTCTCCACATACAAGGACGCTGAGTCTTCTACCCTGGAAGCAAGGCCCTGACCAGCTTGTTCCAGTATGACCTCAAGGACTCAACACAATGAGCAGGAGCTCAGTGCACATGGCTCCTCCCCATGCCACTTCTTTGCCTGTCCCCTCCTGGAGCTCCTCTCCACACTCTCGGCTGGGTTATCAACTCCTGCAGGGCTATTTTGGGGCCTCACCCCCTTAAGGTGTGCCTCTCAGCCCCCACAGCCCAATGTACACCCCAACCATGTGTGGTACCATGGGAGGCCTCCCAGCCTCCCAGCGCAATGTGAGTTACTTTCCCTACTTCCTTGCAAGGTACAGATCCAAACACACACACCTTAGGATGTCCTTTCTGGCTCTCTTCTCCTCCATGTGGGAGTGGTGTTTCTAAATGAGAGAATTTTCAACAGCATTTCTAATTCTTTTCATCATCCCCCTGATCTCTCATCAAAAATGACTCCTGAACTCGGAACTAAGGGATGCCGAACACAGCAGGCCACTGATATGCCATGGAAATGCCTGGTCAATTCCTCCCTAAAATTCACAGGCTCATATGTACTGCTTGACAACTGCCCCACTTGGGAGTCCTAGACTGAATTCACATTTCTTCTGGAAAACTTTGAAGACAGACCCTAAGGAAAAGCAGCTCTAAAAAAAATTCCCCTGTCTCCCAACTTCCTTTCTGCTATTTTTAAGATGAAGTTTTAGTATCTTGGGGAAGATCTCCTATAAGGGCTTTAGAGTTAGAAAGCCTTGGGTTCACACTGCAGGACAGCTCTTTCCTGAGTATATTCTCAAGAGTAGGTTGCTTCCTCTCTTGAGCAAGGCCCCTGGATCCAACTCCGCTGGCTGTTCAGTGCCCCACCTCAGAGGATGCTGTAGACATAGAACACAATGAGAATATCACCCCCCAGAGTTGCGCACTGCAGCGGCCCCATCAGGGCTTCCCTAAACTCTAAGATGTGGATTTGACCCATTGCCTCATGTATGGGTTATGGAGGCAGTACACACAGTACTGTGTATTTCAAGTGCTCGGCAGATATTGAAGTCACAGTAAATATCAGTTCATGTTCTGGTTGGCGGCTAGTTCCTGGGATGCTGTCCTGCTTGCTGGGCTGAGGACATTTTCCACAACCACTTGCGAGAGGGTGCTTTAGGCCCTTTCAGTGCACACAAACGTGTAATTTGGCTCCTGATGGATTGGGGTTGATTATTGTTTACGACTGAGTGTTGCGCTTTCATCTGAGTGAACTCATTAGGCAGAGAACGAGACAGGTGCTGCTCTCTGGAGTGTCGGCACCATACACAGCTTCTCTGCCCTGTCACTCTGGCTTGGACACAGGGAAAGAGGGTTCCAGGGCAAATACCGTGGCTGGGGGATCTCTCTGAATATGGACTCGGAGCACATTGCCTACCCATTGCGCTCGTTTACTGGAGCAAAAAACAAGAGTCTGACTCCATTTTCGCTATATATCCACTGAGAGCTTTCCAACTCTACTCCTCACCCATTGGCCCAAAGCTGGGCAAACTGAAAAGAAAGCCTGGTACACCATCCGTCTGTACCAGTGGGATATTCAGACCACGTGGCCTCTGGGCCTCATGCACAGGGGCTTTCACCCTGACCCCAGCCCCTAACCATAATATAAACCACGCCACTTTCCCCTCCCTTCACTTGAGCTATCCCTCAGTGCCTTGGGTGCCCATCCTGCTTGCCCTAGAAAGTTCCATTATGTGAGTAATAAATCTTTTCTTACTATCTTGGTACAAGTATAACATCATCCATCTCAATATCAGAACCAATTTTGAGTGGAAGTTTGGTTACATCTTCCATTGGGCAACCACAAAACATTTATTTTGCCTTTAATGCTTGAATTTCGAGACAGCAAGGGTAGAAAGAAAAGAATATTGGACCAGAGGTTGGAAGATCTAACGGTCTTGTTTCAGCTGGTCATCAGCTGTATAGTGTTTGTGAAATGGCTTACATGCTTTTACTATTTTGAAATGGGTATTGCGATTAATTAATGGATAAAGACTTGGAATGGCTTAACACATTAGGGTGCCTGGGTGGCACAGGCAGTTAAGCATAGGACTCTTGATTTTAGCTCAGGTCATGATCTCAGGGTCATGAGGTTGAGCCCCACATCAGCTCCCTACATTGGGCATGGAGCCTGCTTAAGACTCTCTCTCTCCCCCTCCCTCTGCCCTTCCTCCTCTTTCTCTCTCTCTCCCTCTCTAAAAAAATAAATAAAAAAACTATATAAAGTGCTTAACACTGCATTCACATGTAGTAGATGCTAGGTTCTTATGCTGATTCAGTGGATCATGACTTTCAAATGCTTACTTAACACAGTGCCTGGCACAGAGCAGGTATCTTCTTTCCTTTTTACCTTCTCTCCTCTTGCTACTCCTTCATCATTACTAAGAAATTCAGCCATAGATCTTTACTTCTTGCTCAGCTCCTCTCTCAGTGTCCTCTGCAAACCTGGCCCTGGGTTACCTTCCTGAGAGTTAAACGCAGGCCCAGAGAAGGCACTCGGTTCCATGATGCTGAACAGCAGAGTGGGCCTGGGGTTGGAGAGCGGGGAGGGAGTCTGAGAACTCTCCTGAGTTGTTAGCACCTGGGCTGGATGAGAAGGCCTTGGAACGATCATCAGCGAAGGCCATGTGAAAAGAGGAAACCAGATTTTTGGCTTTGAGGAAAAAATAGTGCCCCTCTTATGGCAGAGTTAGAAGTATATTGGTCAACTTGCTAAAATATAAATCATGGACCCAGACTTTTATGAAACAGCATTTTGGAAAGGGGGAGAGAAGCAGCAAAGAGAGGAGAAATCACACTTTGGGGTGGACATGGGTGGAGAGCTTCGAGTCTTAAATGAAAAGGCAACGGTCAAGAAAGGAACCTGTGATACGTGTGTGGGGTTGTGGTTATGACACTCTCTGCAGTTGAGGGTCTTGTCTGGAAGACTGCGTTATACGTAACGATGGTTAACATGATCTGCTTTTGCTATGAGGCTACAAAGCCACAAATGAGGATCTTTTTCTCTTCTACATATATGCCCAATTCATTGTTGTGGTTTTCAGAGAAAAGATTTGATAATCCTCGTTGTTGCCTGAAATTTAGAGTGAACTTTCTCCGACATCCCAGAGAACTTTTTCTTTCAGAGGAATGGTTCAATTTTCTGGCCAACTCCCCTTCATGAAATAATAGAATTCTAGATCATCAGAGCTGGAGCAACCTTTCACATGATCTTGAATGGTCCGACTGCACTTGCTACATACAGGTGAGGGGACCAGCATCTAATTAGGTTAGTTCCCTAAAATCGTACAAGCTGTTAAGGATGGGCCCTCCTTCATTTCTCCTGTGTTAGACCGCCAGTGACCATCTCTTAGTATCATGAGGAGCATTATTAATCTACTCCTACATTGAAAGTGAACTTGAGTTTTTTTTCTAAACTCTAGGTCTCTGATAACGTGTTTTGAAATTGATCCTCACGTATTGCATGGAGCAGTGGGTGTGGCGCATAAACAATGAATCTTGGATCACTGAAAAAATAAAGTAAAATAATAAAATAAAATAAATAAAATAGAAAGAAATTGATCCCACCTGACTCTGTGGCCATCCATCAAATCTTAAATTTTCAGGACAAGATAATAGTGATAAGGGCGCCTGGGTGGCTCAGTGGGTTGAAGCCGCTGCCTTCGGCTCAGGTCATGATCCCAGGGTCCTGGGATGGAAGCCCACATCGGGCTTTCTGCTCAGCAGGGAACCTGCTTCCTCCTCTCTCCTCTCTCTCTGCCTGCCTCTCTGCCTACTTGTAATCTCTCTCTCTGTGTCAAATGAATAAATAAAAATCTTTAAAAAAAAAAAAGATAATAGTGATAAGCCTTCACATACTGTGTGGTGCAGACATTTTCTTTCCAACATTTCTGATCAGGATACATCCAGTTTTCTTTAACAATTCCAGTGACAAAAGCCAATATAGAATCCGAGTCACTCTGCTTTCTCTTATTCATGTTTTAGCACAGTACCCTCTGCCTGAGCCGGCCTATTCGTTCTTCATTTTTATCTTCTTCCAAAACTTAAATCCTTTATTCTTTGGCCAGAAACATTTTTCTCAAAACAAAAACAACCAAAAAAAAAAAAAAGACATCTTCTCAGTTCCTCATCTTTCTTGACCCTGTTCTATTGGTTTGTCATCCGTTGTTTGAGTCTTTTTAAAATCGAAGCTTATTGCAGAGCTTGGTGAACTGCTTGTAAGAACGAACAGTCTCAGCTACCTTTTTGCCTTCATTGGGATGATGAGTGACTGTGTATTATGTCTTCTGTGTCACGGCACCTCGTGAAACGGATACGTTGCAGGTGGTGCCACTGCGGATGATGAAACCACTGGCTGAGCAAGGCCCCTTCATTCCCAGGCATCCACACAACTGGCAAGGGACAGATCTGGGGCTGGCACATTGATCGATATCATTCGAGCTCAGTTTTGTTTTTGACAACACTATGTGTGTTCTTCCATGAAGTCAGTGTCTTGGTGACAAGAGGCATGGCAGGGCCTTTGGGGGAATGTGGGATAGTACTCTGTGTCCCTAAAATCAGCCCTATGCTATCATCTCTTTCCCCATACCTTGTTTCCGGTAGCCTCCCTGTATCATATGTGATTTTATTTTTTACATTTTGTCCAGTTTGAGTACTCATTCCCTTCCTCTAGCCCTGCCTTCGTATCTGGACTAGATCTCTCGGGATGGAAGCACAGTTTTTCCCAGATTATGCATAGCTTCCCAAATTCACGACAGCCATTCGCCTTTGATTTCCAGACTGGAATCATGCCTGTGAAATGTGTCCAAGTGTTCGTAGGTAATTTCTCAGTTTAAGACCAATTCCAATCATGTTGAAACAAAACAGACTTGTGAGACATAAGCTCAGTTTTTAAATTCTGACAACTGGCATTTTTCCATCTTGTTCTAGAATTAGCAGTGGTTTGAGGGAGAGATGGGGAAGAACAGGCAGCTCTTGGCAGCTGGCATGTCAGGGGGCAGTGAATGGGGAGGAAGGCCAGGGACCTTGCCCTCTGACCCTCAGCAACATTGCTGGTGAGCCAGGCACACCTCCATTGACCTGCCACTCTGCTGTGCATTGATCAGAGCACCTGTGAAGTGCCCTGCACGGTTCCAGAAATACTGGAGGTCGGCAAAAATGGTGATTTCTTCTTTTACGACAAATGAGATCAGCCATGAAAAATGCTGTGTAAACTTCAGAGGTCTCATTATTATTGTTAGTTACTTCTTTCTTGGGTGCTTAGAGTTTCACTCCTTAATTAGGGGCCACACCCTTAGCCTTTTTGGAATAACATTCAATCACAAAGGTGGCCTTTGATCTCCCTGAATAGGTCACACCCAGTATCTTAAGTACAGTTATAATCTCCAACTAATCATAGTATAAATGCTGACAGCTTGCAGCCTAGAAGGGGTGAGTATAAGCCAGTATCCTGAGCCACCACTTTAGTGTCTTCATTCCTGGATGAGCCAGATAAGTGTGAGAAAGAGCTCTGACTTTCCCCTTTTGGGAGTCTTCTTGCAAAACCAGCCATTCTGGTCTGAGAAGTTATGTTGTCCTACCTAATCCCCAGGGTGTAGGCAAAGCACAAACAATAGGAGTCAGCATAGTATTCAAAAGCACAAGCACTGGAATCAGACAGTGGGCTTATTCAAGTCCAAGACCAGCCATTCTACTGCTGTATGTAAGCAGCACATTGCTTCATCGCTGCATGTCCCGCTTCCTTCATTTACAGAAGGGAGGCCATACTACCTGGTCATTGGGTGTGGGAGATGGAAAGAGATACTGTGTATGATGCACTTGTCACAGAGTGTGTGATGCTAAAGGAATGTTCATTTCCTTTCCAGGGTTTCCGTTGTTGCACTGATGTCGTCTCTTTCACCAGGACACTTTTCCTTCCCCAGGCAGGGAATTTCTTCCTTCCCAGTCCCAAACAGTGAGTATTTCCACTTAGATGGTTTTGTTTCACAGCCTGCCTGAAAGGCCAAAAAGAACGTATTTTTCACACGCTTATTCATTCATTTGTGATACAATAAGAAAGCTTCTATAATGGTCTAGCAAATGTAAAATGAGAAGTCATCTCAGTTCAATTGTGTTCCTTCATGTTTGTCCATTTAATCTAGGTGCCTCCTTATGAGTTTCTGCTCTAGCTCGGAGAATTCTTTCCACTGTGCTTTATTCTGCTTATAGATAGATGTATCTTGTTGAGTCTCCAAAATGAGAAAAAAAAAATAAAACAAAGAAGAAAACCATTTACATGTTATGATGTATTGTCAAAATGGTTATGGTGGTGAGTGGAGAGTCACTCTAGTTTATGAATAATATATTTACACTATTATGTCTCCTGGTGAATTTATAAGATTGATGTTCAAAAGAGAGACTCTAAGTATGATGAATTTCTACCACGTAACAGTAGTCAATCTTTATCAGCTTCCATTCAAAATGAGCTGGAATGGGAGCAGGGAAGCTTTGAGAGATTTCCAACCAGTGCTTTCTACTATGTTCTTACAATTCCTCTGGAAAAGAGACACTGAGTGCCAGACCCAGCTCTGATAACTTGGGTGGCCAGAGCAGAAGAGTGTGCTGGGGCTTAGTAATCCGGGAGGGGAGGCAGTATCTACGATTCAGTGAGCATCGGGGCTCTCGGAGTGGCCGAAGCATTGAAGTGTCAGCACTAGAACATGTTTTGTATTCAAATAGGCAGTGAGTTTCATGGAGATTCAAGCTGGTGTTAGAGAAACATATGTAGATGGAGTCAGACAATTACTTCTTGTAGCTAGACATAGTACAGCTTTCCGGTTTCTTCGCTCAGCTTCTGTTTATTTAGTGCCCACTGTGACCCAAGCCTTTGGATACATCAAAGAACAAAGAAGAGGAGTCGTTGCCCTCTGCAAACTTACATGATAGTGAGCCAGAGACAGAAATAAATTGCTAAACCAGTCAAGCGCAGGAAGTTGGCTAATGAAATGATCATGTTGAAAAATAAAGCAGGGTTAGCGGAATGGAGAGAGAATTAGGGTGGATACAGAGAAATTTGCCTTTTCATTTTAATTGATGAGGGATACTTGGGGACCAAAATAAGGGAAGTGAAGGAGCAGGCCGTGAGGATAGCTGGTAAGAGCATTGTAGGTAATAAAGGCTTCAGCGTGAAAGTGGGCCGAGCAGGTGTGAGATGATGGGGGAATGGGGAGAGCATCAGAAATGGATGCCGAGTTGGACGGCAGCTCATGTGTCTGAAGGGAAGGATAGTAGGAAGAAACTGAGGCCATCCAGGTACTGAATGTGCTGTAGTGCATACTGAAGGCTTCCTGTGTGCGGGGCTTGTGGGTATTGAGAGCCTCTAGACCCTTATGTAGCCCATAAAGTTCTGTGTTGCTCCAACTCTGAGCTAAGTATCTGAGAAGCTAAGAAAGAAATGCCACCGCGTACCCATTTTCTATGGGTTTAGATCTGGTCCCTGGCCCCACCAACCACACAGCTCACCCCAGGCCTAGGAAGACAAGGCTGGGGTACGCGGTGACACATGAGTTTGCAGGAGGAGGAGAACTTCTTTCTGCCACAGGAAGGTAATGGCTCACAAGGAAAGTGACCTTTGGCTTGGGCCTTGGACGGTAGATGCTATAGCAGGAGGCAAGAAGAGGTGTGGGCTGGGAAAATGCATTCCATGCAGAAGGAACCACTTGTACAAACAGAGGTATATATAAGAGTGCATGGTGTGTTTCAAGAGCTCCAGCCAACCTCTGTGTAAGAAGGGAAGCAGTAGACCATGAAACAACCAGGGAGCGTGGACTTTATCTCAAAGGCCATGAAGAGCCACTGGAAGATTTTTAACATGACTGGAGGTCATAATGTATAGGATTGATTAGTCTTGAGGGGATTGTTCTTCCTAACATGCTATAAATTGGTGGGAATGTACACTCTGGTAATGATGAGCCCGTGGGCTGTGGTGCATGGAGGGAATCAGGGAAAGTGAAAAACCTACAGATTTATCATTTACCGTTGTTTCAAATGATGCAGACTGAACATCTCTGGGTGCTTGCTGTGTGCCAAGAACTTATCTAAGCCCTTTTTATAGAGATTATCTTGTCTAATAGGAGGCTATCAGCCATGTGCAGTTATTATTTTCATATCACAAATAAGGGAAATTACCCAAATAAGGGAAGGATGAGAGAAGAGCTAGAATCATCTAGGCAGACCACAAGGAGCGTTTGAGGCCATACACAGCTTTCTTACTCAGCGAGGAGAACACGGAAGCCCAGCGAAGGGAAGTGCTCGGTACCCAGTCACCCAACCATGAGCTATGGAGCAGGGACTGGAGTCTGGGTTTCCAGGCTCCAGGATCTGAACTAATCTCCCACCAGGAATCATTGTGCTGTGCACAAACCCCCACCTCCCAGTGCCTCCCCACATCCTCTGTCAGGTTACTCACAGGTGACAGGTCCAGGGCTCCTCCTCTCTGTGAGCTGAGAGGCCCGCTCCCTCTTCCATGACTGACGTGCCACCATTCGTGATAAATTCATTTGGGTTAATCATACTTTGGATCTTTGAAAATTGGAAAGGGCCCACAGAGGAGAGTGTTTTAAGTCTGTACTGGCTTGGCCCCAGAGGAAGAGACCACTGGGTGGCATGGGTGCAGGAACTAATGGGGGGAAGCGGCTCTGAGGGCAGGATGTGTGCGCACACCAGAGGACTTTGGGTTTCGTTTGAAATTTGGAGCTGTCACTAGCTTCCTTCTGTTTGACCCATTCTCTTTTCTGCCATTCCATTAGGACTCTGTGCACTGGCCAAACTGACCTGAATGTCTGGCCCTGCACAAATACGTTAGCGAGGATTTTCTATAAGAACCTAAACACATGCCATCCTCTACTTTTGTGGGTTTCCTTTCTTTCTTTTTTCTTCTTTGGTTTGCTTGCTTTTGAGCCTGCTATTTCCAGAAATCCTTCCTGAATCTCCCGCAGTCAGCTCTGAGCACACCTTTATGCTCTGAATGCTTCTGTTTGGTACCAGGCGATGCGTATGCTGTCATTCCCTGCAGACCCTTTCATCCACCTGTGCTGCTGAGGAAAGCAAAGTGAGGTGACAAAAACAAAAAAACAAAACAAAACAAAAAACATGAATTCTGGTTCCAGCTGCCCCCACTCACAGACCTATGACAAGCCTCAAGTTCCTCCTTAGTAAAGTAGCTCACCTGCCAACACGTGGGAGATTGTCTCAAATGGCCTTTCCGAATCTAAAAAGCCTATGATTTTGATAGATGGCAGTCATCTTGGAGTGGGAGCATGAGTTCACCATTCCCGGGGGAATCTTGCTCTACTACCTGAGTTAGGGGCACCTGGCACCATGGAAAGACCATTCAACACACAGTGTTTCTGGTACGCGTTTTCCTTTTGCCCTTAACTTTCTACCTGGCCTTGAAGTCTGTTCGACACAGACTTAGCTTTAGGTTCCTCCTCTACAAATTAGTGATCAGATTATCCACTTCATATACCTATGAGGATGACTAAATGAGATAAAATATCAAGGTGAAGCACATGTGAGAACCTTAAAAAAATATTTGAGTTACAGCCACACAAAGGAGATGCTCAGCACTTGTTACAACTGAGGCTTGATCTGGTTGGATTTGGATTTGACATTATTGTAACTATCAGCCCATTCTTCATTGTCCGAAATGAGGAGTTCTCTGTTACAGAGATAGATCATAATACATTTGAATCCCAAAGTTGCTAGTAAGCTGGCAATCAAGGACATCCTGGAGAATTCATCATTAACTCAGTGTTTAGTAGACTCTCATTCATACTTTGGAATATTTAGCACAAAGACATGTAGAGCTAGACATGCAGTTCCAAGATTAAAAAAAAATCGATGGTTTCACAAGCCTATCTATAATCATTAAGAAGATGTTTTCAATAAACCATAATGAAATTTATTATTTTACCTATAAGACTAAATGGATTTGCAGATGGGTAAGGATCAGGTCAGCTCATCTCCTCCTGTGAAATTGCCCATTCAGATCTGCCCACTGCAATAGATTTTAGCAGTGATTTGCAGCAAATTAGCTCAAGTGATTTCACATTACAACCTTCTGCTAAAGACACTTTCTTAATGGGTCCTGCTTCTTGCTGGATCTTCAAAGCCTTCTTTTGTTTTTGTTCTTGAATTTCAGAAGAGCTAGGACAGTTTGGAGTAGTCCAATAAAGTGTAATAAAATCGATTAAGGAATGTAAAGAAAATGAGCTTCAAGACCATAAAATTAAACCTCAAGTATGCTTATAGGCAGGTAGAAAAGGCAGTGAAGAGCATGGTGAAAGGCATAGTCATTCAACTTACATTAACCTGCATTTATTCACTGAGCATGTGCAGAGTGTTAGAGACCAGAAGAGGAGTAAAACCTGGCACTTGGCTTTAAGCTGTTCTTCATCCAGCCCACAGAACAGGAATTGGCCTTGTGCCTGAGTTGGGGGTGGAGGTGGGATTTGAAGCTTGGGAGATGTATCCATTTTCTGTGGCTGCTGTGACAAATCACCACTGTCTTCCTGACTTAAAGCCATGCAAATTTTTTATCATGAAGCTCTGTAGGTCAGAAGCCCAACACCAGTCTCATGGGCTAAAAGCAAGATGTCAGCAGGGGTGGGTTCCTTTTGGAGGCTCCAGGGAAGAAGGTTTTTCTTTACCATTTCCAGCTTCTAGAGACTGTCCCTGTTCCTTGGCTCACAGCCCCTTTCTCCATCTCCAGTCCTCTTCTGCCTCTCATTCACTTTTAACATGTATGAATTTGCCAGGGCTGCAGGAACAGAGTACAGACCACAAATTGGGTGGCTGTAATCATGGACATTTATTTATTTACTGTTTTTGCAGTTCTATAGGCTAGAAGTCCTAACTCAAGGTGTTGGCCTTCTGAAGGCTGTTCTGACCTCTTGCCTAGCTTCTATTTGTTGGCAATCTTCGGTGCTCCCTGACTGATAGAAGTGTCACTCTGACTTCTCACATGGCCTCTGACCTTCATCTCACATGACACTCTCCCTGTGTATGCTCATTCATGTCCAAATTTCCCCTTTTTATAGGGGTCCAGGTCATATTGAATTAAGGGGCCACCATACTTCAGTATGACCTTATCTTCACTGACTGTATCTGCAATCACCCTCGTTCTAGGTAAGGTCCTGTTCTGAGGTATTTGAGTTAGGATTTTCATGCATGGATTCTGAGAGACACAGGTCAACCTATGACAGGCCCCTGGTGATTACCTAAGGTCCATCCGGGTAATTCAGGATAATTTCCCCATCACAAGATCCTAACTCAGGCATATCTGCAAGGTAGCAAGGCACATATTTGCAGGTGACATGGACTATCATGTGGACATCTTTGGGGGTCTGTTATTCTGTCTCCCACATAAGGTTTCTGGGCTCAGGTGGTGTTGGAAACCTAGAGGTCTCCAAGGGGGAGAGGCATTGTCAGAAGGAGATTTTTGGTGGAAGACTCTTGAGGAGGAAGGAGCCATATCCCCAGGAGAGTACAGGAAACAACCGTGCATTCAGCAAGCCGCATAGTCCTGTAGAGGTGGAAGGCTTTATTCTCAGGCTTCTTTTTACTCTGTTAGATGTGATCTACTGATATTTCCATCCTGAGACACCTTCTCCAGGATTCTGTGACACCATGACCTCTTTGCTTGCGTTCAACCACCAGCACAATTCCTTCCCATCTATCTGATTCAGTGGTGGCAAATCACAGCCGCTGGCCAAAGTCCGCTCGCTGCCTCTTTTGTAAATAAAGTTTTCTTGGAACACAGCCATGCCCACTTGTTTCCATACTGTCTGTGGCTGCTTTCAGGATACAGTGACAGAGCTGAGTATGAGTAGCCACAAGTGGGGTGTGGTATAGCCTTCAGGGGTGAAAATGGCCATTGCCTGGCCTTTTATAGGAAAGTTTTCCTCATCTCTGTTCTACTTTCTGTTCTCCTCCTCCCAGCTTTAGAGGGCTCCAGAACCCATTGTTTTATTCATCTTCTCTTCTCCATCCACATTCTTTAAGTGATCACAGCCAATCTCCCATCTTTAGCCACTACGTCCTTATTGATGGCACTCAAATGGAGTTGGCCAATTCTGACCCATCACCTGTGAGTTTTGGATACCAGTATCAAAACAGCCTCACAATATCTAAACCTGAGTAATTAATCGGAATCCCAAAGTTAATTTTCAGGAAAAAACTCTTGAATCCCCCCCAAATACCCTGATCTACTCCTCCCCGCCATCAGTGCTGTCATTATTCACTCAGATGTTCAAGCCAAGGACCTAAGCAGAAAGCCTTGACTCTCCTCTTTCCTGCACACCCACATCCCATCAGCAACCCAGCGAGCACTACTTCTAAAATGTCCCTCGAATCTGGACTGTTCTCAGTGCCTTATTGTGTCTACAGCCATGCACAGCAGAGTCTGTCACCTGTGCTGCTATAATGGCACTTGCTGTTCCTGCTTCTACTCTGCCCACCCCCTCGGTCTAGTCAATTCACTCACCAGCAGCCTGGTAATCTATCTTAAAGTCAATTTGATATTTCTTCCTCTGCGATGGATTTTCATCTCACTTGAAAAAAAAAAATCAAATTCCTGTGCCACTCCTGACAAGACATCCATGAGTCTGTGTGGTTTCATCTTCTGTTTGCTCCTTCTACCAGCTCTCCCTGGTTCATGGCATCCCCACCTCCTTGGCCCTCCTTCTGTGGCTTGAACACACCAACTACATCTTCATTGCTGGAAATTTGTATCATTGCTGTCCTCCCTGCGTGAACTCTCTGTTCGATATTTTCACATATCTGGCTTTCTCTTATCATGGTAACCTCTGTTTAACTGTCACCTCCTCAGAGAGTTCTACCCTGACTGTTCTCCCTAAATAGTCCTCCCTCTCCTATCTCACTCTTGTAAATTTTATGCACAGAACTTTTCGTTTTCTGAATTGATCATTTCATTGTTGCTTACCAGTGTCACAAAACTCACCCCTCTCTTTCCCCTCTCCACCACACTGGGATGCAACCTATGTGATGGCGAGAACTTGGTCCGGATTAGCAAAGACTTCATGGAAGAGGTGACCTGGGAGCCACCCAGGTGATATTTCTTTCCGTATGGACACAGGCATATGTGCATGAGTACTTTTAAAGTGTGATACTTTTATTCTCCGTGTTGTTAAATAGGCTTTTTCATTCAGGATTAAATCACAGATACTTTTGCATATTTAATAAGTATGATTTTCAAATCACATGTTATGGCCACAGACTATCATATTTTCTGAATATGCCTGATTTTTATAACTAGTACCCTAAAGTTGAACACTTGTTCTTCTGGCATTGTAAACATACTGGGATAATGTCTACTGCATGCATGTCCAATACTTGTATTTTCATAGGGCCCGCTTTCGGTTCGTATTCACAATAGGCCAGACTAATTATTGAAATATAGAACATCTGTATCACATTGTACACACCTGACCAGTTTGTACTATGCAGTAAGGACCACTATGTGTCTCAAATCTCAGCCCCTTGGCTGTCCAGGACCCTACAGACCTTCTTCACAGCCTGGAACCAAAGCTTGAAGCCTGACTCAGCAGGGTCCTTCCAGGTCTCTGTGGCAGGCCACTTCCACGTCATGCACTGTAGGAACAGTTTGCAATGTGTGCTTATAAATCCCATGCTACCGTGGCCTTAAAGTTAGATAAAAGTTACGCATATCACACATTTTAATACATACCGCAAACATTGTTTCTAGAAAATTTCTTTCAGCTGAGCCTATGAAAGTCTTGAGGTTGGAAAGGTTATTTAATTATAACTTGACCAACACTGGGTATTGCCAGTCTTTAACTTTTATGAATCTTATTGGGGGAAAATACAGCTCATTTTTGTTTTATTTGCATTAGTTTGATAATTGATAAACTGGGCATCCTTTTATATGGTTATTGGTCATTTATAAGTATTCCTTTTTAAGAGAGACTTTCTGCTTACGTGTTTTGCCCTGTTTTTTTGGACTGTGGAAGTTTAAAATTTCTTTCTCTTTTGAGTGAGATTTGAGATTTGAGTATTTTAAGAGCTTTATTGGTATAAAATTCACATAACATGCAACTCACCATTTAGTGTGCAATTGAATAAATTTCAGTACATTCATAGATTTGTGCAGTCACCACCACAAGCTAATTTGAGAACATCTCTCCAAAAAGAAACTCTGTCCCTGTTAGCAGTCGCCCCTTATAACCTCCTTTACCCCAGTCACTGGTGAGCATTAATCTGCTCTCTGTCTCTATAAATTTGTCAACTACGAATATTTCCTATCAATAGAATTATACAATCTGTGATCTTTTGGACTGATTAACACAACATACTGTTGTCAAGATTTATCCATGTGGTAGCATGTATCAATACTTCATTCTTTTTTATTGTGGAGCAATATTCCATTGTATGGATATACCACATTTTATCCATTTATCAGATCAGATGTTTAGATTATTTCCACTTTTGGGTTATGTAAATAACACTGCTATAAATAGTCATTTACATGATCGAGCAATTCCATTTCTGTATATATACCCCGAAGAATTAAAAGCAGAGTCCTAAAGAGATATTTGTATACTTGTGTTTGTAGTAACATTATTCACAATAACCAAAATGTGGGGGCAACAAAGGTGCCCACTGAGGGATGGGTGGACAAGCAAAATGTGATATATATGAACAATGGAATAGTCAGTCTTAAAAAGGAAAGTTCTGACATACGCTACCACATGAATAAACTTGGGACATTGTGCTAAGCGAAGTAAGTCAGTCACAAAAAGACAAATACTGTATGACTCCACTTATATGAGATAGTTAGAGTAGTCAGAATCATAGAGATACAAAGTAGAATGTGGTTGCCAGAGGCTGGGGAGAGGGGAAAATGATATTGTTTAATAGGCATAGAGTTCCATTTGTATAAGATTAAAAAGAGTTCTGGAGATGGATGATGGTAATGGTCACACAACATTATGAATGTATTTTAGATCCTGGAAGAGGACACTCAAAAATGGTTAAGATGATAAATTTTGTATTATGTACATTTTGTCTCAATAAAAAATTAGAAAAAATTCATGTACAAGGTTTTATGTGTATGTATATTTCTATTCCTCTTGGGTATATAACTCAGGAGGGGAATTGGTGAGTCCTATGAAGACGCTGTGTTTAAATTTTAAGAATTGAGAAACTGTTTTTCAAAGTATTGGCTATATATTCATTTTATGTTCCTACCCGCAGTGTGTGAAGGTCACAATTTCTCCACATCCTTGTCAAAACTAGTTGTTTTCTCTCTCTCTCTCTCTTTTTGTTTAAACATAGACATACTAGTGAGTATACGTACAATCTCATTGGCTTGACATCTTGATTATCTTTTTCCTATACTACTAATACTTTTGATCTTATTAACCATTTGTGTATCTTTGTAGAAATGTCTAATCATGTACTTTCTTCATTTATTGTTTTGTTTTATATTATTGAGTTACCTTTGCTCTTTATATATTCAGGATACAGTCCAATATCAGATTATTTGCAAGTATTTTCTTTCATTCTTTGGGCATGTCTTCACTTTCTGAATGGTGTCATTTTCAGCACAAAAGTTTATAATTTTGAGGGAATCAATATTATATATTTTCTATAAACAAAACAATGCTATGTGACAGGTATAATTTATATGCAGTAAAATTTACCTTTTTTAGTGTAAACTTAAGTTTTTTTATTTTTATTTTTTTTTTAAGATTTTATTTCTTTATTTGACACAGAGAGAGAGAGAGATCACAAGTAGGCAGAGAGGCAGAGAGAGAGGAGGAAGCAGGCTCCCTGCCGAGCAGAGAGCCCGATATGGGCCTCGATCCCAGGACCCTGAGATCATGACCTGAGCCGAAAGCAGAGGCTTTAACCCACTGAGCCACCCAGGCACCCTAAACTTAAGTTTTGACAAATATTTTCATGTATCTACTACATAATCAAAGATATAGAACAGTTCAATAATTACAACAAATTCCCTTGAGCTACCACTAATCTGTTTTCTGTTACTAATTATTTTGATTGTCCAAGAATATTGTAAAGGAAATCATAGGCAATAAAATATCAGATGTGCTTCAATTTAATGAATAGAATCCTATCAAGCAGTTCTTTATATTCAAACTTAAACCTTTTTTTTTTAAACCTCTGCTCCTGCTTTTCATTTCAAGATTTCCTGCTCATTTCATTGTAGGCATGACTCCTTTACACTACATATATAGCATAACAAAATTTTAGTGTTCTCATCAGGCATGCAAATTTTCTGGCTTTAAAGTTCCCAGTCAAGTTTGTGGAAAGGTGAGATAAAATTTAAGAGTGAAGAAATTACAGATGGGTTAAGGTGCTAGTCTTCCAAATTAAAAAAAAATAGGACAGTATTTTCATCAAATGAAATTTGCATAGAAACTCAATATGTAAACACATAAAATGAAAGCAGAACTTCTCTTTTGATTTCTGAAGAGACACCATGCCTCCCCCACCTTCTCTTCAGAGTGTGGTTTGAGTGTCAGTGGACTTGGTCATGAGTTATCCTGAGTTGAGTGATATGCTAGGAGCAGCTTTAAGGTACTGGTCATCAGGATCAGTCTCAGGATAAGGAAGAAATTTGAGAAATAGCCTAATTCTAGGGTTCTGATCTCAGCCAGTGGTTTTACTCTCTGCTCTTCACTGCTCTGAGCTCCTAAGAGGACATGGGAATAGTCAGGGACAATGATGACTATCTATACCTCAGAAGGGCTGCTGGAACTCGGTAAGAAGAGTCCAAAATCCTTCCAGAAGATACATATAGAATGAGTGTGATTAAACAAATAAGTAAGAGGGAAGAACATTCTAAAAATAAGATCAACAGTAGGCTAGACAACTTTCCCAAAGTTTGAAGTAAAATTTCCAACCCCATATGAAAAATTGGAGTTAAAGAACACAAGATTCTTCCCAGCATTGAATTGTGTGTCTGTGGGAGATTGCATCTACATAGCTCTTCTGTGGATAGATTATTGACCAGCATTCAGCTTGTCTTGCCACTCCCCATTATCCATCCTAGAGGAAAAAGGGGGACATCTGAGTGGCCAGTGATGGGGATTCCTAAAGTCAATTTGTCTTTAAATATTTAATTCCAACTTTAACAAAATTAACAAACTCCAAACTCAGAATTTCCAATGTGCTATATTTATTAAAATAGCATACATTTGTTGGATTTCAGGCCCCTTTTCTATGGCACGAGAAACCTTTGCAAAATAACAAAAAGGAGTTCTGTAGGTTTTGTAATGTGTATATTTGTTCTTTCAGTGACATTTCCCCATCGTGTCTGCCTTTCCACAAGCATTCCCTTTCCTGACTCCACTTGGGACTACCGAGCTGCTTGGCTCTTTTGATAACCACCACAGGGATGCGCCCATTTATCCTTTGTACTTTTGTGCATCCCCTTGGACTTGCATATGCCCACTGGGACTGCATTAGGTGTAAATAACATCTGCCTGTCAATGTATGCTGCTTCAATTTGCTTCTTGACTAAGGCTACACATAATAATGCATTTTGGGGAAAGTATTTGGAGACTAACTAAAAAATAGCACATGTTCCAAACTTCAAGTTAAATTCCATATGATTTTATTGAACTGGCCATTCTGCCATTGGTTTGGATTTGGTGTTTTTTTATTACACCCCACCCCACCCTGGTAAGGCTTATCACCCTGGTTGTTTCAACTTGATATAATTTTGTAGTTTTTCTAAACAAGTATGATTGTTGATCAGTTGATATGACTGTGGCTGTTTCTGTGGGTCAGGAGTCCAGGCACAGCTTAGCTGAATCCTTGGCTCAGGTTCTCACAAGGTTTCAATGAAGAGTCAGCCAGACTGTGTTCTCATCTGAAAGTTCAACTGGAGAAGAATCATTTTCTAAGTTCATTCAGGTTGTTGGCAGAATTAATTTCCTTGTGGCTGTTGAGGGAAGGCCTAGGCTTCTTACAGGCTGGAGGTCACCACCTTCAATCTTTGGGGCCATCCATCCTCATCCACTTGAGTTTTCTCAACATGGTCATTCACATCATTAAGCCAGCAAAGCTAGGATCTCACCTCAAAGAGGGCCCAGTGCTCTTTTTACTTTTAAGGATTTTCACCTAAGTCAAGCTCCCCCAGGATATACTCAGGGTTGAGGAAGTCAAAATTTATCCATTTAGGACTTGGATTACATCTGCAAAATGCCTTCAACTTTGCCCTATTCTGTTGGCTAGAAGCAAATCAGAGATACCTCCCACACTCAGGGAAGGAATTTGTACAGGGTGTAAACACTAGGAGGTGGTGATCTTTGGGGACCAGACACTATAGGCATAAACAAAATTTACATTGTAGGGAGCAAGAGAAGTATCTCAAGCTGTGACAGTTGTGATACAAGTCAAAGGGTTTTATGGTTTCACAGAAATACAGTTCCAAGAAAGCCAATGTCCAGTCTGGGGAAGTTCCCAGATGCAGACTGCTGAATTGCAAGAACCAGAAAAGCAGGAACTGAATTCTCAAAAATCACCAGTGGAGAAGGTTATAGTATATTCAAGCCATCAGCAAGGGCACAGGGGCTAACCTCAAAAGTGCTCAAGCTACAGCCACTTTTTTATGCTGCTCTTGAACCTCATTTTGTGGGCATAACAGCTGCTTTGAAAGGGTTCACATCTGGTGAAAATGGATCAAGCACCGTCCTAGTCATTCAAACACATTCTGTCACTTCATGGTGTTTCTGTGAGGATAAAATGAGAGAATGTAGTACTTTGCAAATGGAAAAGCTCTGGAAAATGACAAAGGTGACCTTCTGTTGCTGTGCCATCAGTGGCTTTCTTGGAGTCCTCTTATGCTATTCCTGTCTTGTCTCTAAACTTTCCCCTGTCTGATCTCCTACTCAATGCCTACGTCTCAGAGGAGTGCTGTGTGGCATCTGTCACTATAAGCCCACCCCATAGAGGGTTGCTTAGAGGACAGTGAGGCAGTATGTGCACTTGGGGCCCCGTGGATTTGGGCCTACAATACCAGTGTGGGCGCCATCTATTGTAGGGAAACCCAGATGTCTACAACTCCACTGTTAAGTGTCTGAATGACATTTGTTCAGGGGATTGGCCCTGCAGGGATTAAAGACTACAGAATGGTAATTAAATGTTGTTTAATGATTCAAATGATGCCATGAGGGCCCTCTGCTAGGGACGTACGTAGGGGTTAACCAAAAGAAATAGGAGAAAGTTGGTCAGAAAACCAGAGTTAGGGATGCCTGGGTGGCTCAGTCAGTTAAGCATCTGCCTTTGGCTCAGGTCATGATCCCAGGGTCTTGGGATCGAGTCCCACATCAGGCTCCCTGCTCAGTGGGGAATCTGCTTCTCCCTCTGCCCCTGCCTGCAGCTCCCACTACTTGTGCACGTGCTCTCTCTCTCTCTGACGAATAAATAAACTCTTTAAAAAAGAAAAGAAAACCAGAGTTAAGTGGCTGGAGAACCTGCAGGGTGGCCAGTTACCAGCACCCAGAGGTATTTGGCATGAGTGTGGGGGAAATGAGAGACCCCTAAAACCAACAACCCCAAAGAACCCAACCAAAAAACCCAAAAAACAGAGAAAACAGCCAGCATTTTTGAGTGCTTGCAGTGAGTTAGGCCTGGTTCCAAATACTTTATACAAATTAATTCACTTGTTCCTCAGAACTCTCCTATAAATTATATTTTATGCCCATTTCATAGATGACAGCTCCGAGCCATAGCCTGGTAACTAGCTCGGCCAGGGCAACAGAGGTACAAGGCAGCACCTCAGCTCTTGCATACTTGCACTTGAACAACGCAGCATGCCTGCTCAGCCCACAGTCCCGAAGCCGAAATCTCCACACCTCCCACCTCCTCTGGGAGTGGCGGCATCATCTGGCAGCAAAATAAGCAGAGGTGAAGGCCAGCAGATGACTGGTCTCCAGAGGACCCGTCAGTGGAGAACCCTGGGGTGCTTACTTTCAGGGGCCGAATGCCATCTCTGGGAGAACTGGAAAGATCGGTCTCAAGGACCCCTTTCCCTGAGCTGGAGGCTCCGAAGCAGGGAGCTAAGTCACCGGGGGGCAGAGAATGGGCTGTGCAACTAGGCTGACTTGGTGCTGAGCTGCAGAATTTCTGTCTTAGGGTTGCTTCCCAGGACCCTAAACTTAGGAGCAGGGCTGAGCCTGTGGGAACATTCCAGCTGAATTTGGGAAGGCAGCACGCCAAGTAAGGCATGGCAGCGAACTTAACAAGCACTTACCTGTCCTGTGTTAGGACCAGTTTGGGTGTGAGGAATTCATAGAGGAGCAATATCATTCCTGCTGTTTGGGAAGGACCCCAATTAAGTGGCGCTGCTTACTACTTTGTCTGCACATGGACCGGTGCCACACCTGAGATTGCCTCTTTTCATCACCGGAATAGAAACAATTGATACTACCATTTTCTGAGACAGACTTTTTCATGATAATTTCCATGGCAATTTTAATAAAACCCAAATGGAAATTCAGTTTATTAAAAACACATCCTTTTTGTGTTTCCTCATTTCCTAATTTAATTGGAACATGAATACAAGTCTAAGAATAGAAAAAAATTAGATGAACAAGTTAAATCACTTAAATGCCGGTGAAATCATATGAGGTGTTGCCTGTCAAGTCCTTCCCATCCTTGGTCCATGGGGAGCTGATTCTGGCAGCCCAGGATGCCTCTGGGGAACTACTTAGAGCCGTGAGGAGCCAAGTTTCCACCCTGGTCAGAACTCAACTCCAGTGGGTGTGGATCCTTTTCGAGGTAAATATTTTCACAGACCCTGCAATATAGAATTAGACTATTTTATCCTCCCAGTGCTTAACTATGCATGTACATAAAAGTAGCTGTACACTCCTTATGCTTTTAATTCACACCACTCTGAAGTCAAAACAAATTAACAAGCTAAAACCAAATACATTACAAAAGCACAAGTAATTTCAATTGTCAAGAGTAATTAATTTTGCCAAAACTAAATGCCACCTGAACCAGGTCCATGTACCAACTATTCCCTTCATTTTAACAGGCCATTCCTACTCTGTTGGCCTGAAGACCATTTTTTTTCCACCACTTTTTGTGCTGCTTCAAAACCCTCATGCCTGCGGTTCACAGTCCTGCCGTTTGGAGTTCATACAGCAGGAATTCATCATTTACCCACTAAATCTGCCTTTGTTCTTTTCTCATTAGCCTGGGACAATTAACGTGGCACCATCTGACTGGTGAAAACTCATTTGTAAATATAATTACAAACTTGAATGGTGGAACTGTGAGAAAGGATTTGGAAATAAAGCAGTCATTCTGATCATTCAGAATAGGCTATTTTAAATTTTTAAATGTTTGTCAATGATGTTAAAAATTTAAAAGTCTTGTAGTGAAGTTTGGAGACCTCTGAGAATTTGTCCTTGGGCTTCTCTTTGTAAAAACAGTCCTAAAATAACCAGGATAGCGAGCCATTTCTCACCCCACATACTTTCAGTTTGACTTTGGAGGAAGCCAGCACATGCAGTTCTGGAGGCTGGGCATCGGGCAGTGCTGGGAGTGGCTAGATCAGGGTGCTGGGGATGGACATGTCCCGTGAAGTCTTGGCATCTGGGTAGTCAACAGAATCAAGGGGAACAAAACCTGAAGCAAAATTACATGTAAAGTCTAGTTTCTTATAATGGCCCTGTGCTTTCCTGGGAGTTGATCTTTTGGATACGGCTCAAAGGCCGATGTTCTCCTACAGGATAATACCTGGCATTGTTTAAAAGTTCAAGATACTCATGTGATTGATAGAGGAGTCACACCTTACGATCAGCTGTCTCGATCTATAATGAACTTTTATCAGGACGTGGGTAGAGATTAAGAAATAGTCACTGGGCAAACCCTGGCAACTCCTTCGTCAGCCACAGAAGGCCTGCCTGTTCACTGTGTCTGTGCAAGATTAGGGATGTTGTCCAGTCCACAAGGGCTCTGGGTCTATGACGGACCTTTGCATTTTAGAGCTCTATGACTCTGAGCAAGGTGTTTAACTTGGGTCGGCCTCAGGTTGCTCTGCTGTTAGATGGGGATAATGGTAACTTTGACTTTGTAAGGCTGCAGTGGGAAACTCGGTGGAATCAATCATGGAGAGTGCTTGACACGGTACCTAGGGCAGAGCAAGTGCTCCATAAACCAAGCCATTACTATTTATGTGACTACAGAATTTTCTATTGTCCTTTAGGCACAGGAAAGATGACTCTAGAACAATAGTCCTCACATTGATCTGCTGGGCGGCTCTAAGAAGTGGTAATGCCGGGTCCCACCCCCGGAGATTCCAGTTCACTTGGTCTGTAGTGTAGCTGGGGTATTGGGATTTTTAGAAATCTCCCAGGTCGTTCTAATACGCCGTTGAGAGTGACGATCCATCCCTGCTCCAGAAAAGCCATAGCAGTTGGATCTGGTGCCATGAACACTAGTGATTTGGATCCTAGCCCTGATCTGATAGCCAATCATTTGTGTCCTCGGGCAAGTCCTTTCTTTCCCAACCCTGACATCTCCCTCTCCCTCCTTTCTCCCCTGTCTTGCATTCCTTCTTCGGCTTTTTTTTTTTTTTAATATATTCCACTTTCTTTTTTCCCTCTTTCTGTAACAAAACTGGTGACTTCACAAAAGGAGGGAGAGCCTCTTTTTTTATTCCCTCCAGTGCATCTGTAGTTCTTGAGCAGCACCTGATTTTTCCTGGGGGAAACCTTTCCTTGTCCCAGTTGAAAGGAGAGTTCTGTTCTGGTCCCTGTGCTGCTTGATGGAGCCCAAACACCCTTCTGGGTTCATGCAGACTTCTCCCAGTGCACTGGGTCCAGATCTCCAGCTGCCCCTGGACTGGTGGGAACAAAGAAACTGTTCATAACCTTGATCCACTTACGTTCTTGTGCACGGAGGCACTTCCTATTAGAACACTGACCTTGATTGTCATTAGAATTTAGGCTTCCAATTTTCATGTATTTTGCACAGTCTGCTTTGGACTTCCTGCCAACCAAGGAGGCTGCCATTTCTCTGGTTCTGTCCTCCCATCCATCTCGGTCCATTGAAGCACAGAACCTCCTAAAGTAGGATACATTCTCTCTCCTTCAGGAGTTCTGGATCCTAATCAAGGAAGCTTTCATGACAAATGGAAAATACCCAACTGCTATTATGGACCAGCTCTGGAATCTGGGGTATTTTAACCCATGTAATGAGTTTATTTTAAGACTGAGGATTTTTTTCCAAGATGTTATGAAATTATGCTATCAATCTCAGATTTTAGATGAAGAGAGTAATACTGAAAAAAAAAAGTAATACTGTATTTTCTATAGAACTCTCAATTTCATGCTCAAATTTCTTTTAGGGAACACGAGTTTCCAGAGAGTAACACTGTGATAAAAATCATTTGAATCAGACCAGAATTTAATTCTGATATTTTTCAGAGGTATTTTTTTGGAGGATTATTTTAGCTTCTGAATAATTTAAACCAATTTTTGGTTTGCTGTATTCAGTAAAGAAAAGCAATTGAGTTTAGATTTTGTATTCTTCGTAGGTCATGATTTTTTCATTTTAATCAGTGGATTATGTATTTTAGATGTATTTCATAGAAAATGCCTATCTGATATGGAAATTGAGAGCTACAGTTTTATAGTTTAAACTTGATAATATCAGACCTGGATTTGAAATCATGTATAGTTATGTTCTTCAGTTCTGGTATATTTTTCTATCAGCACTGCTACATAGCTTAAAGAGAGTCACTTCCTTTATCTGACCTGATTTTTCTTAACTGTAACAAACTGAATTTGAATTAATTAATGGCCAATGGACTTTGCAGGTCTAACTTTCTTTTTTATGTTAGTCTCAAATTGCCAATCTAAAAACTTCTTGGATAAAACATGCAAAACACAGTGATTTTGTGTAAATATCTTGTATATCTCTTAGGTTTTGCGATCACTACAAAGGATCACAATATAAAGCTATTTCCCTTATAGGTAAATAATCATTTCTGTAATCTAAACAAGGTCATAGTTTTCTATTTTAATATTTTGTTTAATAATGTTGATTAGCATGAACAAAATGTGATATATAAAATATAAAATAAAAACATGATATATATCATATATATCATGTTTATAATATATATGTATAAAATCACGTCCCTATATATAGATATATATGTATCTATATATAGGCACAGGTTTTCTAAGATTTTAGATCAATTAATTCCTTTTAAAGTTAAGTTCTATTTTTAGGGTAGATGCTTAATCGTTTCAATATATAAGGATGTTGCACTTCTGAATATAAGCTGAAGACACTCAAACATGATACAAACGCATCCACATTTGAAAGCTTCTTCAGACATCATTACTTTATTTCTACCCAGTTGTTTCTGTGGTTCCTCAAAGCCGATGATTGCGCTAAATGGAGGGCGGCTCACTGGGAAGTTCTTGCTGTCTCTGGTTATCTCCTACCACATGTTGTCTTGAATCAGAATGCCTGCCCTTCATTCAAGCAATCAGCCATGCCTTTATATATTCCTCGTGGTTTATTGTTCAGGGGGTTAGAGGCCTGATCACTCAGGGAGAGCATACAGTCCTCTAAGTCATGGAGGTTTCTCAGGACTCTTAATTCTCAAAAGCCCTTAATTTGAAGAGACAGTTCACTAATGCTTTAAACAAGTTCCCATGACCCTGCCATCTGCATGCATTAAAACAAGGTGAATCACTCACTGTACTTCGACTTTCACCAAATGAAAGTGGACATGATTTCTGTGTCCATCACCCAGAAGACACATGATTTTGCCCTCTCTGTGTCTTCTTCCAGAATCCAAAGCTCGCCACCTTTAAGGAATGGTGTAAGAGGAGGAAAGCACACCAGTGAGTTAAGCCAAGGGAGAAGAGCCTTTCATACACTGTTGCGTGCCTCCTACTGCCAGTATTCAACAATGGCAGGTGAACTCAGACTTTCCATGTTTATCCAAACATTCTTACTGGCAGGTGTGTAGATTTGGCTTATTATGAAGATAAATATTTTTGCTGAAATTACCTGGCAGGCCATTTTGTACTCCCAGAGCCTGGTATATCCAAGACTCAAAGGTATTATTGTTAGTTGAATTATCTGTCTCTCCTGGGAGATTCTGATCTCTTTGAGGACAGTAGATTTGTCATATTCATTTTTAATTCCTGCAGTTCCTAGTATAGTTCCTGGGGTTGGCTGATTCACTGACTCACTGACTGGCTGATCTGGTTTGGTGAGACTCATTGAGGGATATTACTTAGTCCTATATTTTTTTATAAGTGTGCCCAAGTGTTTTGATGAAGGACCCCAAACTTGTAAATTGTCCCAACAGAATTAACCCCAGATATCCTGGCATCTTGTTATTTATACCACATCATTTTTTATACTCTAAAATCCATAAAAGATACATGGGAGGAAATGAAATTGAAGCTGGGACATAAATTAGTAAAATTAATAACGTTTCCATCAGTATGGAAAGAGGGAGAAAATTCCAGATAGTAAAAACTGAGGGGTGGGAAGAAAGGGCAGAAATTGGATGTGGGCTTGGTTCGTGAGGGAGAGAATAATTCACTTCACTTAATTAGAGTTAGAGCCTAAGTTGGCAGAGAATAGAAATTAAAATAAGTGGGTAGATGTGGAGGGTCTTGAATGCCATGTAGTGGTGCCTAAAACTGGTATAGGGCAAGTTTAAACTATAATCTTCTGGGTCAATCTTTTATACTTGGATTGTACTTGTTGACATTTAAAGTGCTATTAGAAATACAGTATATCCTCATCTTTTTAATTACCTTATGAGGTGGAAAATGCTAGGTGGTTTTAGCCGTCTGAAGGTGGAGCCTTACTGTAGCATCAAGTTGCCACATCCCGCAGAGTGCTTCTCCTTTTCCTGCTGGTAGAAGAAACCGGAATCTCCTGGAACAGACTGTGTAGTTCTGAATGTTTGCTCCCTAAAATTTTATATACCCTTCCCAAGGTGTCCGTAGCAGAAAAAAAGTCTACTATAAAGGATAAACATTCAGAAAATACAATATTGTGTTTACATTTACCTTCTATTCCCAAAGCTAATTGTTGAGCAAGGCTTTGCCTGGTATAACTCATCAGTACCCATGGCTGGGTTTCGTGATCTTTGTCCTTTGGGTGTCAAGTGGGGCACTCATGCTTATTTGATCAGTAAACACAGAGGCTCTACTCAGGTTATACTGAAGCATCAGACATAATTCCTCCACCCAAGAAACTATTTATGAGAGGAGACAACATTTTAAAGTAATTTCTGGTAAAAGGTACCAAGTTACTCAAACTGCTAGTCTTAGACAGATGGTAAACAGACAATATGTGAGTGTGTTACTTTAGGTTTTTCACTCACATATATGTGTTGTGTGTTTTAACATGTTTCTTTGAATTCAGAATTACACATAAATACACATACTCACATATATACCACACTACACAAATCTGTGCTTCAAAACAGAACAGCTGGGGTGCCTGGGTGGCTCAGTGGGTTTAAAGTCTCTGCCTTCGGCTCAGGTCATGATCTCAGGGTCCTGGGATCGAGCCCGGAGTCGGGCTCCCTGCTCAATGGGGAGTCTGCTTCCTCCTCTCTCTCTGCCTGCCTCCCTTCCTACTTGTGATCCCTCTCTGTCAAATAAATAAATAAAATCTTAAAAAAAAAAAGAACAGCTGTGCAAAGTTTCTTGAACTCAGAAAACTTTACTCTTGCCAAAGGGGGAAAAATGTTTGCCTTGACAATTAATACACACACACACACACACACACACATTAATAGCTGGGCTACCGAAAGTCCCACCTCAAATAATAAAAGAAATTACTGAAATCCTTAAGACCTTTATCAACTGGGTAGATATTAGAAATGTAATAAAAAAAATTCTTCTTTTAGGAAAGTCAGAGGAAAAATCACGAGATACTTCTTCTGAATAGCTCCTAAACTACTTTGATTGAAATTGGCATTTGCTTGGCCTGACTTGAATTTGTTTGAGAGGAATAATATATACTCAATTCTTGGTAATCACTAAGGTCAATAAAACATCCATCTTCTGCTTTACCTTCTGTCTTGGATGAGCAGCTGACTGATAGCTGAGGATTAGGTGAGGGAAGTGTGTTGGCTCAAATATTTAGTACCAGTCAGTTTTACTGTAACTCAGCAATCATTAATTCAGCATTTAAAAAATATGTACTGAGCTCAAGTCCAGGCATATGGAATGAGTTTTAGGGAATAACGATAAAAATTATGCATGGGACACCTGGATGGCTCAGTGGGTTAAGCGCCTGCCTTCTGCTCAGGCCATGATCCCAGGGTCCTAGGATCGAGCCCTGCATTAGGCTTGCCACTCCATAGGGAGCCTGTTTCTCCTTCTCCCTCTGCTCCCTCCCCACTTGTGCTCTCTCTTGCTGTCTGTCTCAAATAAAACCTTTTTAAAAATTATGCATGAAACAGGTTGCATGTTCTAAATGACCACTAAAATATTTTCCTGTCCCACATGATATTCCAGAACATTCCCTCTCCCCTGTTAAGAGGTGGAATGTATATTGTCCCTCCTTGAATTTAAGCCTTTGTGACTGAATTAACTAACAGAATACAATAGCTGCAGCGTCTAAGTCTAGGTCATAAGAGCAATGTAGCTTCTGGCTCTCTTAGGACACTCGCCTTGGAACATTGACCTGCCATTTAAGACATCTGAGGCTGCCGTCTTGTGCGGAAGCCCCATTCAGCTCATGTGCAGAAAACACATGGAGATGTGCTAAGGGTACATACATGAAGAGAAGAGATCCCAGTCAGCCCTCAGCTACCTTAGTGCTCCGTTGTTCCAGCTCTAGCTACTATTTGCCTGTGTCCATGTAAGAAACTCCAACCAGAACAGCTCAATCGAGCAATTCCCAAATCCCTGACCCCCCGAAACTATGAGAGATAAATGATTGTTTTTTTAAGCAATTTTGGGGATTATTTGTTATACAGTAATAGATATCCAGAAGCAGATAGGATAGAAATCCAGAGCACATAGAATATTGTCCTTAGTAAATTCTAATTTACTGAAAAACATCAGTCAGTAATTTACATGAATGACATAATAAATCACATAATTACAATGTAAGGGAGATAGTTCTAAGTGCCACAAGGCAAAAGCAATAAAGCTCTGTACCAACTCAAAGAAAGCTGAGATGGGGTCCTCCTGAAGCTGACACCAAAACCTCACAGAATTGCTGGCGGGCGACCTGGCCATAGACTTACAGACGAAACGTGACACTTCGAGGTGGGACCATTTCAGACCGGAGAACCAAGTCACCCATCAATGTGTAACTTCTTCGATATGTAATACCTTATGCATTTCTCAACTGCCATGACCAGCTCGAACCCCATAGGGCCAGATCAGCGTTTCTATGACAGCTTTTGTCATTGTGTCTTATGGCAACGTCCGCCCTATGCGTTCACATCCGTGCAGAATTCATATGTGCTTTTATTGATACGCATTATTTGAGAGTTTCTGAGATTTGTGGCACCCCCTCTCTTCATCAAAACCGTATTGTCAGAGCCCCTACCCAGTTCCTGTCCCTCGGGCAGACTGGAGACAAAAGAGAAAAGGAGGCAGGGTCCTTCTCCTGAAAGAGCTCGTGGCCTGATGGTGGAGACGGGTCAGAAGGCACAGTGGTGGTGCAGGGTACCAGGCATTCGGAGAAGGGTGGCCGGAGACAACTGGTGGCGAGAGGAGGGCAGTGAGCCGCCACGACTGAGAGCTGCTGGGGAGCTCTGGGCGGGTGTGTGCAGTAGTCTAACAGAACCATTCCGGGCTCCGCTCTGCCAGGCAGAAAGGGAAAGAGAGAATTCCGGGCACGGGGGGTGGGAAGAAAAAGCGCTCCCAAACATAAAACCTGGTGTGTGTTGGGAACTGCAGATAGTTGCGTATAACCCAGGGTGCAGTATTTCAGTGGGGAGCCTGAGAGATAAGGCTGGAGAAGGGGGCAGGAGCCAGCTCACTGAGGGGCCTACAGTCCCCATTAAGCTGAGGAGTTTGGATTCCAGCCCAAAGGTGACGGGAGAATCTTTGAAAGGTCACGCGTCATTGAGCTGCACATTCAAATTGTAATTATTTCTCGCGTAGCCGTTTTCTCTGTGTATGGTTTCTGGAACTAGGATGTACTTTTTGATGAAAAGCCATCTCACTTTTGCCTTCTTTAAAATTCTGTCATCCATTTCTCCAGTGGATACTATTCTCCCTAATGATTGGACCTAATGTAGCCTGAAAGAAATGCCACCTTACAGGAATCAGAGGCAATCTATTCCAAAGTGTTTTCCACTCACTGTTCTTTCTGGAAATGTGGTTTCTCATGCCATGAAACTTGCATGATGCCATAAAGACGCTAATTGTGGTAATTTACATGCTGTGGCTCTGTAAGATCCATTCAATCTCTTTGAGATGGATTAATTACAATTTGAGGATTCCCACCCCCATACAAAAACCACATTATTGGCCTATTCCCACTGTCAGGAAATCTGGTGGTAAATAATTCAAGATAAATACCGTCCCAGCGGGAGATTGCAAATGCCTATGTTTCATGACCTGCGACATTCCTGGTGACATGTGACGCTATGCCAGTGGGACCACGGGCTCGTTAATGAACTTTCACATATTGGTTCAGGTTATCTGATCTGCCCTCAGCCTTGCCATTCATCATCCTTGGCAACGAAGGGCAATTCCTCCAGAAAACCCACTCCCATATCTTCTCTTGTGCGAGGCTGATGGAGCTCTAAATGCTTTATGATTTTTTTTTTTTCCTATTCAGGTCTTTTAGAGTGCCAGGAAGAGGCTTTAAATTCAGCCATCAGTGTCCAGGGAAGATGTTTGATTTTTAGTTTTATTCAATTAAAAAAAAATACTTCCTGCGTAGCTATTAATTCTGGCTATTTCATGGCGAACAACACAGACATGGCTCTGGGTCTCCAGGTATAGCCCTGTATTGCTGGGAAAAGAGCAATGTTAACAATGTTAACAATGTTAACAGTTTAAGGGCTGGCCAGTGCTTTCCCACATGACGTCCTTTGAGTGCTCTTGGATGTTTGTGTTACCTCGGCATCCCAGCTGGCTTGAGGTGTACTCTGGTTTTGAGGGTAGGTAATTTGGTTTTCCCAAATCTCTGTACCAGAAGTGCTTATGAAGTTTTAATTTAGTGATTTTAGTGTAATTAGTATGGAGGACAGATCTTAGCTCTGGTCATCTGTCCTTTGGGGAAACTGATGCAAGTTTCTGCTTACACCAGAGTCCCATGCCCTGTGTTTATTCTGTCCTCACCCATCCGGGAATGGGACGCAACTTGTGATTTCTCTTAAGAGACTTTTGTGTCTATAAAACAGACTTTATTAAAGCTTTGGGGGCAGTGATTGGGTTTTAATTTGTAGCAGTGCAAACCACATAAAATTAAATATTAGGCATGCCATAAAATTAAATATATAAATTTAATTATAGGAAGAATATAGTAGCTAAAGTTCATCATAAACATAGAGAAGTGGAATAACATCAAAGTTCTCTTTCAGTCTATAGCGTGTACTTTATCTGTAATGCATCGTATGGGTAATTCCTGGCTTCCTGGCATCTCACTCCTTGAAACTCCGTGAAAGCCCTTCCCCTTGCTGCCTTTCCCAGAGCACCAGGGCCCAGCCATGCTCAGTCGCACCACACCTCTTCAAGAAGCTCCTTGAAGCTCAGTGCACCCCCCCGTTTCTTTAAATTTTCCAACTTCCCTAAATGGCTCATGAATGTGCTCTGCAAAGCCAAGGAGCATTTACGTTTACCTCTTCACTCATCTCTTCCCAGCCTGACAAACTTGCACATACTTGAGACCTCTTGTCTCTACCTCCTTCCCCGTAAACCTGCGTCGGTGTAAAGATAGGAAGTCGACCCTTCCCTTTGCTTATTTTCCATACACTGACCTCCAAAATACTCAAGGGGAGAAAGCTTCTGTAATCAGATCTGGTTTCATGTGTCTGTTTTAAAAAATGGGTCTTGTGACTTATTCACATACGACACAGATACGCACGTCAGTTATGAGGTGACATTGTCATCAGTTTCCCAACAGCTCCTCACTAAGG
The DNA here is from genome assembly GCA_002007465.1 of Ailurus styani. Lineage (NCBI taxonomy): Eukaryota > Metazoa > Chordata > Mammalia > Carnivora > Ailuridae > Ailurus > Ailurus styani. The sequence continues at coordinate 464,317 of LNAC01000963.1, forward strand.
GGTGGGAGAAAATTCTAATTAATGCTTCCCTTTCATTCTTGTTATCGCCCAGTGCTGCCGATTCTCTTGCATGTTATTTTGATTCCACATTGGTCTGTAGATATTTCCTTCCACTTTGGGGGCCCATGTAATAAAATGTTGAGACTTTCTCGCTTAGTGGAGGATCTGGCCAAGGTTTTGCAACACAGAATATGGTTAGCAACAGGCTCTAGAGTCGAACTGTCAAGGACCAAGTTGACTTTGTTAGCATATTGACTATGTACCATCTGACGATCATGCAGCCTCCCTCAGCATCAGTTTTCTCACCTGCAAAATGGGCAAATGAATGAGAAAGTATTGTGAAGATTAAAAATGAAGTCATTCAGAGCGCCTGGGTGGCTCAGTGGATTAAGCCTCTGCCTTCGGCTCAGGTCATGATCTCAGGGTCCTGGGATCGAGCCCCGCATCAGGCTCTCCACTCAGCAGGGAGCCTGCTTCCCCCTCTCTCTCTGACTGCCTCTCTGCCCACTTGTGATCTCTCTCTCTCTGTGTCAAATAAATAAATAAAAATCTTAAACAAAAATGAAGTCATTCTAAGAAGAGCATTTAGCATGGTGCCTGGCATATGGAAAGCTCTGGACATATGCAAGTTGCTAGTCACGTTATTATTTCTATCCAAAAAGAACTATAAATGCTTGTCTCTGTAATTCTTCTTGTAGATGGAAATGAACTCCATGCAGAAAATTGACACTAAACCCTTCTTGTACAATAATATTTAAATCAAACCTTCTCTTCCAGCCTTTACCTGCCCAGCTTCAGGTGTATCACTCCTCAGTTATTTCTGCCTGACATTGTGTTTGATGCATGAGTTCATGTTCTCTCCATTTTGTAGAGGAGGAGATAACGACTGGAGAAGTCGAGTCATGTGTGGTGTAGCCGTGTTACTACTAAATACCTCCCTAGACTTCCACAGAAGGGTCCAAAACATGTCTGTTCACGGAGTAGGTCATTCAGCAAATCCTAGGTAGTGATTAAATAAGCGCGTGTTCAGAGAAATTTTAAAATGGTAGGTCTGCACCATTATTCAGCTGAAGGCGAAGCCTGTCTTTCTGTTTCTTGCGAAATCTTTATCCATCTGGGAAGCACGGTCAAGCCCTTAGCAAGGAAATGTGAAAATGTACTTAGGTCGATCTTTGTGTGCCTTTCCCCGCCCCTTCTTATGACAGAGGGATCGAAGGATCGCTTTCTCCCTGAACAAATAAAAACACAGTGTGTATTGTATGCGATCCAGTGAGAATGAGAACCTTACCCAGAGCATCTATCGTGGACCTGACGTAAACACTGAAAGAACTCTTACTGACTTCAGCTGGAAAATATAATCTTATGTAGATTATATTCCTAAAAGACCAAGGGCCGCTGCCAAGGTTAAGACAGGCTCTAAATTATGCCTCTTCAGAGGAGGTTTGGCACTTCAAAGCAGTTCAATTCGACTCTCAGAGAAGGAGGGGACCTCTGAGGTCACCTGAGCATGCCTCACCACAGGCACCGAGCTGCTTACAGGACAGAGCAGCCCAAACATCTCGGGAGGAGGCCTTAATTCAGGGGCTGGGATTCAAAATCCCCCCAGTGTTTCTACGTTTGGTCCCTTCTCCCCATCACTACCAACTAATCCTCTCTCAGACTTAACCTTTCTTGTCCAGGCATTGGCGTCAACCTGATAGGTCCCATCCCCCTCAAGGGGGGCTGCCCTACATTCTTTTTAACTACAAACATCACATTACTTCTGCTCAGAAATCTTTCCAATTCTAGCATGGCATTCAAAGACCTGAATGTTTTGCTTTGTCTGTCAATCCTATTTCATTTCCTTTCTCACATTTTATATGACATTAGAATTAACATTCAAGTTTCTCGCATGTTCTGTGGAGGTTGATACCTCTGTGTTTTTATGCCTGCCGTCTTTTGTTTGGAACACTTCGTCCTTCCTCCTGGTTGTTCAGACATCACCTCTTCCCAGATGCATACCTGTCCCCCTGGGCTGGGCTAAGGGTCCTGTTTTTCGCCAAGGGAACACCCTATGTTTACCTTTCCAAAGGAATATTTCCTCCTTCAGAGAAGTCAGCATTGGAGGCTAGACACAGATTCTGACATAGCTTAAATACATTGTTTTAAGTTCAAGTTAAAATCCTTTCAAGCTTCAGTCTTTCCTGGACTCCTTGTGACCCAGCATGTCAGAACCAGTTAGTATAATGGCTTTACACATGCATTTTCAAGTCAGGCAAACTGGGTTCAAATAGTAACTCTGCCAATTACTAGTGTGTGTCCTTGAAAAATTTACCAAATTATTGAAGTCTTTCTTTCTTTCTTTAATATGCAGATAGTTACCAATTAGGGTTTTTTTTATTTTTATTTTTTATTCATTTATTTTTTTAAAGATTTTATTTATTTGACAGAGGGAGAGATGGCGAGAGAGGGAATACAAGGAGGGGGAGTGGGAGAGGGAGAAGCAGGCCTCCTGCTGAGCAGGGAGCCCAATGTGGGGCCTGATCCCAGGACCCTGGGATCATGACCTGAGCCGAAGGCAGACGCTTAACGACTGAGCCACCCAGGCGTTCCATAGGTTTGTTTGCTTGTTTGTTTGTTTGTTTGTTTTTTTAAGATTTATTTATTTTATTTTAGAGAGAGAGAGTGGAGGCAGGGAAGAGGGAGAGAATCTCAAGCAGACTCCTCTGAGCAGAGAGCCCACTGTGGGGCTTGATCCCATGACCCTGAGATCATGACCTGAGCCAAAATAGAGTCGGGACACTTAAGTGACTGAGTCACCTAGGTGAGCTGCCAATTAGAGTTTTGATAAGAATTACATAATACTATGCATAAGTAAGATGTATTAGCCCAGGGAATGGTAAATGTAAGTTGATCACTAAATATTAGAAGTAATATATCACATTTAAGAAATACTTTTCAAACTTATCAGTCACAGACCCTCTGATTTCTGTTCTCTTAGAATGTTCTTTTGCTCTGGAATCTCGAGATTTATATGTAAGGCAATAAAGGTCTACTCTGATGTTACAGAAGTGGGGAGGGGGAGGCAAGAAGGTCCTTTGCTGGCTCCCCTAAGGCTGGTGTCCTGAGGTTTGAGTTAACAAATGTGCAGTGACTGACATATAACTGTTGCTCAATAAATGTTTAGATTGCCTTCTCACTGATGGCAAAACTTGGTTCTTTAAGGTTGTTTCTTTTCTCAGAAAAGAGATTTAACATCAAATTGTGTTTAGCAGAATAATCGCTACCCCAAAGATGTCCATGTTCTAATCCTCAGAAGCTATGGATACATTAGGTTACATAGCAAAGGGAAATTAAAGTAGCAGGTACAAGTAAGGTTGCTAATCAACTGACTGTACTTTTTTTTTTTAAGATTTTATTTTTTTTATTTCACAGAGAGATTACAAGTAGGCAGAGAGGCTACAAGTAGGCAGAGAGGCAGACAGAGAGGAGGAAACAGGGTCCCTGCTGAGCAGGGAGCTTGATGCGGGGCTCAATCCCAGGACCCTGAGATCATGACCTGAGCTGAAGGCAGAGGCTTTAACCCACTGAGCCATGCAGTTGCCCCAATATGCTGACTTTAAAATAGAGAGATTATCCTGGAGTATCTGGGTGGACTGGATATAATCACAAAGGTTCTTAAAAGTGGAAGAGGGGGCAGAAGAGGAGGGTCAGGAAGGCAGTGTGACAGCAGATGCAGGCTCAGAGAGATGCAGTGTTGCTGGTTTTGAAGGGGGAGAGGAGGGACCATGAGCCAAGGGATATGAGTGGCTCCCAGATCCTTTAAAAGGCAACAACATGGATTCACCCCTAGAGCCTCCAGAAGGAACATAGTCCTACTGATGCGTTGTTTGTAGTTCAGTGAGACTGGTGTCAGCCTTCTGGCTGGCAGAACTATATGATAAACAGTTTGTGTCGTTTGAAGCCACTAAGCCAGTGGTGATTGGTTCTGCAACAGAAAATTAATATACAAATGAAGGAAAAAATGTCGGAATTTCTGATGGCCTGGAGTCTGGAGTTTTGGTCTCAGGGCATTGTATTGGTGGTTAAAACAAAATTGCCTACAAAGGAGGGAACTGGATTTCCAGAGGAGGTCATGAAGTCTTGGGGCACATCAATCCTGCCAGCATATATGTTTCCCATCCTCCATCTTTACCTTAGCAGACTTGAAGGAAAGCCAGCGTGTCTTCAGTGGTCATGGACATGCTCGGGGCCTGTCACAGTGCTGCTCTCCCTGTCCGTGAGGGTTGAGGATTCCATGCTGGTGAGGGAGGGATGCTGTCGCTGGGGTCTGCGAGACACTTCGCATTTCACATGTTCATCAGATAATGACAATAGTGATAGCCATTGTGTGTTTCGTATATTTCAGGAACTGTACCTTGGTTCTAGTCTTCAAGAAAAGAAAGAAAAAAATTCCATCTGAAGGAGGTATTATTATATCTAGTCAAAAAAATAGGAAACTGAACCACAGAGAGGCTCAGTATTTCACATGTTCATCAGATAATGACAATAGTGATAGCCATTGTGTGTTTCGTATATTTCAGGAACTGTACCTTGGTTCTAGTCTTCAAGAAAAGAAAGAAAAAAATTCCATCTGAAGTAGGTATTATTATATCTAGTCAAAAAAATAGGAAACTGAACCACAGAGAGGCTCAGTGACTTACACTTAAATTATGGTGCCTCTGCCCGCCTGTAGGCCACTGTGACCCAAGCCGGGGGTTTTACACACCATAGGGTATTAGCTCCGTAATAGGCTATGCCTCTGTTTTTCATTTTGGAATAAAAGCATAGCTGACACTGTGCTAAAATTTGTATCACACCTTAGTTTATGAAATCCGCCTCCCTCGTCCCCGCCCCCACCAGCAAACCAGTCCTGTCCCCAGAGCTATTTGATGGATTAGATATTCAACGCTCACTACTTCTAATAGATGTTGAACGTCAGTCTGCTGCTTATGGGACTGAAGAGCTGTTATTTCACTACAATATCATCATAGAAAATGTCATTGTATTTTCCCAGGCACAGTGCTGTGATACACAGTAACTTTGAAATCAGAGGCTATTAGGACATTTTCCCAGAACAAAATGTGTCCCAGAGGAAACAATGTGATGTGGCTTCTCCTGGTGTGTTATTTTCTCCGGAGCACTTGTCTCCTCCCCCTGCAAGCGCACAATATTTTAAGCCTCACAAATAACACTTTCAAGAGGACTGTGGAATGAAAGGCCCACACAGTGGTGGAGAACTCTAGGGGGCATGTGTGTGTGTGTTTGCTTTCCTTAGGCGGATTCTGAAAAGGTACAGAATGTGGGAGGTGTTATGGTAGGTTTCATGAGCCCTGGGAAGCATGAAAGAATCCCTTCATTCGCCTTATTTTTCCAGAACTTCAAAGTGAGGCCAAGAAAGAACAGGCTTATGAGCAGTCAGGCTAGAAATTCACCATCTACTCTGTTGATTTCAATTGTGTTTCAAGTCCATTGCTCAGGTGACCTTACTGCTGTACGGGGAACTGACAAGGGTCGTAAGCACAACAGCTTGTCAAAACTTTACTCAAGTAAATTGCCATCTGGGGTTTTGCCTTCCTTCCGAGGCTGTGCTAGCTCCTCTGGAAGGGAAGGTAGCCATGGAGGAACCCACGGCAAATAACAGATTCTTAGCCTCTGTAATTGACCACACATTTTATCCCCAGGAATCTTAGAGGTGAGAAAATTCATGCATTTATTTCTTCATTCATATACACCATTTTAATTAAATATAACCAGTGTACTCAAACCCAAGAGCATTCCATTTCAGGGAGTGTACTGTTTTGTGTTTTGTTTTGTTTTGTTTTGTTTTCTTTGCTTTGTTTTATTTTTGTTTTTGTTTTTTTTCCTTTAGACAACACCACTTTATACATCCTGTGGCTGATATTAAGCATATTCGGTAAGTGGTTTTCTGCCCTTGAGAAACTTGTCATCTAACTGGGGAGAGGAGACTTTCACAGGTGGAAAACTCGAGAGCTATTTAAAGCACTTTCTACCTTGGACCAACACAGTAAGGACCTGAAAATTATTTGCCTATGAGAGAGAATCTGCCAAGTTAATGGCATGAACAATGCATGCCGTAATGTTTCCAAAGGGCGTGCTGCTGCTGCCTAAGAGAGGAAATCCCAGGGGAATGCTGGGCTGAATGTAAAGAAACTGATAAGATTTAAAGGGATAAGAGAGGCCAAGGTATTCTGGGTGACAGGGCTGCTGTGTACCTATCCACATGGGTTCCTGAGTAGGCTTGGAGGAAGCTGAGGCTTTTCATGGGAAGAATGAGAAAGGGATTGGAAAGGCAGGGTAGGCCGGGCCTTGAATGCTCTCATAAACATTTGCACCTGGTCTTACCATAAAAGCAGGTTTGACTTTTTTTTTTTTTTTTTAATCAGTGTAATAGCAAGTTCAAAGCATTGAGTGAGGAGCAGTAATCATGGTGAACAAGATGTGCTGGGTGATTGGGGGGTTCGGGATACGGCATCCAGTCAGGAAGGTTGTTTTATTGGTCCAGCAGTGAGAACAGGGAGCATGAGAACCAAGGAGTGGGCCACTTGGTGCCAGATCCTATTTTATTCTCTGGAGCTCCTGCCCAGACTGTCATTCTTCCTTTAAAGATGAAGAAACTCGAGCTTGGGCCGTAGGATGATGTGCTTCAAGTCAAAAGACTACTATTTTTGTAGAACTTTTCTTGGCTGTAAATCTCCTGTTCTTTCCACCTCATCAGGCTGCTGGGAGATCATGAGCCCCAAGTTACTGCATGTCTTGATTCAACCCCCACATCACAAGTGCCAATAACAGAGCTCACATCCTCCTCACAGACACACGAACATAGTCGAAGCAGCCACCTCCACTCTTCCCAAAAGGCTGGGCCAGGGAATCACAATATGGAGGGTGATGAATTCTCTCAGTAGGAAGAAGAGGATTCTCGTTTACTAATGAAGTCACCTCCTTAGTGAATTCCACAGCTGTGATCCCCATGATCCAGGACACACGGGAGACCTTCTCGCCTTTTCTGGTACACTCTGGGGAGGTGTGCTTCCCAGTATTTCCCTTTTATTTTGTTTTCCCAAAGATTTATTTAGTTCAGAGAAAGTGGGGGCAGGGGGAGGGGTAGAAGGAGAGGGAGAGAGAGGGAATCCCAAGCAGATGCCCTACTGAGCGTGGAGTCCTACAGGGGGCTTGATCTTAAGACCCATGAGATCATGACCTGAGTTGAAATCACAAGTCAGTTGCTTAACCCACTGAGCCACCCAGGCGCCCCCACAGTATTTCCCTTTTGAAATCTGAAAGGCAGGTTATAAATAAATTTCTTTCTTCTTTTTTGTAATGGCTTGATGTTCTCTATTCTCACATGTACAACCAGAGCTATTCATGTCTTGTGTCATGTACGCAGCACTCTCCCAGCAATGACAGCCTTGTGCTGGAATGATCTGTTTTGTCTCTTTCGCCCACACCAGACTGAGAAGCTTGTGAGGGCAGGGATGGGTGCTCCTCCTTTGTGTGCTTTTAATTTGTTTCCCTAAGTTCTAGATCCTGATATAGCATCTTGGTATACTTAAGTCAGATGAATTACAGGATAAGAACTCTGACTACGTCGATGCTATAATAAACAGCGAGGCATGTCAAAGATTTTCACAAGAAAAGCAAAATCAGTGGAGTCCATTAAACAGCTGGACATGTGGGTTTAATGTGGATGATTTTCTGTTGAGAAAGTTTGGTGTTCACTCACTGTATGAGATAAACATCTACAGGGGCACCTGGGTGGCTTAGTGGTTAAGCCTCTGCCTTCGGCTCAGGTCATGATCTCAGGGTCCTGGGATCGAGCCCCGCATCGGGCAGGGAGCCTGCTTCCTCCTCTCTCTCTGTCTGCCTCTCTGCCTACTTGTGATGTCTCTCTCTCTCTCTGTCAAATAAATAAATAAATAAAATCTTAAAAAAAGAGAGAGAGAGAGAGAGAGATGAGCACCTACTAATAGGAAACCAGTTTTTTGGGTTTTTGTTTGTTTGTTTGTTTGTTTGTTTGTTTGTTGTTTTGTTTTGTTTTGTTTACTGCATAATCTCAGACCCAAGTATTTTACCATATTCTTATTTATCTTTGCAGTGAATTTTTGTTAATTTTAGTAAATTTGTGATTTACTTACATATAATTATATTTGTTATTATATGTGTTCTCTATGTTTTACCTGTGATATATATTTATATATAATATATATTTATAATATTTATCATTATCTAATTCATTAAGTAATTCACTTTAGTTTCTTCCATGGTAATGTTTTTAAAAATCTTCACATCATCACATTGCTGAAGAGAAACAGATGAGAAGACAAGCAGCGTGAGTTTTAGTTCCCCTCACTACAAACTGATGTGATATTGAACAAATCATTTCTCTTCCGTTGGCATACAATTCCTCATTTGTAAAGTCACTTTAAGTGTTATGGTTTCACCAACTATGAAGTTTCTGGCCCAGGTAAGATGTGGTGGTTGCGTCTGAGCGTCTGCATGTTGACCCTCAGTCTTGGAGGTTTCCAGAAGTCATATACCAGCCAGGGTTTGACCTGATTGATATCTTTCCTGGCCTAGAATCTCAGCTTGGCTGCCTGCTTGGCTTCTGCCCAAACTTCTTGGCAGCCCTTCGAATGCTCAAGCACTCTGCCTAGGTGGGTAGATAGATCTTTATACACTCAGGTGGTCTTGGAGTAGTTAAATGTGCTGAAATTAAAGTTTCCTGTTGCCAGATTTTCACCAATGGGAGCTTTTTGTTAAGTTGTTTCCCCACGAATTTCTTTGCTTCTAAAGTTTTGCCAAGTGAACTTTGTTATTTATATAATGATTCATATTCCTGTATTTGTGTTAACAAAAAAAATATTAAGTCATTAATCTGTGCTTCTGTTAAAACTATAATAACCACCGTGACTCTCTAGTTAAAAGCAAATAAACTCTATTTGTTACTTCATGGATTTGTTTGGGGATAGATGCCTGATTTCCAGTTGGAGAAACTTTTACATAAAGATGAAGGAAGATCTGGAACAATCTGGGTGAAAGAAGGATGCTGACATTATAGTCCTTTGTTGGAGAGGATTACAGAGAAAGTGGAATTTTCAGGGCTAGCCAGACTGTGGTTAGATCAGAGGAGATGCATAGCAAAGTAATGACATATGTAGGTAAGCTTCACCATAAAAATTCAGATTCAAATGAAACAGCAGAAAGAACCCAAGAAGGAGATTTAGGGAAGTACAGAACAATGTGAAGGAAGCGTATTTGACTTTAAACAACAATATACGGAGTAACCTAGGATGAGAGTCACAGGATAGAGTAATCCCAAGATCTGAAACAATATTTTCATAGAAAGTTACTTTGATATCATGTTAATTCAATGTGAGGTGAGGAAATTTTGCCTGTGCTGTGTGTCTGGTTGGCTGGGGCCAAAATGGGAACAGAAGCAGACTCTGAGTAAATTGATATGGGTTGATCCTGAGGTCCCATGAGGACAGACCTCAAGTCTTCAGAAGCCTGCCTGGTACATAGCTATTGAGCCAAAAATGAATGTTTGTTCAATTGTACTGATTATTTGGTATTTCAAAAATGTGGATCGAATGAGTGAATAAATGAGTGACACCTATTAAAGAACTCAGGAAACATCTACTCAGAGAATGGATGTGGGCTGGAGTGGAGTAGAGAGAGATATTAGAAGGTACAGCCAAATATGACGCTCTGCAGGATTGGTGTAGGGGGAGACTTGCTGAAGAAATACTATAGCACCGATGCGTAGACAGAATCCTGATACGTAACGAACAAGAGGTAGAACTCAGACCTGGCCCCGGGGCCAGAGAAATGATTCTGGTCCTGGTTTCCTTCCTAGTTTCCTCTGAGACTCTAAGGTGATCTCAGAATCTAAGCAACAAAGGACCTTTGAGTCCTTAGACATTGTTAAATCATTTAACCCACCCTAATGCACCCTCGGTTTATGTATAAGGAAACTGAGGCCCAACAAAGTAAAGTGCTTAGCTCCAGGTCACAGAGATAGACGGTGGTTTCTGGAACACTTATCCTTATGCTAGCTCACCCAGGAATGGACAAAGACCCCAGAAAGGCCCAGGGTCTGTGGCAGTCTCAAAAATTTCCAGAATGCTTGACTAGACTGCTTTCTCCTAAAATACCCTCCAAATTGTACCACCAAATGATGTTCTTTTCCCTCTTGACATTGTTAGCAATCTTCTGGTCACATTTGACAAGTGGAGCAGAACTCATAGGCTTTGCAAAGACCTTTCATTAGCCAGATACAGGAAGGCCTCATTAATTTGAGTGAATCAGTGAAGGCCTATCAAAATAAGATATTTCAGCCAAACTAAACACTGACCAAAGAACCAGGATGGGCTTTGTTAGTGTGAAGAAGCTTGCATAGCAATAAACTACCACACCAATGTTCTCTAAAGTATTTTATTAGTCTCAAATCCCTTGCTAAGTGATAAATTAGTCTGAATGATTCATTATTTAAATATAAATAAAATTTTGGATTTTTTTCAATTGTCTGTAATCACTAGCTTTCAGCATTCTTACAGTGTTACCTGATGAAGTTTCTGGTAGGTCTAACAAAAGATTCAATTTGGTTGTACATAGAAACATTCTCATTTGTGTAAAGAATTCATACTCTTTATTATCTGTTTTGCAATCTAAGATTCAGTGAACTTTATGTTGGAAAAATTCAACTTCAGACAATTTAGCAATCTGTAATATCATTCCTGAAGTTCTGTTTACAAATCCCCCAATTAACAAGTTCAAACCACTTTGAGAGAAATTATTCAATTTTTGTTTGTGTGCAAAAGAAAAGGGCAGACATGAGGTTTGTCTATTGAAATTCTTCTGCATCTTGCTTTGTTCTAATAGCAGAGGTTGGCAAACTTTTTCTGTAAAGGATCAGAATAAATATTTAGGTTTTGCATGTCACATATGATCTCTGTCTCATATCTTTTTCTTCCTTATCCTACTCCCATAACTCTTTAAAAATGAAAAGCCATTCTTAGCATATAGGCCATATAAAAACAGGCATGGGCCAGGTTTGGTTCATGGGCCATCGTTTGCCCATGACCGGGTATGAGTCTCTGAATGGCATGCCTGTTAGTTTGGTATCAGATATATTTTATCTTAATGCACATGTCTGTAACTTATCTCCTGGTGGTACCTCAATATGGACTTGGAGCTCCCAGGCATTGGCGCTTATCTGATTGAGAAGTTATAGATGTAAACATAGAATTTGCTATAAACCAGGGACGCTAGCCATATAAACAGAGTTTTGGAAAAAATTCAGGAGATTCAAAGAACTTCTAGATCCTTTTGTAAATCTTTGATTAAATAAAATATGTTCTAGATATGTGAGCTTTTTTTTTTTCTTTCTTTCCCCAGGAATTTGGCAATCATTTCTACATGCTGATACAAATATTTTCTAAGAGAACTTTGTATCACATAACCGACATTGTTGGCATGTAACATTTAAAAAGTCTGGCTAATGCTCCTTTCTGTAAGGTTTTTCTGGTCGCGCACAGGAATAAAGACCGCTAAGGCAAATTATAGTCC